>JARHVA010002902.1:1180000-1520000 GCA_037957365.1 Torreya grandis
TAAAAAAATGATTCTAACATAGATGACTGGCTCAACAAAGTTTTCAAAACCTATGTGTTGAAAAAGAAGTTGAAAATAGAGTCAACTACATTGATAGAGTTTGCACACCTATATACTAAAAGAGGATAATTGAAAAAAAATTGAATGGTCTGAATATGTATAAAAATCTATAACTAAAGAATAAGATTGTGTCAAGCTAATCGATCTAGTAACATGTATTTAGATAAGACCTGCATTGACATAACAGAGTTGTTTTGGAGTGACTATGTGACAAATATTTGTATAGGATATTATAACTATATTTACAAGTTCAATATAGCAATGAAAAAATAAACATATATAATACAATGACAAAATGAAAGCGTGAAAGAAAACCTACAAGGGTTTGACTCATGTTGAGTTCACCAAAATGTATACAAATGGAAATGTAACTGACCTATTAATCAATCCTAGTTCAAAGAAGATAATTCCTACTTACACTTATAATTATTGATATATTATATATTTAGGATCATGACCAAAATGGATCCATTATACCTAACCAAGATATATCTTACCATAATAAAATCACTAGAGAGTGTTACAAAGCCTCTAGTTAAGAAACACTATGAAATAACCCTAGCTAGGTCCTATGTTTTCATATTCACTAAGTAAATGAGAAAAAAAAATAAAGTATAATCAGGTGCTCACCAAAGCCTTTGGCTCAAATTTGGGTTAATAAACATAAAAATTAAACATGCATATGAGATTTATAATCATGTCAATGTGTAGGAAATACTAATGTATAGAATAGAACTACAAATTATTATCTACTCTTACAAAGGAGGAACAAAGTTAGGAATACTCACCTTTGAATATTAACCTTCCAAGCCTCAATATCTCCCTTGGATAGGGTGATATATAAGATGTTGTTGTGGTATGTAAGAATAATAAGGCTAAGTATTGTCTAGGATACATAACTTCTCTATGCATTCAAAACATTTATCCATAAGACAAGATGTGTATCTTCAAAGAAAGTATTGAAACCCTAAGATATGCTCCTCAAGTAGAATTATGGCTAAGAAGATGCATAATATAATATTATTCTTCTCTTCCTAATAAATAATGGAAATGGATGTGTCATATAATATTCTTCTTCTTATGTTGGTATAGATTCTATGAAGGATGCGTTGGGTTAAAATTTATTGAATTAGATGCTCCATTTGGAGGTTAGGGAGGCTTATATGAATTAATGTTATGAGAAAACTATTGGAAAGGTTTCTTAGTGGTTCATTGAGGTGGTTTAATTTTAGTTATAATAAATTCTTTACTTTTTTCTTAGTCTAAGACTTCTTCTAAAGGATTAGGGGAAAACATCCTAACTTTGTATCGAAGAGGAAATTTAAAAGAGGTAACAAAGAGTTTTAAAAGAGTATCATCATTCATTTTATTTTCCACTTTGTGAGATAGAGAATTCCATCATTTGATGAAAGTGTGAGTGGATTCATTAAGAAGTTTGTTGGCATTGATGAAATGCATAAGGCAATTTTTAGAAAGGTCATCATGTTGGAATTCATTCACTATAGCATTGACTAAATCCTCTCATTTTGAGATGGAATATATATATATATATATATATATGTGTGTGTGTATGTATATATATGTATATATATATATATATATATGTATATGTATATATATGTATATATATATATATATGTGTGTGTGTGTGTGTGTGTGTGTCTATATATGTATATATGTATATATATATGTGTGTGTATATATATATATATATATGGTTTTACCAGTCAAGTGTATGACCAAAAAAGGTTTTGTCTAAGATATTGGTGGTATAAAATGTAGTTTTGACCCTTTACTTATATATATTACCAAAATATTTAAGAAAAATAGTGAGATATTTAGCTCCATCATATGTAATAGTTGGAGAAATGTTTGAAATGTCTATGGATGCAATGAATGGAGCTAAAGGTTCATTTTGAATATGTTGAAGAATGTTTTTTATGGATTATTATTTATGGATGATAATTCCATTGGCAAATCTGAGAAGAAGAGGGACAAAATTTTGATTTGGTTGATTCATGATGACTTGAGATGGATTAATATCCATTTGTAACATTTACATCATCTAGGAATGGTTAGTACTTTGCATAACATGCATTAATTAAATAATTTGAGCAATAATTTGAGTTGTATCATTGGGATTATTTTGATTTCTAATTTGAGGAGTTGGAATGTTAGTGTTGGTAAGAGGAACATTCTCTATATTAGTAGTAGGGGATGGTTTTTTGGGTGGAGGATTTATTACATTGTTAGTATGAGGAGGACTAGGATGAATGACCTCAACTGAATTAAATTATGTAATATTGGTTTTGGATTAAGAAGACATGAATGAATAAATTGAATAGTTTCATATGAAGTAATATAATAAGTGAGGTTCTAATATAATCCTTAATTATGTAGTGTTATTGAATAATTAGGTGATAAAAATATGACATCATTATGAAATAAGAGTAGATAGCTAGAAATAGTAAAAAAAATATAATTAACTATGTTGAACAAGTCAACCTAGTTCTATGTGAAATCAAAGCAAAACATATTGTAATAGAGAAAGTCAAACTAGTTGAATATGCTCTAAGGGAAGCTAGACTATAACATATTTAGTCAACTAGGTTGAATGTATTCTAAAAACAAGGAAATTATTTGCAAGATAAGAGATAAGAAAAAAAATTAATCACATAAGTAATTAGATGGATGTGATTGATCCAATTAGGGCACACATCACAAACCTTACATCAACATTGGTTAATGCAAGTTTTGTAATACAAAATATAATGACTAAAGAGAAAGCAACAAAACTTGAATGTAAATGCTAAGTTAAGTAGTCATTTCTAATTTTTTAGGTTATAGTAAATTATGAAATTAATGTGATGGGAAGTTATTTGTAATAAGGAAATGTATAATTTTTTCAAGAAGTTTAAGATAAAAGGGATTTGTATTGGTGATGGTACTGGCTTGGTATTGGGGCCTACCCCCTTAATTCATAATTCCATAGTGATAAGGGTGTCAGGTGCTTTTACAATATATGCCATCAACCACATGTTTATACATGGATATAAAACTAAGTTAGCTTTCCCCTTGATGATGAAATCCAATTATGTAAACCTTGGAAAGATAAATTTTTAATGTTTTTTGTGTAAAGTGATTTGGAAGTATGTGTAAAAGAGAAAAATAGTATGACTAAATTGGTAATTTGATAAACCACCTAATTAATCTATGTTTTTTACTCTAAGTATGTAAGTAATTGAAAGGAAAGGTGAATTAATTACTATGAAAAGAGGTTAATTCCTTGATTTTGAAGACCAAAAAAATTGGTTCAATTGATATTATATGTAAATAGTGCACAACAGAGTCGAATGGGTCATTATTATTCTATAGAAACAAGATCTATAAAAATATAGTTGAATAGTTTGACTCTAATTTCTGGATAGAAATTAGGTTACAAAATTGTGTCAAGATAATCAATCTAGTAGGCTATAGGGTTGCAGTTTGATATATTACAAACTTTTGAAAAATAGTACTAAAAGAGAAAAATTGGAATGAAAGAAGAAATAAGAATGATCCTTGGTGGGTTTGAAGATGTTTAGATGGTAAAATTTTATGCCTTGATTCTTAATTATGGATTCAAAAAAAATATTCTAATAAAGATGACTAGCTCAATAGAGTTTATAAAGCCTCTGTGTTCAAAAAGAAGTTAAAAATAGAGTCAACTAGATTGATAGAGTTTGCACACCTATATACTAAAAGAGGATAATTGTGAAAAAAATTGAATGGTCTGACTATGTATACAAATCTGTAACTGAAGAAGAAGATTGTGTCAAGATAATTGATTTATTCACATGTATTCAGATAAGACTTGCACTAATATAACATGTTTTCAAGTAACTATGTGATAAATATGTGTATAGGATATTATAATTATATTGACAAGTTTAATATAGTGATAAAAAAATAAACATATATAATACAATGACAAAATGAAAGTGTTAAAGAAAACCTACAAGGGTTTGACTCATGTCAAGTTCACCAAAATGTATACAAAGGGAAATGCTTCTGATCTATTAATCAATCCTAGCTCAGTGAAGATAATTCCTACTTATAATTTTGATTATTGATATATTAGATATTTAGGATCATGACCAAAATGGATCCATCATACCTAACCAATGGATATCTTACCATAATAACATCACTAGAGAGTGTTTCAAAGCCTTTAGTTAAGAAACACTAAATAGTAGCCCTAGCTAGGTCATATGTTTTCATATTCACTAAGTAAATGAAAATAAAGTAAAGCATAATCAAATGATCACCAAAGTTTGTGGCTCAAAGTCGGGGTAGTAAACATAAAAGTTAAACATGCATAAGACATTTATAATCATGTCAATGTGTAGGAAATACTAATGCATGAAAGAGAAGTACAAATTATTATCTACTTTTACAAAGGAGGAACAAAGTTAGGAATACCCACCTTTGAAGATGAAACTTCCAAGCCTCAATCTCTCCCTTGGATAGGGTGCTCTATAAGAGGTTGTTTTGGTATGTAAGAATAATAAAGATAATTAATATCTAGGATACATATCTTCTCTATGAATTCAAAGAATTTATCCATAAGACAAGATATGTATCTTCAAAGAAAGTATTGAAACCCTAAGTTATGCTCCTCAAGTAGAATTATGGATAAGAAGATGCATAATATAGTATTTTTCTTTTGTTCTTAATAAATGATGGAAATGGATGTGTATATATATATGAATCTAATTTTTACTTCTCTTCGATACATTAGTATTTACTACACATTGACAAGATTATAGAGGAACATAGTTAGGAATACTCACCTTTGAAGATGAACCTGCCAAGCCTCAATCTTTCCCTTGGATAGGGTGATGTATAAGAGGTTGTTGTGGTATGTAATATTAATAAGGCTAAGTAATCTCTAAAATACATAACTTCTCTATGCATTAAAAAAAATTATCCATAAGACCAGATATGTATCTTCAAAGAAAGTATTTAAACCCTAAGCTATGTTCCTCAAGTATAATTACTAATAAGAAGATGCGTAATATAATATTCTTCTTCTCTTCCTAATAAGTGATGGAAATGGATTGTTGATATCTTATAAATTTAGGATCATGACCAAAATGGATCTAATATACCTAACCAAGGGATCTCTAACCATAATAACATCACTAAAGAGGGCATCAAATCTTCTAGTTAAGAAATACTATGTAATAACCCTAGCTAGGTCCTATGTTTTCATATTCACTAAGTAAATGAAAAATAAAGTAAATTATAATCAAGTGCTTACCAAAGCTTATGGCTCAAAGTGGGGTAATAAACATAAAAATTAAACATGCATAAGAGAACTATAATCATGTCAATGTTTAGGATATACTAATGCATGGAAGAGAAGTATAAATTATTATCTACTCTTACAAAGGAGGAACAAAGTTAGGAATACTCACCTTTGAAGATGAAACTTCCAAGCCTCAATCTCTCCCTTGGATAGGGTGCTCAATAAGAGGTTGTTTTGGTATGTAAGAATAATAAGGATAAATAATATCTAGGATACATATCTTCTCTATGCATTCAAAGAATTTATCCATAAGACAAGATATGTATCTTCAAACAAAGTATTGAAACCCTAAGCTATGCTCCTCAAGTAGAATTATGGATAAGAAGATGCATAATATAATATTATTCTTCTCTTCCTAATAAATTATGGAAAGGGATGCATAATATAATATTCTTATTATGTTGGTATAAATTCAACAAAGGGTGGGTTGGGTTAAAATTTGTTGAATTGCATGCTCCATTTGGAGGTTACAAAGGCTTATATAAATAATTTTATGAGAAAATTATTGTAAAGGTTCCTTAGTGGTTCCTTTATATGGTTTAAATTTAGTTATAATAAAGTCTTGCCTTTTTCCTTGGTCAAAGATTTCTTCCAAAGTCTTAGGGTAAAACATCCTAACTTTGTATCGAAGAGGAAATTTAAAAGAGGTAACAAATAGTTTTAAAATAGTATCATCATTCATGTTATTTACCACTTTATAAGTTAGAGACTTCCATCAGTTGATGAAAGTGTGTGTGGATTCATTAAGAAGTTGCTTGGCATTGCTAAAATGGCTAAGGAAATTTTTAGAAAGGTCATCATGTTGGAATTCATTCACTATAACATTGACTAAATCCTCAAGTTGTGAGATGGTATATATATATATATATATATATATATATATATATATATATATATATATATATATATATATATATATATATATATATATATATATATATATATATATATATATATATATATATATATATATATATATATATATATATATATTTGGTTGTGCTAGTCAAGTGCATCACCAACAAAGGATTTTTCTAAGATATTGGTGGTAGAAAATGTAGTTTTGACCCATGACTTATATATATTACCAAAATATTTAAGAAAGATAGTGGGATATTTAGGTCCATCATATGTAATAGTTGGAGAAATATTTGAAATCTCTATGGATGAAATGAATAGAGCTAAAGGTTCATTTTTGAATATGTTTAAGAATGTTTTTATGAATTATCACTGATGGATGATATTCCCATTGGTATATCTAAGAGGAAGAGGGACAAAATTTTGATTTGGTTGATTCATGCCATTCACAACTTGAGGATTTAGTTGTGAATTTTAGTTATATTCATAACATTCATTTATTAAATAATTTGAGTAATAATTTGAGATGTATCATTGGGATTATTTTGATTTATAGTTGTAGGAGGTAGAATGTTAGTGTTGGTAAGAGGAACATTCTCTATATTAGTAATAGGGGATGGTTTTTTGGGTAGAGGATTTCATACATTATTAGTATGAGGAGGACTAGGATGAATGACCTCAACTAAATTATATTATGTAGCAATTGGTTTTGGATTAAGAAGACATGCATGATGAAATTGAATACTTTCATATGAAGTAATAAAATAAGTAAGGTTATGATTAAAAATATGACATCATAATGAAATAAGACTAGATAGCTAGAAATAGTAGAAAAGCCTATAATTAACTAAGTTGAACAAGTCAACCTAGTCCTATGAGAAAGCTAAGCAAACCATATTGTAATAGACTAAGTCAAATTAGTTAAATGTGTTCTAAGGGAAGGTAGACTATAAAATATTGATTCAACTAGGTTGAATGTATTCTAAAAATAAGGAAATTATTTGTAAGATAGGAGATAAGAAAAAAATTAATCACATAAGCAATTGGATTGATGTGATTGATCTAATTAGGACACACATCACAAACCTTACATCAACATTGGTGAATGCAAGTTTTGTAAGACAAAATATAATGACTAAAGAGCAAGCGATAAAACTTGAATGTAAATGCTAAGCTAAGTACTCATTTCTAATTTTTAAGTTATAGTAAATTATGAAATTTATGTGATGAGAAGTTATTTTTAATAAAGAACTATAAAAAAATCTAAAAATGGTTTCAAGAAGTTTAGGCTGAAAGGGATCTATATTGGTGATGGTACTAGCTTAGTATTTGGGCCTACCCCCTTAATTTAGAATCCCATAGTGGTAAAGGTGTCATGTGCTTTGCCAATATATGCCATCAACCACATGTTCATACATGGCTAAAAAACTAAGTCAACTTCCCCCTTGAAGATGAAATCCAAGTAGGTAAAATTTGGGAAGACAAATGTTTAATGTTTTTTGTATGTAAAGTGATTTGGAAGTATGTGTAAAAGAGAAAAATAGTGTGACTAAATTAGTAATTTGATAAACCACCTAATTGATACATGTTTTTTACTCTAAGTATGCAATTAATTGAAAGGAAAGGTGAATTAATTACTAGAAAAAAAGGTTAATTCCTTGAATGTGAAGACCAATAAAATTGGTTCAAGTGATACTATATGTAAATAGTGTAGAACAGAGTCAAATGGGTCATTACTATTCTATGGAATCAATACCTATAATAATATATTTTAATAGGTCAACTCTAATTTCTAGATAGAAAGTAGGTTAAAAAATTGTGTCATGCTAATCAATCCAATAGGTTATAGGGTTGCAATTCGATAGATTATAAACTTTTGAAAAATAGTACTGAAAGAGAAAAATTGAAATGAAAGAGAAAATAAGAATGAACCTTGGTGGGTGTGAAGATGTTTAAATTGTAAAATTTTATGCTTTGATGCTTAATTATTGATTAAAAAAATTTATTCTAATAGAGATGACTAGCTCAACAGTGTTTACAAAACCCATGTGTTGAAAAGTTTGAAACAGAGTCAACTAGATTGATAGAGTTTACACACCTATTTACTAAAAGAGTATAATTACAAAAAAAATTGAATGTTCTAACTATGTATACAGGTCTCTAACTAAAGAAGAAGATTATGTCAAACTAATCGATCTAGTCACATGTATTTAGATAAGACCTGCACTGATATAATAGAGTTATTTTCAAGTGACTATGTGATAAATATGTGTATAGGATATTATAACTATATTAATAAGTTCAATATAGTAATGCAAAAATAAACATATATAATACAATGACAAAATGAAAGCGTGAAAGAAAACCTATAAGGGTTTGACTGATGTCAAGTTCCCCAAAATGTATACAAAGGGAAATGCAACTGATTTATTAATAAATCCTAGCTTAGAGAAGATAATTCTTACTTACACTTATAATTGTTGATATATTAGATATTTATGATCATGACCAAAATGGATCCATTACACCTAACCAAGGGATATGTTAGCATAACAACATCACTATAGAGGGTTTTAAAGCCTCTAGTTAAGAAATACTATGCAATAACCCTAGCTAGGTCATATGTTTTCATATTCACTAAGTAAATGAGAAACAAAGTAAATCATAATCAAGTGTTCACCAAAGATTATGGCTCAAAGTGGGGGTAATAAACGTAAAAAGTAAACATACATAAGAGATCTATAATCATGTCAATGTGTAGTAAATACTAATGTATGAAAGAGAAGTACAAATTATTATATACTCTTACAAAGGAGGAATAATGTTAGTAATACTCACCTTTGAAGATGAACCTACCAAGCCTCAATCTCTCCCTTGGATAGGGTTCTCTATAAGAGGTTGTTGTGGCATGTAGGAATAATAAGGCTAAGTAATCTCTATGATACATAGCTTCTCTATGAATTCAAAACATTTATCCATAATATAAGATATATATTTTTAAAGAAAGTATTGAAACCCTAAGCTATGCTCCTCAATTAGAATAATGGATAAGAAGATGTGTAATATAATATTCTTCTTCTCTTCCTAATAAATGATGGAAATGGATGTGTTTATATAGATGAATCTAACCCTAAACCTATCCAAAAGTTTGGTCAATAGGGTCATCCCAATCAATTCTATATTGTTCATTGATAAAATAAATTAGATCCTAGTTTAGTTTAGTTATAGGCTACCTAGACACATAATGTATTTTTAACAATTAGGATATAGGGTCAGCCCAAGCTGATAATGTAACATAAACTATCAAAAATGGTTTTAGGCTTAGGTAGGTGCTAATTAAGGTAGTGAAATTCTTGGAGGTGTGTTCAAAAGAGGAGGTAAGGCTTAGGGAAGTACATGGGAGAAGGTTGTGTAGATAGAATATTGTAGTATAAGGGAGAACAATCATATGAAACACCAAAGATATACACACCCCTTTCTCAGACACCCTTTTAAGGGGTGCACTAATAGATATTTAAGAATAAATGGGTTACTACAAGAGATAATTCATTAGTAATTAATAAAGTTTGAAAATATTATGTGTATAAAGTATCTACCTTTGAATTAAGGACCTAGGGGCATATAAAATTGACCAAAATAAGTTTAGAATTTCATAAAAAATGGTCATAAAATAAAAGTTTCCCAAAATAAATCAAAAATATTATATAAACAATTATTTTATGATAAGAAATATTACCTAAAAAATATTTATTTATATCATATTTAGTGTCATGTTTCCTCTAACTCATGTGAGCACTAAGGGGGGAATGTTAGGACTTAGTCCTCACATGGGTGTTTAGGTGGCCTAGATTATAATATTATATGTGAGCATAATAATATAGTAAGTGATTTGGTAATACAACTCACATAGATATTTTATATATGGATAATAATGATGGAATACAAGATTTTATAACAACTTTACTAGATTAATATTAGGAGAGATAATGGTTAATCAACCTCCCATTCAATAGGAGAAACAAAACCTATATATATGTAAAACATATTATTGCATAGGTTTTAAATTGAGACTACTGATTAAAATAACATTTTCTATGTTCGATCCTTCAAGTCTAATCCAATATGGAGGTGAGACTTCAAGAATTGGAAGTATTAAGGCTTCATGTACTAAATCTTTTATTTTTTGGTAAAAACTAGTCCAAGGCAAGATCAACCAATTAGGAAAATAATGGATATGTATTATGTATTATAATGGTTAATTTTTTAACAATGGAAAAAATGAAACAAAATAATGTAAACTATGAAAATATAGAGATAACTGGATTGATTTGCACCGTGGGGGCTAGGACTAAGTGTGCAAGGGACAAACAAGTTTGGTTGTGTAGAGTTAATTTAGATAGAACAAAACTAAACACATTTAATGGAGTGAAAGTTTTTGATTGCAGGAAATGAAACTTCTATTCAATATAAAAGAATAGGGAAATGGAAATGTATTATATTCCATGAATTATAGAGTAGATACATAGATCATGATATATAAGTTATGATTACATATGGCATCAACCTTTGAATGGATGTATATGTTACATATTTATACAAAAGTAACACGAGGGTAGTTATAATTAATGTTAGTTATAAAGAATATGGTTGTGTCATTTCATATTTCTTATTGGATGATAATTGAGGGTCTTTATTGATGGTGACTAACAATTCAACTAAAAGTATTCTTAGATAGAAAGTACCACTTGATAATCTATATAATTGGATTAGGATGACATATGGATGTGATAAAGTGAATACAAGTTTGGGCATGTGAGTCTTTGAGAAAGTATGAGTGAGGTGCATAGGTTTACAATCTAAGCAATACATAAAGAATTATGTCAGATATGATTGGGTGTGATCTAAGTATGAAAGTGTAACAAAACATGCAAGACATATGAATAAATCTATAATAAATATTTTTTATAATGAGTGAAATATATGTGATGAGAAAAAAATGAAAATATTTTAATACTACATAAGAGATGCACATAGATCATTCACCCTTAAATAATAATGGTCTCTATTACATCAATGTAAAACTGAGGAAACTACACTTGAAGTTGTTAATATGTATATCACCTGGCCTAATCAACATATTGTACAACCTTGACCACTTGGAAAATTTTATATGTGTGATGGTGGGTGCATTTATTTATCACTTTGATGATCTGGTCCTTGCTTATTAGGTGAAAGTGCTCAAGATCCAAATAATAAGAATATTATGTCACTATTTTCTCAAGAAGTGGTGAAGTGTAAGTCTTGAAAAGTTCCACATTAATGAGTATTTTCAATCCCAAGTATGGATGGAGATAAAAAATAAATTCATTCTCACTAGTTGTGTGTAGAATGATGTAAGGAGCATAACGTAGAGGGTTGATCTTCCAGTGTGGACCTTTGAAGCATTCCTTCATAAGCTACAACTAAACTTTGTCCTAGAATTAATAATGAAAGACTCATGTGATGTGCATAATGGAACTCCTTTTAATTTTCTTGTGTGTGATAAAGGATCTATTGAACTTGTTGATGAGTAGATTGGATGTGTTGTATAAAATTATTTACTTTATCTTCTTAAAATTTTCATGTGTATGAATTAGGTATAATTGGTGAATGATAGGAAATATCTAGAGGGTCCTAATGTTTAAACCTAAGACATGTCTAGAATTTATTGTGACCTGTAGAGTTGTGAAGATCTATGTTTTAAGAATTTTGAATGTATAATAATTGTATTCCTAAGTACAAGCATGTGAATGGTTGTACATTTTTAGAAGATGAACAAGTGTGTGATTGAACACTTTGGGTTTCCCATATTTTTATGGATGCAAATCCATCAGTAAATCCACATATGTGCCCATCAAACCCCATAATGCTTGCTAAAAATGACATATAAAGACCATATATAAAATAGATATGATGGATGTTCAAAGCCCAAAATTCACACAAACATGGTTGAATAAGGGTTGTATAGTTCCAATTACATCAATGTATTTCTGACAAGAAACCATGATAGCCATCTTAGATAATCTATCTAATAAAATGAACACAATATCATGTTGGCATCTCATCGTAGATAACCTAATCATGAAATCCATGCTAATAAAATCCCATGGTCTAGATGAGATTGGTATAGGTGTGTAAATTCCTAGCTTTCTATTCGTGGGATTAAATATTAAACAATAAATGTAAGACTTGATGTAACATTCCACATCTGTGAGCATGTGTGTCTAGTATAAGTGAAATAATGTGACTAGAGTCTTTGTCATGTTGAAGTGTCATGAGGCCTTATCATAGTGTACCTCCCAAGTGAGTCATTGGTGAGGTGTACCATTAAGAACATAGAGTTTTTCAAGCTTGTATAGAATTTGGTCAGAAAAATATAACTCCTAAACTTGTTTGCCTTGAAATAAACTAGTGTAATTTATTACGAGGTCATAATTAGATGAGTAGAGGGGTACCTAGTTTGTGAATTTATGTTTATGTGTGTCCAACACCATGATGAGTGTGTGAATTGATGATTGGATAAGTAAATATAATTCCTTTTTTTCATTTCCTTATCCTTGATTATGAAATGTAATAGTTTTAGGTAAGTCATCCATTTCATATGTTGCACATTCTCTAGCTTATTTTCTACTTTTAGGAATTGAAGTGGCTTTTGATCTGAATAAACAACTATATCCTTCCATAAAATTTAGTGACACCATTAAATGATTCCTTGAGCAATATCATATAGTTCTATCTCATAGGTGGAGTACCTTTACACCATCTTGTTGAATGTTTCTAAGTGTTATGTGACCTAATGTCTATGTAGCATGAGAAAAATAGTAAGTGTGTAGTCAAATGCATTGGTGTGAATTTCAAAGAAATTTATAATGTTAGGAAGTGAAAGAATAGATGTTGTGTATATGCATTTCTTGAGTTCCTCTAAAGTGTGATTTTGTACATGATTCCAATTGAACTTGAATTTTACATGTTTTATCTAGTTGAGAGCCAAAAATTTGTGTGAAAAACTAAGGATAAACATGTGATAGATGTTAGTAATTCCAATAAAAAACCTCATTTCTATGAGATTATGTTGAGTAGGCCAATCTTGGATAACTTTGATATTTTATAGAACTCCACAGATGCCTATTGGATAAATCATGTATCACATGTAATAAATATATGAAACACTAAATGTACACTTTCCAAGTTGGTCTACAAATTGTGTTGATGCAAGGTATCTAGGATGTGCAATTTGTGATATATATGATCCTCCCAAGTCTTTATAAATATAAGGATTCATTCAAGTAGATGATGGTAAAGGAGTTTAGGAAAGTCCTGAGAAGATCATCCATCAAACACATGAAAGTGGTTGGCACATTAGTTGGGCTAAAATTCATGACCAACCATTCATACAATATTTCTTATGTCTTGAATGTTGTCTTCGAGACATGTTCAAGATGTATTAGAACCTAATGGTAACTTGACTTCAAGTTTTTCATGGTCAAATATTGTGAATTTTGGAGCTATTCCAAAAGGTCCTTAATACATGGTCATGGGTACCAATTATTTAACATCTTTTTAAGTGGATGATAGTCTATGCATATTTTGAAGACCCATCCTTATTAGGTGTGAGGACTATCAGACTCACATAAGATGAAGAACTAGACTTGATATTTCTCTTATCATGATATCTTATATCTAACACTAGATTTATTCATTATCCAAAAGTGATTTGTGATATAGGGGGATATTAAAAAGAGGGGATCCAAGAACCAAATTGATACAATGTTTTATTACATATTATGATGGAAGTCCTTCAAGATCTAAAAAACTTTTATACACTACTCCAATTACTTGTTGAGATACTTATACTACAATGTTGTGTGAATGTTATGCTATACTAAAGTGCACTCCATATTATATGTAGGGTATTAGGATGAACCATGATTAACATAAAATTTTATGCATATGATATGAGCTTGAGATGCTGCTTGGCAGAGACCAAATTAACTTCGATCATGGGAGATATCTCAATGATATTATAGAATTTTTCTTACACATGAATAGTACATTGATATGGCTTGGATTGATATGTACTTTCAAGGTTTAATACATAATCTCTTCCCAACAAGATGTCCTAGACCTCTATAGGTTAATGTAACATGTGATATTGTCCTCCATAAGCTTAAATTTTTACTAAAAAGTGTGCATTATTACTATACTTGTATATATCTCCCCTACTATAACCAACCCAAAGAATATGGATCGGGATGCATAGTTATGGAAAGACCAAGGCACTAAGATATGAATTGTGTAATGATGTTCATATGAATACCACTATCTATGTTGATATAAAGAGGTAGACCTTTAACCTATAACTTGATATGGAATAAGCATTCATGATCCTCAAAGATGTTTATTGAAATGGTGTTTTTGCTTAGACAAGAGGCATATAAATCCTTTTTTGTCCATTAGTGTGGGTCTTGATGCAGATTATGTGAGTAAGTATTGTTTTTCATTGCATTTAAAATTGTCATGAGTGGATAAACAGTGTAGTGGCACAAATATCACCAACATTCATCTTACATTATTTGAATCAAAAGATGTAGGATCCTTTGATTATTATGTAGTATATCAAGGTTTCTAACTTTTATGAGAAGTGTTTTGCTTATGTGCATAAGGCTTCTATGTGGATTGGTGTGAGGGATATCCCTTACATACTATGTTAAATGAAGAGATGGAACATTGATTCATCTTTGCCTTCACTTAAATCTTGGTAGCCTTAGGATATGCTTTCCCCAACATGTCAAAATTCAATAAATCCATCTTCACATGGGTATAATGTGAGATTCCATTGATGTGCTTCAACACTTTATGTTGTTTGTTAAATTTATGTCATAGATATATAGAGTAGTGATGGAATATGTTTTATTCCACTGATTGATCCTTGTGCTAACATATTTGTTGGAACTTGATGTATTCATCTTCAAAGTGTTAGAGAGGGAGTATTCCTCCTTTAGTTCATCAACAAAATTCTTCCATGATTTGATTGGAACACACTCTTGTGCATGCTACCTAATAAAATTTTCCCACTAGTGAAAAAATAGAATGGACATCTTCAATACTATGAAGGTGATATTCTCAGCCTTAGTGAAGCAATTACCTGATAAGTATGCCTTGGGTTGTCTAATCCAGGCATCTAATGATTTTACATTAATATTTTCTTTGATTAGAGGAAGTACAATATTGACTTGTACTTTGAAGGGAGTTTGTTGTTGAAACTAGTGTTAAACATATTATGGAGGTGTATTAGAAGGCATTAGGTTGAGTTGTATCATCAACTTGTAAAAGTGATAAAAAAATCTATGCATTATACCTCCAATGAATTAGTGATGAGCCTTAAACCTTTGCGTATATCTTAGTTATATTCTAGGTGTCATCCATCTTCATTTTGATACAATATTCTTTCAAATATTCTAGAATAAAACTAATTGATAGACCTTCTTTCTCAATTTGTGCTCACATGTTTATAGGCATGGAAAAGAAAGAGTTTAACTACTCTAATACCAATGATCTACATGATGGGGACAAGGAAAAAATATGTGGGGGATAACTAATTTTGGTTTTTTAGATTGAATGCATAGAGTTAATTTAGACAAAACAAAACTAAACACATTCAATGGACTGGAAGTCTTACTTATGCAACTTTTATTCAATATAAAAGAATAGGGAAATGGTACAATGTATTATAGTGCATGAATCACATAGTAGATAAACCAAGAATGCTATCTACATTATTAATATGTATGGAATTGACTCTTGGATGGATGTATATTGTACATATTTATATAAAAATATCACAAGAGTAGTTACAACTAATGTTAGTTATAAAGATGGTTGAATTATTTCATCATCCTTCCTAGATGATGGTTGAGCTTCCAAGTTGGTGGAAACTAATTTTTCAACTAATAATATTCTTGTATAGAAAGTTCCACTTGATAACCCATGTAATCATATCAAGTTGACACATGTACATGTTTAAACAAATAAAAGTGTGGGCATGTGAGTTTGTAGTGAGTACTAGTGAGGTGCACAAGATTGTGAGATGAGCAGGTGTTATCTATGATTAGCTGTGATCTAAATGTGAGATTATATAAACACATGTAGGAATTATGAATAATTATGTAATTAATATTCATGTTGAGGAGTGTGATATGTGTGTATATAAATAAGTAAATAGCTTGTTTTTATGCATAGGAGATGTACACGGATTAGGCATATTATAAGAATATTAATAACCGATTGGAAATGTTTAGATATTGAAAGTGAAATATAAAATACAAGATGATAAAAATTTCTTAATATCTAGGAGATTATCAAATTTTATCAATTTATCATACGTTAAAGAAAATAAAATAATTGATGTAATAATCCGTAAGTTATGCATAATTAGATTTTTAATGTTTTAAATTATTTGAAATATTTTTGAATTTTTAGTTTTTGGAGACACAGAAAGATAACCAATGATCTCATCAAGATAATAATAAAATAAACATATTATTTTTGGTAAATTAATTACCTTAATTTTTTAAAAATGTGTCATATGTACCCATATCATATTCTGGAAATGTATCATGTTCAAGATGGAAACTATCTAAACTAATACTTGTGAAATCTTGTGTAGGAGGAGTAGGCATAGGAGATTCAAGGTGATGTGATTTCATATGAGTAATAGTATAATATTTTGTCAACTATTAAAACTTTTTAATGACATGCAAATTTTTATGAATTACCAATTTATAAGGTATTGTAAGTGACTGTGCTTGTTGAGAATTAAATAATTTTTTCTCATAAACTTGATTTTACATTGGTTTCTTTTGAGCATTTTGTATCTCTTTATAAATTGGTTGATTTGAAATATTTTTATTAGGTGAAATAAATATAAAAATAATTTGATTTTTCATAGATATAATATTGAATTATGTTGGTTTATATATTAGAGGAGGTACCAACAATTGCATGGGGTACTCATAACTAATTTATTTCAATAAATGTACTTTAAGCATATATATATCATACAAGTTACAACATGAATATTTTTCAACCATGGTCATCCTAATATCATGCAAAATTACCTATTTATTATAAAAATCAGAAAAGGAGTAGATAGTATTATCAATCCTACTTGAAGAGGCAACACAATGTCTCCCAAAGTGGTTTTTTATTTTCCATTGAGTGTCTTGACACTTTAGTAGTTTCATGTATTACATGTTGTGAGTAACCTATATAATGAAGCAATGTTAGTGTGCATATATATTCAATTTATCCAATATAAAATAACACACTAGGATAGGTTGTTGATTAATATAAGCTCTTATACATAAATCATAAAAATTAGAGTCAATATACACTATCTCACTAGCGTAAAAAATAATCATGGTATGTGATTGAATAATTTGACTAATTTACTAATGATTAGATCTAATGTATGATCATATGATTTATGAGTCGGATAAGCATTTCAAGTGTAATGTATTTTTGACTAATTCTTATTTTTATCATGATTTGTAAAAGGTTTATTGAAAATATTTAATTTACTATTTTAATTTTGTTGATGCCTAGGCTCTTATATAGGATTAACCAATTCAATGACATTGTTATTAATGATATCTTGAATAATATTATTGATTTTGAAACATTTGTTCATATAATTACTGATATTCATAAAAATTTCATCCTAAATTAGGTCTAATCTAACCTCATTAATTTTATGTAACATGGAAACATATCTCAAGTTGTGGGTAACCTATGGAAGAGGTGAGTCTTTATGTTGAAGGGTTAGCTCCCTTAAACAACAAATAAAACTAGCCACTAGACTATTTAATTTGAAATAAAATGGATATAAGAAATTAAAACTAACCTAATAGAGGTTATGCACAAATTTTAACTCCATAAAACTATCATGAACTTGCACTATGAAAGGTGATTAACAAAACTGATCTCAATGCCTAAGGTTTCTCTAACAAAATTATTTCAACATGGAGGTAAGATGCAAAGAATTTCTCAATGTACATGAAAATAAGGCCTAATTTTAGACACTATTACTCTCACTTACACTTAAATACATACAAAGACAACTAAATACACTTCATTTGAGCTATTAGAGGGAATACTACTTGTATAAAGTATGAGAGAGTGAGATGAACACAAGGAGAGATAACTATCACTTTCCATTCAACCATGAGACACTTCACATACTTATAAAATAAGTTAATAATTAAAAAACACATTTAAATATTTTTTTCAAATGAAAAATCAATATTCAAACCAGCATTTCTTCACCATACCATAGGTGGATGATTTATAAAGTCAAATGTGGTTGCTTATATAGAGAATTGAGAAGAGAAAGGGGGGCATAATGGAAGGGGAATAAAAAGTGTAAAAAATGAGTTAAAAATAAAAAGGATTTATGAAAAATTCCTAAAGAAACTTCCAAATACATGTGTCTCACTCCTGAATATGTTCCAACCCTCTAAGTGGCATAAGAGTTAAAACTTAGCTTGACACCTTGATCATCTTTTTGAGAACTACCCTTCTTTACATAAGAAGAGTGATAAATGTAATTATAAATAATAAATTAGACATTAACTCAGTTATAAATTCTCATTTTAAAATTTACCATGCATTATTAAATTCCTTTGATCTGACATTTCATCATTGATATGCCTATGTGTCTTGAAACTCATCATTTTTCATGCCTAGTTTTGTCCAAGTGGCTCAAAATTTGAGTTGATATTATCCAAGTCACTATATACCCATGGATGGACTTAAAATATCTTATCAAACCAATTTAAATCCATTTTGGTTCATATAATAATTCCCAATACTCCATTTTGCTCTTCAAGCTCTCATTAGGCATATTTTCCTTGTAGCCCTAAAAACCTGTAAACCTCCTTATGTAGAATAATGTATAAAATTTATTGATAATATGAGAACATATTTGAGGAAATAATATATCCTTACATATTCATTTCAAATTTAATGTTCAAATTTTTAGTGTAAGTCCATTTTTTGCCCTTATCTCTCTTCAATTAGGCCTCCTTACTTAAAACCCTATTTTTTTCTCCAAACGTCTCCCACACATGTGAAATAACCAAAAATAATGTGCTTAACTTTAATATCACATAAAAAACCTCTATGTTAAATTTTATGCCTTGAAACCATGTATAATGGTGAGAACCATAAAATCACTTTGCTACCTAGTCTCATTTTAGGCTTGTTTGAGACTGCCTTGGAAAATGAGCTTTGTTTGAACAATTTAAAAATATCCTATGAATAATTTATTTCTTGAATGGTGTAACACATATAAAATTTATTATTTAAATGGTTTTAAAGTTTAATTTTTCTCAAAACCCCTGTAAAACACTAAAAATCATGTAAAATAGTGCATTTATTACAATCCATACAAGTACAAGTATAGATAAATTAATCATAGAGAATTTAATCTGAGTCCTAAAAAACATACGTGAGGTTTTAGGAGAAAAATAGTTCATTACATGTGCTTTAGAATTACATTTATCTTTATTGGGCACTATCAGGGTCTTAAGAGGGGTTTAGGCATGTTTCATTCTAAGGATTGTTCACAAAGAACAAATCCACTTTCTCTCTCTAGATGACAAAATATTTTAGTTATTGAAATAATCCATCAACTAAAAACACCATTTGGTCCCATGATAAATATCATGAAAGTTTTGAGTGTGAGAATATACTCCTCAGGTTGCAAGTAAGCCATTTGAGAGGGGTTGATGGCATTATCTATTATTCATGAATATCAAAGAATTAAAAAAATTATGACTCAATAATGATGTTTGGAGACATATTTATCATATATAAATTTCACTTATCTCCATGTAAAATATCATGTCTTAATCAAGTAAGAGAGGTTCTATTTTGAAGTGCAATCACCCATTAGAGGAGCTTGAGATGGTATTAAAAGATCAAATATAAATTTATTTATTATCCCATATTTATGGATGATATTTAAATGTATTTTATAAAAAAAATATAATTTTGCATACCCTTAGGCCTTCACTTTACCTTCAACCAATATCTTTGTTCATGACTATCCATATGGGCATGCATGTCTCTTAGGCTTGTTTGGCTTAGAACAGAGCCTTAACCTTATTCATCCTTGTTATCAAGTCTAAGGGTTTAAGTCAGATATTATATCATTATTAACCATATTTAAATATTATTAATTCCTTCATAACTCTTCATACACCTTTACCCTTCCCAAATCAAGCAAAACCTCTCATAAAAGTAGGCAGACTTATAGATGGTCTTGTTGACTGCATATGCAAGGTTTAAATCTATTTTTTAAATAGTTTCAATATTAATATATTCAAATTAATTTTGTATTAAAATATTATCATAACTTATTTTTCCATTTTTTATATACCTCAAGCTTTCTGCATGTACTTTTCTCCTTATTGGATTGAAACCAACCTACTCTTGTTTGTAGCTTATAGGTGTCTATTAGTTTATCCTAAGTGCACTCAACAATTTTTAGAACATTAAATTTAAATTTTTGAATCATAAAAGACTATATCTCATTTTTAAGAGTTTTTAATCTTTAAAATCTTCACTTTTATGTCACCATGACCTCACCATACACAAATCCTTCACTCTTGAACTACCCTAGTTTTAAGCACCAATTATTTAGGTCTTCAATATACCTTAAGATTTTAAAAAATTATTTATAATCATATAAATAATAATATTTAGGTTTAAAAACCTTTCACTAACCTTTTTCAACCTTTTCCATGTACTACCCCTTCACTATATGCACTTTTAGCTCACATCTTCTAAGGCATGGTTGTAGGTGTTGATTAGGAGAAGAGTTTGACATGAGTTCTTGAAATTTGTATTTTCACTCCATCACTATGCATTGAAGTATCAAAAACATCATTGAGATTTTATTATCCATATTTATAAGGTCTATTTACTACTTCATGATAGTTTTAGACCCTTTTACCTTCTTAATTTTGTATACATTCTTGTGCAGGTATGTTAGGATTATAGACCCTATGTCCTTATCTATCTCTTATATTAGAAGTAAATAGGTGTTTTGTAATGTCTTGTGTATTAATTTTAGTTGTGGTTAATAATTTAAATTTGGTTTTTTTAGTTTATTTGAGTTCAAAATGAGGACCTACAAGCCTAGGGCCTATAGGTCTCTATTTACTTACACATGCTGTGAGAATCAACTTAAATTTTTAGACCTTTTAACACATTTCCACTGTCAACCTTATCCCACTTATTTATCACTCTTCCAATGGCTTATACATCCTATTATAAATCATTACATCATTTTCAACTTATCTTTATAGTTTATATAGGTTTGTACACATAGTTAACCCATGGCTAGGTCTGTGTGTTAGAATTGGAGACTCTCATGAGTCTATTCATGTCTCTAGAAGTCTATTAAGGTTACACAAGTGCCTAGGATTCTATGTCATCATTCTCCATGGTTTGAATGATTCAATATGAAACATTAGACTTAATTTATGCTAACCTTTAAGTTTGTAGAACCATAGGTGGATGAAACCTATCTAAAGTCCTCATTGAAGGGTGTATTAAGATTTATGTTGTTTTCTTGAGTTATCAACCTGATCAATAGTAATTTTATCATGTTACATAATTTTATCATTACCATTAAAATCCAACATGGCACTCAGACTTTTGGAAAACCATTGATGAACTATACCATAATTTTCAAAGAGAAAGGCATATGACATTTCTTGAAGACTAAAAATAGGGAGCATCTTCAAAGAGACAACATATTAATCATGAGAAGGTGAGGGGAATTTTCATGAGAAATGGACTACTAGAAACATCTAAACGTGACCAAAATCTTAGACAACCAAAACATGTATTAGGAGTGACTAAAACATTGTAACAAACCATTATACCAAAACCTTGAGAAATTAGTGAAATCCACCCATCAAGATCATAACATCTCATCACACTTCCAAAGACTAGACTCTATGTTGCATTTGTGACCATACACTAGGATCACCCATATGTATGATCCCCAAATGAACATTGGCATGCTGGTATAGCCACCTGATATATGAATTGAACCCAAGTGGAGGATTTGATACCTTTTTTAATGATATTAATTCACCAAATAATCAAAATAAAAACAATATATCATAATGATATGGAAATATAAAAGATAATATGAATAATATATAAGCCAATTTGAGGGGGAAACCTCCCAAATGATTATAATAATTAATGAATACTCCAATATGATTATTTTCAACTAGAATACCTCTTATATATATTCTACCAATGTCACAAAAAAACCATAGGATATCTTACTAAGCAAATGAGTGTATAGATACATGTAAAATAATATTTAAAAGGTTTATGCAATCCATAAGTTGGCTACACATATCCCTAAACATGCCAATGTTTAATGGTGTATTATTCCCCTCCTCTTCAAAACAACATTGTCCTTAATGTTGAAGCAATCTTGTATGTTGTTGTATAAAGGATTCATCCTCACAAGTAACATCTTTAGAAGGTAGATTCTTCTATTTGATCAAATACTCTATAATCATTATCGATCGTAGTTGTTTAGTACTCATTTGAAAGATTGCTTCAAGATTAATAATAACTATCCCTTCCTCATATAATTATGGTAATTCAATTTTAGTGAAAAAATTGTGTCTAATGAACTTTTTAAGGAAAGATACATGCAATATTGGATGAATGAGAGTGGATGTAGGAAATTCTAGCTTGCAGACCACACTACCAATATTCTATAAAATCTGATAAGGGACATAATAATTGGGAGATAACTTGTTATATTTTTTCTATTGCTTTAAGGACATCTAATTATATGGCTACAAGTAAACAATACCTAATCACCAATTTCAAAGTTCCTCTCACTCTTGTGTTGATCTAGTTGTTAATTAATGTGATTCTAGACCAAAGTTAAATTTTCATGCAAAATAGCAAGTACTTCCTATTGATGTTGAAGGTTTTACTCTACTAAACACAAATTTGGGTGGGCCTTTAAGGTTGAAGTGAGAAATGGAGGATGGTATCCATAAAATTCCATAAAAGGAGACATTTTGGATAAACTATGCACTAAATTATTATACCACCATTTAGCCAGGGGAAACCACTAAGCCCATTTATCATGTTTATCTGACACAAATCAAAGAAGGCACCCTTTTAAAAACATGTTGAGTATCTTAATTTATCAATCATATGGAGTATGATAAGATGATATATGAACCAATTGATTTCTAAACATGTAAATAATTATGTCCTTGTGTATATGGGATCTTGATAATTGATAATAGTCTTGGGAGTACCATGCAATTTTTGAAACTATATTAAGAAAGGTAGAAGCTAATGTATTGGCCACCAATAATTGATATAAATAAAAAAATGAGCATACTTTGTGAGTCTATCCACAAAAACCATGAAAACATTTCTACATTCATATCATGATAACCTAGTAATGAAATCCATAAACACATCTTCCCATCATTAAATAGGGATGGATAAGGGCTATAAAAGACCCAGGGTTTTAATGGTTTTACCTTTATTTTGTTGAAAAACCATACATTTGAACACATTTTTATTTACATCCCATTTGAGTCCTTCCAAAAAAAATCATTCTTGACTCTTCGATAGGTTTTGAAAAAACTTGAATGACCACCAAGTGAAGATACATAAAGTTTATGAAGGGTTTTCTATTTGAGAGGAGAATTATAACATAGATATAATCTATCTTTGTACCATAATGCATTCCCCTTCCATGTAAAATTTTAAATCCCATGTAAACCCTATTGTATATTATGAATCAATGCATGTGTATCACTATCATTATCCCATTATGAACTTGCTTCCTTGAGCTAGTCTACCTACCAAATGGTCATAACACATAATAATTCCTCAACTAGTTCATCTTGCCTAGATAGTGCATCAGCTACCACATTTTATTTTACTTCCTTATATAATATTTAAAAATCAAAGCATAAAATTTTTTTCATCCATTTTTTTTTAATGAAAGGAAAAATATCGATATAAAAAATATTTAAGGCTATCATGATCAGTCTTTACCTAAAAATGATGACCTAATAGATAAGGTCTATATTATTTGACTACATGTAGAATATCCTTCATCTCTTTATCAGAAATGGGTTTGAGCTGATTTTTGCCCTTCAATTTATGAATTTTAATGGTAATGAGCCTACCCTCTTGCATGAGTACTGCACCCATACCATATCCACATGCATCACATTCAACCACAAAAGTTATATAAAAATATGGAGTAGCCAATACCAAACGGGTGCATAGATCCATTTTCAACTATTCAAATGCCTTGGTAGATGTATCATTCTATTGGAAGAAGTATTTATTCAACAAGAAAGTGAGTGGTGATGCAATACTACCATAGTTTTTGACAAACCTACAATAGTAACCAATTAGTCCCATAAATCCCCTAGTTTCTTGAGTGTCTTGGGAATCTACCACTCCATGATGACTTGGATTTTTTTAAGATTAACTTTTACTCACTCATGTGATATAATATGACCCAAATATTCCACTTCCTTGACTCCAAACGAAAATTTTGATGGTTTAACATACAACTAATGTTGATCAATAATAGAGAGTACCTATTTTACATACTATAAGTGTTTTCCCAATTTTTACTTTATTTAAGGATGTCATAAAAAAACACAAGTACAAAATTTCTAAAAAATGGCCTAAAAACCATATTCATCAAACTCTAAAATGTGGATGGTGCATTGCTGAGACCAAAAGGCATGACAAAAAGTTCATAATGGCCTTCATGTGTATAGAAATTTGTTTAAAGAATGTCCTCATGGATCCAAATTTGATGATACCTAGAGTGAAGATCTAATTTAGTAAAATAAATATCATCACATAATTCATGTAACAAATCATAAATTATAGTAATAGGACACTTATCTTTGATAATGAACTTATTAATATCTCTATAATCTAGGCATATCTTCCAAGTTTCATCCTTATTTTGCATTATGACTATTGGAGACAAATATTCACTTTGGATATGGTGAATGGTTCATACCTACACCAACTATTGTACCATGTTTTCAATTCCACTCTTATAGGCATAAGGATATCTGTAAGGTCTAATGTTGGGTGGTGTGCTTATAAGAATGAGTTTTATTGCATGATCATGTGTAAATCTAGAAGGAAGACCTTTTGGTATGGGGTCAAAAATAATTGAATGTTCATCGAATATTTTTTTGAAAACTAGGATGGGTAAACTCCTTATTTTGTTGAACATCAATAGAAAATAAGAATGCCATAAATCCTTCTAAACCTTTTTTCAACATCTTGGCCATCTAATTTGAACTAACCACTTATGTGGATTTAAGTATTAATCCCCATAGTTCTACTAGATTACCTTCAAAATGAAAGCACATGAATAGTTCTTAGAAATTAATCTCAATAGTACCTAATGCAGGGAGCCATTATACTCCTAAAACAATGTCAGTCCTACCCATAGGTATACAAAACATATGAGAATATAATAAATAGTCCCCCATTGCTAACTTAATATTGTGGCATTTTCTAGAACAATTAACTTTACTATTATCTACAATCATGACTTGAAATTATGGTGATGGGTAGATGAAACAATTAAAATGAGAAACAAACTTAATATTGATTAATTTTGTGTACTTCCTAAGTAAACCAACATTGTGACCTTCTATTTATTAAGGAAACCCACCAAATTAGGAGTTTGAGGAGTATAAATACTTTCAAGGGCATGATGGGAGATAATAGGTTGAAAATCTATAACTTCATCCTTGGGTCCTTAAAAACCCTCACCAAATGCCTCGTCTTCTTTTTCATCCTTGTCAACCCTTTTTATGTAAAATAACTTATTTACAGCACATTGATGAACTTTTCTCCATTTGTTGTTGCAACTATAACACAACCCTTTTGCATGTTTCTCCTTAATTTTTTTTGATGTCAATCTAGTAGGTTCAGGTAGTGACAGAGTTAGGAAAGTGCATTCTCAAATAATAGTAAAAGGATGATGCTTGCTCATCTCTTTTTCTTATACTAAGCATGTCCTTGGTATAGCTTTAGATATAGTTATGGGGTTAAACATGTGAACCTCCAATTGAATGCTATATTTTAGTACACCTAGAAAATGGTTAGTCAAATTTCCCTCAATGATATATTCCACACATAAAGATAGATTCTAAAATTGATGAATATAATACTTAATTTTCCTTATTTGTCATATTTAAGCTAACTGGTTGAATTCATCTTCAAAAACATTATCTTGATAGTGAGACATTAGTTCATCACAGAATATTGACCATGTAATAGGAGCACTAATATTATTATTTTGAGCACACAACCAATGATAGGAAATGAATGGCTCAAGTTATAGATATATATATTCCATTACAACCATTTAAGAGCTAAGATTTTGGTGTAGATCAAATATATTTTTAATTTAAGTGATCAAAGTGAGTGGATCCTTACCATCAAACTTATGTAAGACCACTTTTAGCAACATCGGTTTCACCCCCATATTAGTGGTGTTAGTGTTGAAAGAAGGAGGACCATAAAGAAAAAGTGGAGGGTTATTGAGGGAAAAATGAGATGAAATAGTATCCAATTATTTTTTGATCTACTGTATCTAATTGTTCATGCCATTAATCTCCCCTTGTATTGCTGACATTTGAGTTTGGACATTAACATACTTTTGCATTAGGCCTTGTATATTTGACTAAATTTAAGAAACAATCTTTGAAGACAATATATCAAAGGTTTTAGAATCCATTTCATCCCCTAAAGGAGTTTTAGAGGTGTATTTCCCTTTCCCCTATCCATGAGTTTTACGACTAGCCATAAAAAGGCTTGATGATGAACTTATTTTGCCCCATTGACCTAAATTTGACCACAAATGTTTTTAAATATGTTGTACTCAAGGCATAAATACCAAATAATAGACCCAAAATAATTTTTTCCAAGCTTTCCAAAAAAGTAAATAAATTTGAAAAATTCTACAAATTATGATTTATGGAGCAAATTTATGAAAAAACACTAAAATGGAGATAAATTTTGAAAAACATATCCAAATGAGATAAATTTTTTATGGAAGCTTATTTTAATGTTTTTTCACCTCTATCAAAAAAATTTAATTTTTTTTCAAGATATAGTCAAATTCAAAGATCTAGGGTTTTTGACTCGATAATGGCCCAAATCGATGCTCTGATACCACTTGTAACAAACTATTACACCAAAATATTGAGGCATTATTGAAATCCACCCATAAAGATCATAATAAACATCCTATATATTGAGACACTCTTCCTCTTATTAAATACACTTCATGGATATGAGTTAGATAGACATTCTTCCTCTTATTAAATACACTTCATGGATATGAGTTAGATGATGAAACAAACATGTAAAGGATATATTTGAACTTTAAAAACATCCCTTAAAACCATTCTTCTCCATAGAATTATAAAGTGGAGAAACATATGAAAAATTAGACCCTACTTAGATGGACAAGTCATAGTGACCTGCTTTCACTCTTAGAGATTGTTTATAAAGGAAGGGCCATGAATCTAAAAATCAATGACACAAATTTAAATCTTACTAGGATCCATAATAATGGCCAAAGTTTAAGATCATAACTCTCTCTCTCTCTCTCTCTCTCTCTCTCTCTCTCTCTCTCTCTCTCTATCTCTCTCTCTCTCTCTCTCTCTCTCTCTCTCTCTCTCTCTCTCTCTCTCTCTCTCTCTCTCTCTCTCTCTCTCTCTCTCTCTCTCTCTCTCTCTATTGTACCATCCACTTGCATTTTGTCTTTCTGAGCTTATGAAGGTAGTGATGGAGGAGAGAAAATATTTCAATCATTTTTATGACATAAAACTTTGTCCAAAGCCTAAAAATAATCTTAGGAATACCAAGGGACACTCTAAAATTGTTTCTAATAGAAATATGATCTTATACTTGTAAAGTTTCATTTTACTTAGTTTAGGCATTGAACTACAAATTTTGTCAATCTATGACCATCCCTAAACATTATATAACCTATTTATTAGATAAAGTACATTAAAAGTCTTCTTGAAACATTTTCCTCTTGGAATGGAATGTATAAATCCACAAAATAGGCCAAAAGGTGGTCAAACTATCAATTTTGTACATAAGAACCAAATAAAAGGTTAATGCATGATATTATGACATTAATTACATATTAATAACCCTTTGTAATTACTCTCAACCATATAAAACCTTTGACCATGTTTGGAAACATAAATTACCCCTAAGACTAGATAAGTGCACATGAGGCCAAACTTTGGACAAGGCTAGACAAGGACAAATATGACCATAGGAAATTATTTAAGACCATGAAAATACCACATAAATTTTTTGACAAAACTTTGAAATTTTCATCTTAGAAGTGTTAACCAATTTTGACTTGGGGTTATAATTTGGTTGAAATTTTGATAATTCACAAGGGTAGCATGCCTTCAATTCTAATAGATAAGTGGGCTTATCCTCCCACTAGGAATTGGATTCACTCTTATGCTACAAACTAAAATTGACATACTTTCATAAGTCTTCAAACTCACACCAAACCACATAATAAGAAGAAAACACACTATGCAGGGAAACCAAACACAAAAGACTCAAAATGAAACACCTAACCTATTATGTATAGACCTCAAAACATGTTTGAAGTGATGAAATATTTTTCCTTTATTCAACCAGAATAAAAAACAATGTTCTTAAAGTCATAGCTGCTCCATGAGAACAAATCACCATATGATATTTTTTTTCAAATAAATCTTACTTATGAAGGTGATAAAATTACTTACCATTAATGAGACCTATGATAGCTATAAGTGCATCACTTGAGACTCCATTGAATGCTATTTTTAGATTTCCTTTAGGTCTACTTGACATTACATCCTATTTTGTATCCTTAATGATCATTTGTTGCCTTTAAATTTACTTCTTGGGAGTCATGATATTTTTTTCAACTTTACCTTCTTTTTAACCATGATGTGATTGATGTTTAGAGGCATTAAAATTGAATTCCTGATGGCCAAACACATCTATAAGTGACTCAATATTAGATTGAATCCTATGCTACTCCTCAATCACATAATCTTTTGCTTTGACCTAATTTCATTCCTCCAAGACTATAGTCTTCTTTGTATTGACTTGAAACTCCTATTTATTCTCACTAGGTTCATCATTGATCCTATCACCAAGCTCATGTTTATTTAGGATCTATAACATACCACTAGCTTGTGAAACTTGATGTGTAGGAGAAGGCATAGAAGGATATCTAATATTCTATTTTTTTCAATTAACTTGATCTATTTGAGCTGAATTTGGTATACCTAATCCTTGAGGTTCTTGATAGTTCATATTTGGACCACTACTTGCTCCTTATACTTCTTCAACCACACTCTTCTTTGACCTTATATTTGTAACTATAAAACTTGAACCAATGTTGAGATTACCTTAGTAGTTGACTGCAAATGATCCTTATTGATAGTAATTTATCAAGGTAGCATTTTATTGAACATCTCCTCTATGGTTCTCTCTTCTACTAGTCATCTCCTCTTGATTCATATAGGGCATTATTCCCTATTGATCCATATAGTCTTGATTGAATGCATCAATTATGTAAATGGAATAGTCATGAGGCTTATCCCATGAAAAATGATCTCTATTGTATTGTACAAGGTTGTTTTAAGATAGGTATAAGTGCTTTAGAAGTATAAATAACATTCTAATTTTTCCTATTGTGTTGCCTCACTTGAGTTAGCTGCCCTTGTCCTTGATATTGACATTGAAAATGCCTATTTGATTGATAGGGATAATGAGCCTGCTATTGATCTTGGTAAGGACTATGAAACTATTATTTTTCCTTTCCATTACCATGACCTTGTTTTTAAGAGTTTTAATAAGTCCTTCCACATCATTTATCTTACTTTCTTCACTAGGGGAAACTTTTTTAGTGTGGGAATAAGAACAATGGTAAGAATAAGAGCTTTCACATTAGGAAACAAAGTCATATAAGGTATAGGGGATATATTCCCACCTTGAATAAGAAATTTCTCAGCCCTTATGACACTCTCATAAACATTAGACAAAGTATCCCCTCCCATGGATTAAATCATCATAGATATATCACAATGAAAGCCTTGAGATATTAAAGGAAATCAAAATGGGTAGTAGGCTTTACCAAGAGTCAGATCCTATCCCAAGTCTTTTATAACCTTGTATTAAAGTCTTGAATGGCATCATGAGGTGTTCCTTGTATTTTGGTTAGTTCTTCAATCAAAGATAAGTGGTCATATTTATATTCAAATCTCTTCCTCAAATCATCACCCAATTCATCCCATGTAGTGATGGATTTGGGTGTCAAAGTTACATACCAATAAAGTGCATTTACATTGAAAGATATATAACAAAAACTAATGGAAACATCTTCTTTAGTGATGTTATCAATATTACAAATATTTGTAATGTTTATTATGTGTTTAATAGGGGTAGTGGCATCTTCTCCCATGTATGAAGGCACACTTTTGAGGGATGATATATGGATGTAATTATAGTGAGAAAGTGATAAAGGGATATGTCCATTGAATGTAATAAAGGTCAGATTTATAGCCATTTTATTAGCCCTAGGATAACTTGGATAATCTATAATAAAGAGCCTCCTTGTAGTTGACTTGGTGTATGGAATAGTATGAATAAATCTCTTTATTTTATATGAATGTAAAGGCAATTTAATAAAATCAAAGGGAATGCCTTTCAATTTTGATCTTATATTCACCTTTATCATGAAATTTGGATAACTATTCAATAACCAAGATTTCAAAACCTTTTGGAGTCACCAAATGTTACATGAAGAAAGCTTTACAACTTCAAATTTACGAAGGTCAGCATCTACCTTTGATAACTTCTTGAACTATGAGTCCCACCAGGTATGCCAAAACTATTATGTATAAAATTTTTAGCCTAAATGAGGTCTATTATATACTCCTTCAATTTGGTGTAACATGGAAAAATCTCTCAAGTTTTGGGTGACATATGGGAGAGATGAGTCTCTAGATTGAAGGGATACTTCCCTTGTACCATAACTACAACTAACTACTAGTCTATTTGCTTTGAAATAAAATGGATATAAGGGATTAAAAATAACATAATAGAGGTGATGTACCAAGTTTAACTACACAATACTACCATGAACATGTACTATAAAAGGTGATTAACAAAACTGATCTCAACACCAAAGGTTTCTATAACAAAAGTGTTTCAATATGGAGGTAAGATATAATGCATTTTTTAAGGTAGATGAAAATATGGTTTTATTGTAGGCACCATTACTCTTATTTACACTTAAACACATAAAAATACACCTAATTAAAATCAAAGGGAATGCCTTTCAATTTTGATCTTATAGTCACCTTTATCATGAAATTTAGATAACTAGTCAATAACCAAGAGTTCAAAATCTTTTGGAGTCACCAAATGTTACATGAAGAAAGCTTTACAACTTTAAATTTGCCAAGGTCAGCATCTACCTTTGATAACTTCTTGAACTATGAGTCCCACTAGGTATGCCAAAACTATTATGCATAAAAATTTTAGCCTAAATGAGGTCTATTATATACTCCTTCAATTTGGTGTAACATGGAAAAATCTCTCAAGTTTTGGGTGACATATGGGAGAGATGAGTCTCTAGATTGAAGGGATACTTCCCTTGTACCATAACTACAACTAACTACTAGTCTATTTGCTTTGAAATAAAATGGATATAAGGGATTAAAAATAAAATAATAGAGGTGATGCACTAAGTTTAACTACACAATACTACCATGAACATGTACTATAAAAGGTGATTAACAAAACAGATCTCAACACCAAAGGTTTCTATAACAAAAGTGTTTCAATATGGAGGTAAGATATAATGCATTTTTTAAGGTAGATGAAAATATGGTTTGATTGTAGACACCATTACTCTTATTTACACTTAAACACATAAAAATACACCTAATTAAAATCAAAGGGAATGCCTTTCAATTTTGATCTTATAGTCACCTTTATCATGAAATTTGGATAACTAGTCAATAACCAAGAGTTCAAAACCTTTTGGAGTCGCCAAATGTTACATGAAGAAAGCTTTACAACTTTAAATTTGCCAAGGTCAGCATCTACCTTTGATAACTTCTTGAACCATGAGTCCTACCAGGTATGCCAAAACTATTATGCATAAAATTTTCAGCCTAAATGAGGTCTATTATATACTCCTTCAATTTGGTGTAACATGGAAAAATCTCTCAAGTTTTGGGTGACATATGGGAGAGATGAGTCTCTAGATTGAAGGGATACTTCCCTTGTACCATAACTATAACTAACTACTAGTCTATTTTCTTTGAAATAAAATGGATATAAGGGATTAAAAATAAAATAATAGAGGTGATGCACCAAGTTTAACTACACAATACTACCATGAACATGTACTATAAAAGGTGATTAACAAAACTGATCTCAACACCAAAGGTTTCTATAACAAAGGTGTTTCAATATGGAGGTAAGATATAATGCATTTTTTAAGGTAGATGAAAATATGGTTTGATTGTAAACACTCTTACTCTTATTTACACTTAAACACATAAAAATACACCTAATTACACTTCATGTGACCTGGTAGAGGGTAGAATACTTGCAAAAATCATGAGAGAGTGAGATGAAAACAAAGAGAGATAATCATAACTTGCCATTCAAACATGAACTACTTCAAATACATAGACAAGAAGCTAAGAAATATAAAACTAGATTTAAATATTTTATTCAAAGGAAAAATTAGTATTCAAACTAGTAGGGCTTTTCCATTCCAGAGGTGGATGATTTACAAAGCTAAAAGTGGTTGCTTATATAAAGAATTAAGAAGAGAGAGAAAGTGGTGTAGTATAAAGGGACTAAAAAGTGTCCACCATGAGTTTAAAAAAGAAAATAGCTATATAAAATTCCTAAATAGACTCCCAAATCCATGTGTCTCACTCTTAAATATTCTCCAACCCTCCAAGTGGTGTAGGATTTAAAAATTAGCTTGATATCTTGATTATCTTCTAAAAAATAACCCTTCCTTACATAAGAAGAGTGAAAAATGGACTTATAAATAATAAATTCACCATGAAAACATTCATACCTTATCATTTTACACATTAACATGCATTATAAAATTCATTTGATCTAACATTTCATCATTCATATTCCTAGGTGTCTTGAAACTCCTCATTTCCCATGCCTAGCTTGGTCCAAGTGGCTAAAAAATTGAGTTAATATTATCAAATTCACTATGTCTCTATGGATGAACTTAAAATATTTTCTTATACCTATAAAAATCCATTTTAGTTCCTAGAACAACTCCCAATACAATATTTTGCTCCTCAAGCTCTCATTAGGCCTATTTTCCTTTTAACCCTAAAAACATATAAACCTCCATGTGTGGATTAATGTATAGAGGTTCATGAGAATATAATAACATATTTTAGGATGATTATTATAATTAAAAATTCATGTTAGATTTCATGTTTAGATTCAAAGTGGAAGTCCATTTTTTTACCTTTCTCTCTCCTTAATTAGGCCCCCTTGCCTAAAACCCTATTTTTCTTCTCCAGACCTCTCTCACATGTATTAAATCACACAAAATAATGTTATTAACTTTACCTAGCCAATAACCAACCTCAATGTCATATTTTAGGCTCTAATACCTTGTATAAGTGTGAGAACCATGAAATGACCTTGCCACCTAGTCTCATTTTAGGCCTATTTGAGACTACCTTGGAAAATAAACTTTGTTTGACAACTTATACAATTTCCTATATATAATTTTAGTATTTAATAGGTATAAAATATCCAAAATGGGTTTTTCCAATGGTTGGAAAGTTTATTTATTCTCAAAACCTCTATAAAATACTAATAATCATGCAAAACATTGCATTTATTGTAGTATATATAATTTCAAGTATATAAAAATTAATCATAGAGAATATAATTGGATTTATAAACAAAAAATATGAGGTTTAAGGAGAAAAATAGGTCATTACATGTAATTTATAAGTTTATTTCTCTTGACGGATCACTATCATGGTTTAATGGGGGTTTTAAGCATGTTTCATTTTTAAGGATTGTTCATAAAGAAAAGACATTATTTCTCTCTCCTAATGACACAATATTATATTTATGGTAATCATAAATCACATTAAAACACCACTAAAACCCACATAAAACCTCATTAAATTTTTAAGTGTGAGAAGGTGTTCCTCAATTGCAAGCAAGCCATTTTAGAGGGTTTGATGATCTTAGCTATTGTTCATGGATATTAAATACTTAACTAAGATATTTATGCCTAAATAATCAGGTGTGGATTCCTATTTATAATATTTTAAGATAAATTAACTCCATGTATAATATCACAACTTCATCAAGTAAGAGATGTTAGGTTTTGAAGTGTAGTTAGTCATTAGAGGAGCTTTAGATGGTCATGAGAGATAAAATATACTTTTCTTTGCTCTCCCCTATTTATGGATTATATTGAAAGGTATATGATAACACTTTATACTTTTCCATACCCCCAAGCCTTAAACTTAACTTCAACCAGTCACTTTGTTCATTATTATCCATATGGGATTGTGTGTCTTAGGCTTGTCTGGCCTATAAATGAGCCTTGAACTTCTTCACCCTTGATATTAGGTCTAAGGTTTTAAATGAGTCCTTATATAATTATGAAACATCTTTAAATATTCTTCATTATTTCTTACCTATTCAAAGACATTTACCCTTCTCAAATCAATCAAAATATCTCATAAAAGTAGGCAGACCTATATATGGTCTTGTTGAATATAAATGCATGGCTTAGATCTTGTTTTGACTAGTTTCAATAGTCATCTCTTCACATTTATTTTTCCTCAAAATTTTCTCATAACTTATCTATCTACTTATGATATACCTTAATACTTATTCATGTACATTTCTTCTTGTAGGCTTAAAGCCAACTTGCTCTTGACTATGGCCTATAGGTGTCAATTGAGGTATCTTGAGTACACTCAAGGATTTGTAGAACATTCCATTTCCATTATTTGACACTTTAAAGACTCTATCTCATTTTTGGGAGTATGTAATCCTTCAAATCTACATTTTTAAGTCACCATTAACTCACCACACATAGTACCCTTTATATACACATATTATTTTTAACTTCTATCAAATACTGACACTTTACATCTTGCAAGAACCCATTGAGACTCAATCTCTCTAAGTGCACATGCTAAGGGATACACCAGGAAAGGGTTAAACAAACCATTTGTGTTTTTTAGGATTGTTGTTCCTTATTTCTACTTATTACCAATCCAACTGGCTCTTAAAAACCATTCCCTAATATATCACTCCTTATTTTCACCCTCTTGCAGTCATTTGCCACTTTCATTTAAATTTTACTATTATAAATCCCCTTTTAGTATTTCTAAAACTATGTCAGTTGGGTCGACCCTGTAATGTTTTATCATCATCCCATAATGTTGACATAGTTCATTTTTAGCATGGGTTATTATCCAAAACATTACTAGGTTGACTGAGTCAACCTTGTTGACCAAAATTTTTATACATGTTTACAGTTAAAGGTGCTTATATATACAAGATAATTTAATCATTATTTAAAAATGCAATCATGAGTTATTATTTTCTTATGCTTATTTACAATCTACTCTTCCACCATTCTACTTGAGGAGTATTAGCTTAGAGTTTTTACTTGGAGAATTTAGTCTTGTGGATAAGTCTTGGATGTTTTGATCTTTCTTAGTGATCCTTAAAAAATAAAAAAACCTCTTACAAAGCCCCTTTGCCCAAGGGAGAGATTGAGTCTCAATGGGTTTAGCATTTAGGTAAGTATTCACTAACTTTGCTCTCCTCTTTAGTAGATAGAAGTAGCATAAGTATTAGATTTGAATAATATTAATATTCTTATTTCATGTATTAGGTTCTTACTCATACATAGCTTAATTAAGAGTCGATTATGCATGTTTTAATTGTTTACTAACCACTCATATTGTTCCACAAGCTTTAGTGAGCACTAGAGTATATTTACTTTAATTAATATTAGTTTTGTGAGATATCAAAACACATGACTCCATTAGGGTTATTGCATGATTATGTTTTACTGAAGGCTTTGGAACCCTCTCTAGCATATTCTATTGTAGTAAGATATTCCCTAATTGATTCTAGTGGATAATCATATTGCCCATGTTCCTGATTATCTAATGTGTCCCCAATCGAAAGTGTATGGTATGATCTATCTTCTCTGAGTTAGGATTCATTTACAGACATGATGCATTTTTAATTACATATATTTTGGTGAACTTGATGTGAATCTAACCTTTATAGGTTTTATTTCACATTTCTTATTATATCATTTTATTTTTATATATTTGTGATATTAGGTTGATAGTGTTGACACAATTATAACTTAAGTGTGCAGGTTTACCACACAATCATGTTAATATGACTCCATTCTATTTGTGTAGGTTTTTCAAACTTCCAATTTAGACTAATAGGTTGACCCAGTCAACCTTGTACATTTTCAATCATCCAATTTATCCTACTAGGTCAACCCAATTGACCCTATACATTTTTAGGCATCTAGTTCAACATACTAGGTTGACCTTATTGACATAGTGCATTTTTTCAAATTTTTAGCAAACAAGATCTGAAAAACTAGGATGACCCAGTTAACATAGTTGGCAAAACTTTCAGGTATAAATTAAGGTACTTCAATACCAATCTTATCTTCTTTTGAATCTTCCAACCCCCCAAGGTTCCTTTATATCCTTCTTTGTTGCTTCAATTATTTACTATTGTTCTATTTTTCATAGTTTTTAGTCTTTAAAACTACCCCTATATAGTCAACTAGGTCGACTCTATCAATATAGTTTTATATTTTATGTTCTATGTAGAAAACTAGGTTGACACTATTGATGTAGTTCATTTTAAGGCCATTGCTTCTACAATATAGAATTAACACTATCAACTCTATTCTATATTCTCTGCATACACTATCAATTAAATCAACATTACACTATGTTTATAAGTTGGAATTACCACGTGTATGCTAGTAATTAGCTCACACTTTTATTTCTTGTTATTTTGATGCTTAGAATAGATCACATAGTCTAGTTAGGTGGTTTTCAATATACTATTTAGTTTCACTATTTTCTCTTTTATGCACACACTACCAAATCATAAAAGCTTAAAATGCATTTTAATAATTATATAGCCAAGGTCTACCTACTTGTATTTAATCACTAAGGGGGAAACTGACTTGGTTTTTTGGCCAAGGATAAGCATGTGGTTAATGGAATATTTTGGCTAAGCACCTAACACCCTTATTATTTTAGTGTGTGAAGTGAGGAGGTAGGCCCAAATACTAAACTGATACCATTGTCAATACATATCCCTTTTAGCCCAAATGTTTTGAAACCATCCTTCGATTGATTTATAGTTTCTTGTTTATAACCAAATTCCTATCACATATAAACCATATTATAATAATCTAACAACATTCAGGATGGCAACTTAGATTTTAATTTCCTAGTTAATTGCTTGCTCTTTGCTTAATTATATACTGTATTACAAAAAATTGCATTAACCAACATTGGTGTAAGGTTTTGAGCTATGTGCTCTAATTAGATCAGCCTCATTAACCCAATTGATTATGTGTTTCTTTTGTTTTCTTGGTTTCAAATTAATTGCATTTTTTTTCCTATTTCAATACATAGGCATTCCTATTGACACAATATCTTGCAAACTAGCTTTTTCATCCCCTACCTAATATACTAGGTCTACCCTATCAACTCTATATAATTTCTAGCCCTTATTTTCTATACTAAGTCGACCATGTTAACTCTATATAGTTTTCAAATCATGTTTTTTATATGAGTTTGACCCAGTCAACTCTATACCTTTTTCTACTTTCCCTATTTGTTGACCTAGTTCTATATTTGTCCTTCTTAGCATTCTATTCATTTCTCTCAAATCATCATGAAGTCTCCTATCTAAATCTTTTGTCATCTTCAATCCATTTAGATACTATATTAGATGTTCATTTATCCCTATCTTTTCCTCCCATGAGCACCATCACTCTTGGGGTACCTCTTCCCTTACTTCGTCGATGATTTGTAACATGGTGTAAATCACACCTCAAGATGAATTTGATGGGTATGATCTTTTCTATACATACCAAGATACTTGTCATCTTGAAAACCTTCAAACTAATGTGGGAATAATTGACACAAGTTTAATCAGTAATCCCACTAATAATATATCTTCTCATTACCCTCCCCATAATACCAATTTAGGGAGTGCTCCTACCAACACCAACCCACATATTAGTACAACTCAACTTCTTGTCCAATTTATCCAACAAATGAACATAATTAAAAATTCTAACACTAATCAAATGATAAAAATACAATGTTATTTTACTCATATGGGTAATCAACCTTTGTCTATCCATCCTCAAGTTAATCCCAATTACATTCTTCCACCTCTTAGAGATGCCTCAAGAAATGTTATTCATCAACACATAATAAATAATAAGATTCTTCAAACTATTCTAAATGAGCCTTTATATACCTTAATTATGTCCATTGATATTGGAAACATATCTCCAATTATCAAGTATGATGGGACTAAATAACTAACCTAATTTCTCAAATCCTTAGACAACCTTTACAAAGAGTGGATCCCAACTACTACCTTCACTGCAACTAAACTCTTAGTTAAAATCTTTACTGATGATGTATTATAATGGTAGTAACTTGAATATTTGGTCAATCCCTTAGTTAAAGAGTTTCAACATAATGATCTACCCAAAAATTTTCTTAACCACTTCCTCAATTCTAAGTAATCTCCCATTGAATCAGCTCATGACTTTATCGAAAGATGGAAATAATTGGCCCACAAAGCCAACCATAACATGACTTATGATAATTTGTTTAAAATATATATCACTAATTTAAATCCCTCTCTTCAATATAAGGTTTAAAACATTACTCCTTAAATACTTAATGAGGATCTTGACCAAGCTCAATGTCAATACTTTCTTATGAAACAATCTAAACCTAATCCTAAACTCCTATAAGGATATTTTTAAACATCTACCAATGTTATCACTAGTAATACTCTGCCAACCAAACCTGGAGTTACCAAAGCCAACATCCCTTTATCTTCTCACACACCACTTTTTGGTAGTAAATGAAACAAATTTTACCATCCTCTAAACCTTTTATTTATCCTAAAAATCATCCTAAGTGGTATGATCCTAATCATTTTTTTTGTTTCTATGCTGACATTGGCCATTCCCATAAATATTATGGAGGTCTCACTAATTTTTTTTCTCTTATATGCTTTGTGATTCATTTAATCATGATTCCATGATCAACCTTTGTCATCAAGAGTACACCATTACTTCTAAAACATAACATGTTTATAAAACTTCCACCTCAAATAACCAAAAATATTTTTCAAATAGTAAACCAAATACCAAGGATGTTTGTGCCATTGAAGCCAATTATGATCAATATTTTAAAATTCCCCAATATGTTAACACTACCAAGGTTAACTATTGTCACAATCCATCTCACACAAATCCTTTTACCAAACATAAAAATCCATCCATAGAAGAACAACTTCTCAATCACACTACAACAACTAATCTAGCTTCATAAGTACATGAGGAACCACTTCCTCCTTCCTAACCTCCAACCACACCCATTCCTTCAAAATCTACTTTACCTCCTAGACCTCATGTTGGTTTTCTTCTAAATCTCATTGGAACTTTATTGAAGAACTTAACTCTATGCCTTGTAAGATTCCACTTATGAAGTTGGTTCATACTTCTCCCTATCATCACAAGTTCCTAATGCAACAACTCCAAGAAATTCAAGATCCATCCTCTGTCAATGTAGAACCACCTTCTATCAAAACTCAATATACCAATATAAATACTATTGAAAGTATGTGTCCTTATTCCAAGCCTTCTATTCAATTTATTGAAGAAGACATGATCGATGATGAAATTAGTTTTCATGATAACGATCTATCACTTTTTATTAAAATAGCCATTAATACTACCCTTATCCATAAATTTGTAGTTAACGAAGGCTCTGGTATTAATGTAACATCTTTGTGGCTTATCTAATAACTAGGTTATAATAAGGATCATCTCAAACAAACCCATCTTACCTACTATGGTTTTGATAAGACTAATAAAAAACCACTTGGTTGCAATTGTCTTCTATTATCCATTATACCTAAGACCATTTGAACTAATATTATGGTCCTTTATTTAACCTTATATTATAATATACTCTTTTATCACCCATGGTCTCATATAATGAGGTCCATCACTTCTTCTGGTAGTGAATGCATTAAATTGTTACATAATGGATAATGGTATAAGAATAAGGTTGATCCCAACCCATGAAGTATTCAAATTCCTAATTCCAAATATTAGTATCATATTCCTACCATTCTTAAGATCAATAGTAATCAATAGTGATCCTTTACTTGAGTTTATCAACATCAATCTTGATTTACAATTCACTTTTGTGGATTATGATGATGACAAACCTAATGACTTGAAATATACTTGTAATACTATCAATCTACCTTCCTACATGTTGTAGTGGCTTCCTCCTTCTTTATTACCTTGCGACCATATTATTCCTCTTATTGGTGAGATTACCAACTTTCCCCCTCTATGCAATGCTTAAGAGCCTTATTTACCTAAATATGCCTTCACTTAAAAATGATTTTAGAGTGGCCAAATTATTTCAAGATCCTTTCATTATGTCTCCATGTACATTTAGTGATATTAGTATTTCACCTTCTAAAACTCCACTGACTCTCAATCATGTACAATTTCTCTAACCTATGATGATAATTAAATAATGGACCAAGCTCAACTTTGAGACTTGGATGTCCATCACTATCAAAAAACCTTTTCCCAAATACATTCATTTAATAGAGATGTCCATACCATTTCTATGACTCTTTATTTTGATCCCCAAGGTCATGTACCTCCTACCAATTCTCCACTTCTTGATACTCCTTGGGTGGTTAAGTAAATTATACCTTCCAAACCTATAAAAATTATAGCATCTTCTTTACCACCTATCGATCCAATCATTACTTATGATCCTTACCCCATCACCGAAACCATCATCACTCCTATCCCTTTAGATGCATCTACTTCTCCTACTACTGATATTACACTAGCTGCCAAGGTAAATGATGTCCATTAGATACATTCTAAGTAGAATCACCATGGTAATAAAATTCTAGATGTTGAAATAGATGTTGAGTATTTTGGTCCTCTTCCGACCTTGCCTAATGATGAATCTATTCTTGAAATACTTCAATCCTGAGAACCTCAACTTCCTTGGTAACATCATAAAATTGGGAAATTTAAAACCAAACCCCCTTTTTTAACAAATTCATTGCTATAATTGACCCCAAAGCTAATCCAATTTCTTCTTTAGCTAATACACCATACCCTTTCTAAGATGGAAATGCTATGATTATCGAATAAACCACATGTATTGAATATGGTACTCCATCATGTTCTTGACCAATTATAGTTTTTTGTGAACTCTCACCTAATGAACATGATAATTTTAGCTTATTATTTGATAAATATTATGATATATTCACTTGATCCTATGAGGACATGCTTGGTATTAACCTTAGTATTGTGGTACATAACATCATTACTTATCTTGATGTTAAGCTTGCACATAAAAAACAAAGGAAATTTACACTTGAGGTTTCTACTTTATGTCACAAGGAAATCATCAAATTACTCAATGCTAAATTTATCAAACTAGTGGATTATTTTGAATGGGTTTATAACATTATTCCCATTCAAAAAAAGTTCACTATGGTCATTCACATTTATATTAATGTATGAAATCTTAACCTCACTTTTCCTAAGGATAACTTCCTTTTGCCTTTGATAGATGCCATCATTGATTCCATAGCTGGTTACAAAATGTTATCTCTTATGGGTGGCTTCTCAAGCTACAATCAGATTCAAATTACCCTCAAGGACCAACATAAGACCACTTTCACCATAGAATGGGGCATCTATTTCTACATCAAAATACCCTTCAACCTCAAAAATTCCAGAGCCACTTACCAATAAGTAATGACTCATATCTTTCCTAGTCTTATCCTAAAAATTATTGAAACCTATGTGGATGACCTCATTGCTAAATTCAAAAGTCACATGACCTTGATATCAATTTTTACCACATTCTTAAATATCGAGTTAAACTCAATGCTTACAAATGTGTCTTTGGTGTCTATTTAATAAATTGTTAGGATTCCTCATCTCTCTCCATAGTATCGATGTTGACCTAACTAAGATTAGTGTTATCATCAACATGTTTATTCCTTATTCCATACCTAACATTCATACTTAGGAAAACTTGGGGTAACTATATGATTCATCCTTGAAATGGCTTATCACATCCACTCTATCAATTCTCTTCTTAAGAAAGGAATGCCTTAGTGGATGGATTCTTATCAAAAATATTTTGATAGAATAAAAGAGTCATTACTTTACCTACCTACACTTCATCCTCCTTCCAATGATGAACCCTTGATCCTATACACACCTACATTAGTTAGGGTAATGTTTTCCAAATAAGATGATACTAGAAGAGAGTATGAAATTTATTACATCAGTCGAGGCCTCATCAATTATGAGACACATTATACCAAAGTCAAACATGATTGTCTCATCATCTATTTTTATTTGACACTACATGTTATACTAGACCACTTATGTCATCATTCATTCTAACCCCCTTCATCATTTATTCTCTAAATCCTTTCTTCATATAGATATAATTACCAAATGGATGGTCCTTATTATGTAATTTGATCTCTACATTGTGACTCAAAATTCTATCAAAAGATAAGTCATATTTGATCAACTTTCCATAGCTCCATTGCTAGCTACCACTCACCTTCAAGATAGTCTCCTAGATGATAATATTCTCTACATTAAAGATCTTAATCAAGCTATTTCTCTCAAAGATAATTTTCATAACTTTACCACTAATCTTGAGGCTAATAACCTAGATCAATCCACTATTTCCTTGATACTCCCAAACCTAAAATAGTTATCGAAGAGCTTCCTAAAATTAATGTTGACTTGCATGAAGATACTTGGACCCTTTACTTTGATGGTGATAAATTCCTTAAAGGAGATAGGGAATGTTACATTATTATAATTAATATTGGAAAAATAATTCCTTTATCTTTCCACTTAACATTTGATGTCAACAAAAATATGGAAGAATATGAAGCCCTAATCTTAGGCTTGAGAGCTACTCTTGATCTAGACACTCAATATTTTCATGCCTTAGGTGATTCCCACCTTATTTACACCAATTTAATGGTGATTACTAATTTCATTATGTTATTAAATATGAGGTCCCTCCTCTTCTTGAACAAACACATGGGGACATTTTTGGTGGCCATTGTAGCAGACATGCTATAACCCACAAATACCTATGTACGGGATAATTTTAGCCTATTCTTGAAAATGATGTAATCAAACTCATAAAAAGTGTAATCCTTTCCAAATTTATGAATATATAATTCATTCACCTCCATCTAAACTTCACAATTTCAAATATCCTTGACCATTCTCCATGTGGGGATTAGATATCATCACCAAATTACCTTGCTCTCAAGACAGGCATGTTTTTATCATCATTGCTACTAAATATTTTACCAAATGGGTTGAAGCCATGTTCCTTGCTAATTTCGATAGTAACACCATCACCAAATTCATTCTTAATAAAATCAATTACCACTTTGGTGTTCCCCATACCATCATTTTAGATAATGGTGGTAATTTCAAAAATAAGGACATCAAATAGCTTGGTGCTAAATTCAAGATCAATCACAAATATTCCATGCCTTATCATCTATAATTTAATGGCCAAGTTGAGGATACCAAAAAATATCTCAACAAAAATCTCCAAAATACAATCCATGAAACCTACATGGATTGGCACATTCATCTTTATCCTACTCTTTGGGCCTATCAGACTAGCATACATATTACCATTGGGGCAATATTGTTCTCTCTAGTCTATAGTTTTGAATTAGTTATTCAATTATAAGTTGAGATTCACTCTTTCTATATATATATATATATATATATATATATATATATATATATATGGTATCATTACTAATGAATAATTACATGAATTTCACCTTCATGCCCTTGATCTCCTTGATGAAAACCATCTTTTTAACTTACAACATAATCACCAATACAAGTCTCGTATCACCAAATAACATAACAAACATGTTAAAATCCCAACATTTAATGTTGGTGATCTTGTCTTTAAATTAGATTACACTCATGATAAATAAGGTAAATATGCCAAAAAATGGTGGGGCCCATATTTAGTCAAATATATTCTTGGTCTAAGTACCTACCACATTCAAACCAATCAAGGCCATGTTTTCAAAGAGCCCACCAATGAATGATTCCTTAAAAAGTACTTTGCCTAAACATTTCCTTTTTTTCATGCTTTCTATCCACATATATCTAACACTTTTTGTAGGTTACTTACATTTATCTCTCCCTCTAAAATATTTCTCTCTTATTACAAACCTTTAGTCTTTTGTTTTTGGTCTTTTGGTTTCCCCTTTCTCTCATGAGTTACATTGTAAAACCGTGGATAGGACCCAATCTTCCTCATGATGTATCATAGTCTTTTTTATTTTCATACTCTTTTTACACACTTTTTGGTATCCCTTAGATTCATATTTTGTGATTTGAATTTTAATACCATGGATATGACCCGTCATTCCTCATAAAATACCATATTTCTTATCCCATTTATTTTTTCACATGATTTTTGGCACCCTTATGGGTTTGTATTTTATGAGTTACAGTGTAAGACCATCGATAGGACATGGCCTTCCTCATAAAATTAACATCATATAATTCCTTTTCTAGAATGTGCTTTATAATAGTTACAACTTTTTGATCCTTTTTCTCAACTTTAGCTTTTGATTCTTTTGATAGATGGAATTTATACAACAATCTATGTTGGCATGTTTTCCTCCATTTCCCTTATTCTTATGATAAGGAATCAAATTTTATTGTCATTGTATCCCTTTTTTCCCTTTGTCATATTTTTTGAGGTTTAAATTAATTCAAATTGTTCCATATGTCATTATTATTTATTTTTTTCCTTTCATTCCACATTGGATAAAATAAGGTTGAAGTCAAGATAACACTTTTATTTCACCTATATTTACGAGGCTCTTAGACCCCATGCTATCTAAAGTTATTTCTCTTAATAACCAGGTCTCAAGTATTCAAATGAAAGTCATTTTCTTCACCCATGTTTGGTTTTTGAATTCCATATGGAGGAGAAATAGAAAAATACATCAATAAATTTAAAATCTAAATCATTTGAAACAAAAGGAAATGTTTTTCAAAAGACAACATATAAATTTCAAAATTCAAAATCACACCAAAAAATGTGATTACAAGGACATATCTTATCTCTAATTGAATCTCAAACTCTATAGTTAGCCTCACATAAAGTTGAGGTGTATTGGGGTGCGGTATGCTAGTAGATTGGAATAGGAAAATTCAAAAAAAACTATGGTGCTACCTATTTTCTCATGCAAGTACCTTATATTTTTAGTAGATCGATGACTTTGTAAGGGGTCCTAAGAAATGGGGAACACATTATGGGAAGGTAGTCCATTTTAATTTTCATGCATATAGTAATCATGTGATGATCTATATACTAGATTTATTGACCTAAGACTTGTGTAGCTAAGAAAAGTCCTTTAGAATCCTTAAGGTTCAAAGTCCTCTTATTTTGACAAACCTAATTGGAGTGTCTTGAATTCGATCAAAAGGTTCTTCTACCTTGGTTTTTCCTTCATTATCCTCTCCACCAATTTAATTTTCATCCTTGATAGGTTAATTATGATTGTAAATATGATTTCCATTCTTCTATATTCCCTTCTTATTCACCTCTTAAAAACATGCTAGCATTACCTTGTTTTAGTTTTATCTATCCTTAGAGTGAAACAATATGTTTGAGTAACTATGGATTACTTTATTCATACCATAGATTTAAATTTTTAGACATAATTTGCTTTCCTTAAACCATTTTTCATTGTTGAATTACCCTTTTTGTAGACACATGAGTCTATTTTTCCCTTTTATGCACCTTTTTCCATTGTTGAGTGAGATAAGGATTGTTACTGCTCACTCATCAATGTTGTTTTACCATTTTTTTTGCCTATCCAACTTTGTTTAAGTAAGGATTGTTACTAATTTTACATTTGATGTTTGATTACCATCTTTTTGAAATGTATCCTTGGTTTGATTTAGTGAGTTTTCCTTTCTTACTTAAGGTTAACTTGTTTGAGTTTTTTGGTCTTTAGTACCCTTAGCTTTTTTATTACCTTATTTAATCTTATTTTGACTTGGTCATTTGGTCTAACATAGAACTTATCACCTTAGCTTGCCAAATTCCTAGGTACATCCCATCCACATAGAAAAAATTATTTGGTCTTTCTTGTATTTATTTATTTTTGATTATTAGTTTTGTATTCTTAAGTTTGACAAAAATAGTCTATGTGCCCTACACAATCAAAACTAACAACATAGTAGACAACCATTTAGTGATAATAGTAATTCAAGTCATGCATCACATTTAATTTTGAGTTATTTAATTTTAGTTATTTTATGCTTTAAAATACTGTACCTTTTTTTACCATCAACATTATGTGTTATGGTCTTTCTCAAAGCATCATCCCTTATTGCACCTTAGTGACACATGATGAGAATTGAGTGGGGCATATGTATACACATAATATTTTTAAATTTTATCAAGTATAGATGATTTAAATATTGTAGGAACCTATAAAGATTCAATCTCTATGAGTGCACACCCTAAGGGGTGCACTAGGAAAGGGGCGGGTAGACCTTTAGTGCTTCACATGATTATTTTTACTTACTTCCAATTATTACCAATCCAACTAAGTCCTAAAAACCATTCCCTAATATATTACTCTTTATTTTCACCTTCCTCCAATCATTTTACTCTTTCATTTACCTTTTCCTAGCCTAAATCTCCTTTTAGTAGTTTTAAAACTATGTCAGGTGGGTTAACCCTACATTATTTTATCATCAACCCACAATGCTGATGTAGTTCATTTTCAGTATGGGTTATTATCCAGAACATTACTAGGTCCACTGAGTCAACCCTGTCAGCTACAAGTTTTGTAAGGGTTTAGGGTTAGAGGTGATTATATATACAAGATCATTTCATCATTATTTAAAAATGCAATCAAGGGTTATTATTCTCTTTTACTTATTTACAATATGATCTTCCACCATTCCACTTGAGGAATCTTATCTTAAATTTTCTACTTGGATAATCTAGTCTTGTGGATAAGTCTTGGATGCTTTGGCCTTTCTTAGTGATCATTGCAAATCATAACAACCTATTGTGAAGCCCCTTTAGACAAGGGAGAGATTGAGTCTCGATGGGTTCATCATTCAAGTAAGTATTATCTAACTTTACTCCTCTCTTTAGTAGATAAAAGTAGCATAAGTAATGGCTTCAAATAATATTATTCTTATTATTACATGTATTAGGGTTTTTCTCATAATATCTTAATTTAGATTCTCCTATGAATGTTTTGATTGTTTACTAACCCCTCATATTATAGCACAAGCTTTGGAAAACATTAGATTAGATTTAATTTACTTATTAGTTTTATGAGATATCAAAACACATGACTTCTTTAGTGTTATTTCATGATTATGTTTGACTGGAGAATTTGAAACTCTCCCTCTCATAGTGTACTATGGTAAGAGATCCCCTAATTGGGTCTAGAATATCCTCATATTGGTTATGTTATTGATTATCTATTGTGTCCCCAATTATAAATATATGGTATGATCTATCTTCTTTTATATGGGATTGATTTATAGACATGATGCATTTATAATTGCATAAACCCTTCACTATTCAATTATCCTAGCTATAGGCATCAATTATATAGGTCTTTAAAATATCTTAAGATTTTATAACCTTGTTTATAATCATAATAATCATCTTAATGATGTTTGAAAACCTTTTACTGACCTTATGTAACATTTTCAAGGTACTACCCCTTCACTTTATGTAATTTTAAGCTCACACCTTTCAAGGCATGGTTGTAGGTGTGGATTATGAGAAGAATTTGACATGAGATCTTGAACTTGGTCTTCTAATTCAATAGTTATTATTTGAAGGATAAAAAACATCATCAAGATTTTATTATCCATCCCTACAAAGTTTATTTACTAATTCATGACACTGTTAGACCTTTTTACCTTCTCAAATCTGTACACAATATTGTGTAGGTATGCTAGGCTTGTAGAGCATATCTCCTTTTCTATCTCAAATATTGAAAGTGGATAGGTTATTTCCAATGGATTTTGTATTGACTTTAGTTTTGGTTCCTAATTTCAATTTTCTTTTATTAGTTGATTTGAGTTCAAAATGAGGACCTACAGGCCTAAGCCTTGTAAGTCTCTATTTACTTACATAGGCTAAAAGAATCAACTTCTTTAATTTTTAGAACTTTCAACAAATTTACATTATCAACCTTGTCCCACTTCTTTATCACTCTTCTAATGTATTTCAAAGCCTATGACAAGTCATTACATCATCTTTAACTTATCTTTATAGTTCATATAGGTATGTACACATAATTAACTCATGTCTAGGTCTATGTGTTAGAATTAGAGTCTCTCATGATTCCATTAATGTCTTTAAAAGTTTATGAAGGTTATAAAAGTGACTAGGAGTCAATTTAATCCTTTTTCATGGTATTAATTCTTCATAATGAAACCTTAAGACTTAATCTATGCTCACCTATAGGTCTATAGACATGTAGGTGGATGAAACCTCTCTAAAGTCCTCATTGAAGGGTGTATTAAGCTTTATTATATTTTTTGAGTTATAAACCTACTCAATAGTATTTTTATCATATTTATTTTTTTCCTCATTACCATACATATCCAACATGGCACTCATACTTGTGGAAGACCATTGATGAACTACACCATGCTTTTCAAAGAGTTAGGCATATGACATTTCTTGAATACTAATAATAGGGATCCAAATTTATAGAGATAAAATATGAATCATGAAATTTTGAGGTTAATTTTAATGATAAATTTATTACTATAAACCTATGAAGGTGACCAACAACTAAAACTTGTAGTAAGAGTGACTGAAACATCCTATATAGTAAGATACTCTTCCTCTTATTGAAGAAACTTAATGGAGATTATTTGGATTATTAAAAAAACATTAAAATGAGATATTTTATCTCAGAAAACGTCCTTGAAAACCACTCTTCTCCATCAAATTCTAAAGTGGATAAATAGATGCAAAATCAAACTCTACTTGGATGGACAAGTCATAGTGACCTATTGCCACTCTTAGCAACTGTTCATAAATAAGGGGCCATGAATATACAAAAAAATTCAACTAATTTAAATATTATTATGACATACAATAATTTACAAAGTTTTATCTCCTAATTTTCTCTCTCTTGGTCGTACCATCCACTTAAATTTTGCCTTTATAAGCTTGTAAAGTTAGTGATGGAGGAGAGAGAATGTTTGAAGCATTTTTACGACCTAAAAATTAGTAAAAATCCTAAAAAATATCTTAGGAATCCGAAGGGACACTCTTAAACAATTTTCAACTAAAATATGATCTTACAAGGCTGTAAAAGCACCCAAAAGTACTTATAAAGTGTCATTTTGCTTAGTTTAGGCATTGAAATGCATATTTTATTAGTATATAACCATAATTTAACATAATATTACCTATTATTGACATAAATTATGTAATTATTATTATTTAAACGTTTTCCTCTTAGAATGGTGCATAAAAATCCATAAAATAGGCCAAAAGGTGGCCAAAATGTCAATTTTGTCAATAAGAACCCAATAAATGGTTAATTCATGATATTATGAACTTAATGATACATTAATATATTTTTTTAATTAATATAAAACATATCAAAAAATTTACCACCTTTGGAAACATTAAGTCCTCATAAATGACCCCCAGGACTAAATAAGTGTACATGAGACCAAACTTTAGACAAGGCTAGACAAGGACAAATATGACCATATAAAACTATTTAGGACTATTTAAGGCCATGAAAATACCACATACAATTTTTTACAACCCTATGAAAATTTTAACTTAGAGGAGTTGACCAATTTTGACTTGGGGCAAAAATTTGGTCAATAATTACCATTGCACCTATGATAATCGAAATATGCATTACTATTAAAATATCTTCCTTGAGATTTATTCATATCTAATTTAGATGATATATTAAGAGGAATTATATTACATTTTATTAAGTTTTACAAAAAATTGTGAGGTGGTTTTGGTATCTTATAAAATTGATTCCTTCATTGATTAGATAAAATAAATTTTTTATCAGGTTGACCAATATCATTAAATATAATATTTACATCTAATTTACTAACTATTGGTTTTTCCTTGTAAGAGGGTTTGTTTGGGGAAAAATATGGAATTACGTACATAATTAAACTTGTTTAAACCAAGAATATTTAAATTTAATTTTTTTATTATATGACATATATCTTCAAATCATCTAAATTTCTTCAAAATAATTGACTCGTGAAATGATACAAGAAAACTTTTTTTTTAAATGTCTTTTAATTCATTATCTACCAATGTCTTATTCAATTTGGAAATCACAGTATTATAAAAAACTTCATAATCTATGAGAGGCTCATTTTTTCCTTGTTTAACATTGTAAATTTGTGAATAATAAATCTTTTAACCAATGTTACTAGCAAAGTGTTTAATAAATAAATTTGCTAATGGATTGAATTCTTTAATAAATTGAGCTATAATATCATAAAGCAACATAAGCAATATTCCTCTAAGCTTATTAAAAATATTCTGTTAGAAATTTTTCATTAAAATCACAATCCAAACATGATTCATGAAAATATTTGAGATGTTTTTATGGGTCTTCTTTACTTATAGATAGTGGAAACTTAGGAGCTACAAATCTTATATGTAAAGGGAATGATGAAATATTATGTGCTAAAGACTATGAATTAAAGATTAATAATCCAATGATTGGATATATTTTTGTATACATTACTCTAATTTTGGCACTTAACTTGCATAAATGCAAGTGTTTTTTCAAGGGATTGTCCATTAAGCAAGGTATGTGATATAATGTCCATAGCTATCAAAGTATCTGAATGGGTCATTTGGTTAGGCATAGGAATATAAACATATTTTAAACCTTATGTTTCCACATATTAATGTATATGGAATAAAATTATAAACAATAGTGGTAGAGACACATGTGTAGGGTTAACAATGGGAAAAATTTGTTCATGTCATGCATTAAATATATATATATATATATATATATATATATATATATATATATATTTATTTTAGTGTAGTTTTAGAAGCTAAATGAACTTATATTTCTTTCAGTATTTCTTGTGGCATTTGAAAATGTTCCTCTAAAAAAATATATAGATGTTGCACTTTTGTTTGAGCTACTCCATTGAGGTCATCAATATGAATCCTATTTGAACCTTCATGGGTATCTTGTGTATTAAAATCATTTTTATTAGCTTATTCATTTTGATTGTCTTATTGAAAATATTTTATAAAAATTTATTCATCAAAAGAGGAAACAATGTGTGAATTAGTATAATCCATTATAATAGTGATTAAAGGAATTTAAATATTTTCAATGGGAATGTTACTTATCCTATAAATTCACCTTAAAGAAGTATTAGAAGTAGGTTTCTTATGTGATATAAAAAATAACATGAAAAATATGTTGTATGCAACAAATGGAATTCTATATAAATAAGAGAAAAAAGAGATTTTTTTTAACCCTAAAATATAATGGAATACCAAATATCATATATGAAACCTTAAGGTACAATTTAAAAATATTAAAAATAAGGCTGGAACCCTATGGAAACTCAAGTTTGGACAATGCTCAAATAAAAAAGTGGATTCATTAAATGCTTTATCTAAATTTTAATTAATTTATGTAATGAACCATAACTTTGATAAATAGAATAAAATAAATAATGGTGATGTGAATACACTTTATAAATTTATAATCAAGTTAAATAATTTAACTCAACAAGGTAATAGCAATTGAAAACATGTTAACTATGTAATTAAGTAATAAACTTAGATGTTATTTTATAAAAGTTAATTATGTTGACTAACAAAGAGAAGAAATAGGAAAACAAGAGAAAACATAGAAATACCTAGAAGATGGATCACATACTATGTTAGAATAGGAACACCAAGTAATGACATCAATGCCTCCCACTATTAACCATATTGGGATATTTTGTCCTTTTGTAAAAAATAAAAAATTTAGGCATGATTGCTTATAAAAGTTGGATTTAGGTACAATAATTCCAAGTGAGGACATCAACACTCCCCACTTTTGAGCCTATTATAATATTTTTTTCCTTTTTTATAAAATTATAAATTAGGGCACAATCACTTGTGATAGTTAGATATAGGTATATATGCATTGATTTTGCCTTCACAAGTGTGTAAAAGAACTATGGATAACTTCTCCAAGTTGTAAATCCTAGTAGGGAATGTAATGATTTAAATACATACAATTATAAAAAGGAGTGTAGTTGGGCTAAGTTAACCCCAATCACCCCCATAATAATTGAATGTTATCTACAAATCTAATAATCCAAGAAAGTAAATCAAGCCTAATGTAGTTCTCCTACCTAAAGTATTTTATGAAATTATGATCCTTTAATTATATGAATTCATACATAATTATATTAAACATTTGATCATGATTTAATTAGGGATAAATAATACTAGCTTATGAATAGGCCAAGGACTATTTGAGATTCTTATAATCCAAATTGGGAAGAAAAAGGAAATTTTGCTTAGTGTGTACTTGTGTAAGTAAGCTTTTATATTGAAATTTTTAGGTGAAGTAATGCATGAATTGTGTGTGACTTTATATAAATTCAAAAGGGATAAACACATGCTAATAAGACTAAACACGTGTAATATTACCTAAGGAAATGGTTAATTTGAAAATTTTGTTATTAGCAAGTAAAATAAATTAAGATAACAATGTCCCATAAGGATAAGAAAACCTCCCACTATTTTCTTTATTAGACATCGGTGTCCCATAAGAAAAAAGGTTGAGTTTTAGATATAGGTTAAGACATACATATACCTATGGATATTTTTAGAATTCATAACATTTTTATATGTGAAATATGATGGTTTAGAATATAAATAGATCTTCATTATTGCCTAGGATAAAAATAACTACTAATTAAGTGAACAATTTATTTAAAGATAAAAAGGGATAGAAATGACATGACTAGGTATTTATGACCAGATTTAGGTTATGGATATGATCACATGATATAGTTGAATATGTGTTATGAACCATAAATTAATGAGTCATAAGATAAGGATGATGAAGTACATGGGGGAAACCACACGCCCCACCATTAATGAATATGCAATATTATAGAGATATGAAAATAAATATACAATGAATAACAACTTATCATATGTCATAAAAAACTAAAAATATAAAATTTGAATAAATAATGTATACTCATAAGTGAAATGGGTTAAATAGACTTGATATGAAATATACATCGATAAAAAACATGTGTGTATAATGCCACCATGCAAAAAATGTTATGAGATATAAACCCCTGGTAACATTCCCCCATTTTATGAAGATACATGATCATTTAAAATAATATATTAGAAACAATGGGTACCATGTCCCCATTGGTAAACTAAATATATGTAGATATGATTCCTAAGGAGAGAGTGTGGGTATGATGACCCTATAAGAAAATATATGATCAATAAGGTATAAAAGTGGGAACAATTACCCCCTATGATAAATATATATTCATGTATAAATTAATGTTTTTTATTCTTAGGTAATAAAAACAAAATAATATGAAAATAATACAATAAGGCACAAGGATAGACATGAGAAAGAAAGGATCAAGGCTTGTAAATTTTAATAATGAGATGAGGATGATTGTGAGAAACCTATGGATTCCCTCATAGCTATATGCATATTTTGACTAAATTTCCAAATATACATGATATCATTAGTGAGAATTGAATGCAAGTGATAATAATAAGGATAAAAAATCAAATTGAAAGGGCTAGTGAAACATAACAACAACATGAAACAAGAGTCAAGAATAATTTTGATAATAATAGAAAACAAGTGTCAAAGTGAAATCAAGAAGATGTTGTAATGTGATTAGTATCCACGAGGAATCCATATTCAAGTCATGAATTATAGTATAATAAATATATTTTCAATACTATTTTACATTAATTATATATCATAAAACCCAAATCTCAATCATAAAATATAGATGGTATGATACCAAGGTATAATGTATATATAAATATCAATCTGAAGGCAAGTGATATATGATGTATCCATCTAGTTTAAAATTGAGATGAAATGATTTCATGTAGATAATAATATAAAAAAATTAATATATGTATACTCTATCTGAAGGAAAATGCAAGACACAAAATCAATGTAAAAGGGTTCAATATAGTAATGAGAGAAATACTACTAAGAATGTTTCTAAGTAAAAATTACAAGTGAATAAAATGAGCACAAAACTATATATAATAATAATATCTTGAATATTACATATTAATTATACCATGAGAATAATGTGTGTAAAATTTAATGTATAAAAAACCTCAAGGATAGGTACAATAGAATGACACATATGGTATGAATAAGATAACGGGTTTTTATTTTTTTGGTATTTTATAAATGTTTTTTCATTTTCAAATTTTATATATATATTTAAACTTTTATATTGCATGCACGCAATATGTTATGTATAAATGTGTGTCAATGATGTAATAGGTGTATTTATGATGAGCATAAATGTATATGAGAATGTATGTTCTATGTATAACATTATAGGAATCAATGTATATAAAAGGTAGATTGAATTTCAAAAGGAACATGCAATAATAATATAAAACCTAAATCATAAATAAGAGGATGACAAAAAATTATGAAGCATAAATCTACTAATTACTTCCAATAAGTAAGATGATAAATTATATATATTTAATATATATTGGAACTCTAAATATGTGATATAACTTTCAAGTAGTTGACTAGGTGTATTGAAACTAGATATGAAATTGAAGCAAGAAAAATTATAATAAAATAAACATTGTAAGGTGTATGCATTAAATCCCATGATGTAGGTTACCAATAATACCTAATAATATGGCTTATAATAAAAAGTTTCTAGCTATTAAATTCAAATGCATTACTCAATTTATCTAAAATAATCTCATAATATACATGACAATTCTCATCGTCTATATGATTAGTATTGGAAAAATGTGTTGGAAGGTATCATGATAAAATGATTGGTCTAAGTTTCAAATCAATTTGAAGACACATATTTCATGGTGTTGTATGTGTTTGATATATATTGAGGAGTTTAGACAATAGATGATGATGTTTCTAATTCAAATATGTTTGGTGAATTTAATTATTTTGCCAATGTATAAGTTGGAACCACCTAAGGGTCAATAATATTTGACTTTAAAGTGCAGTGGGTGGTTGTTGGATAGGTTTCTCATAATTTGAGACAAAAATATTATGGAATCCATCATTATGAAAATATTTAACATAATTATGTATAGTTGATGATATTTATTTCAATTGATTAATCTAATGGCACCTATGTAATAGATTATATGATCATGAATCTTTCATGACATCAAACCAAACTCAGCATGTCCTAGGACCAATCATGACTTCATGTTTAATATAACCTAAGTTTATATGTTCATGTCCATCATAGCTACACATTTAGTCACAACACATAATTATTTATGATTATATCCTCAACTAAATAATAATGATAAACAAATAAAATTTTCACTGGAGCCATTATCAACTAGAATTCCCTGAGTGATAGAATAATGGTAGTAAAATGACTCGTATATATATTAGACCATTATTTTATTAATCATTAATTTTCTCATATCCATAAAAATTAATATAATGTTATTTACTTTCATATACCGATATCATGTAAATGATGTAATCAATTTAATTCTCAAGTTGCATTATATAATTATTTATATCTATTTAAATATGCACATGGTTTTTCTTTGGATCATCATGATTTATCAATAGGTCATTAAATGATTTCCAATGATTATTGGGTGTTTATACTGATTCATCAAACTTATAATTATGACCATCTATAAAAATGGTGTTATTATCATTTAGGTCTTGAATATTATAATGCAAATTGAAACTGTATTGGTTGAATGTTTATAGGCACAGTGATAATTGAAAAAAAAACTTAGGATTATTGTATTTATTTGTTGGCTGAGTTGTATCTCATTGAAGTGGTTCATGAAAAGTGATGAAATTAAACTCAACTATCTTATTTAATATCTAACTAGGTGGATATGATAAATGTGTAAATTCTCTTATTTTCTTAGAAGTTGTATATGTCATCATATCATTTGCTTTTGAAACTATGTTGGTAGTATTGACCTCATTTTTATCTTAAAATTTAAGTGCATCATTAATATTAAGTTATAATATTAATTTTCCTTGGTATTTGGGATTATTATATACTTCATAAATTTAAATATAAGATAATATATTAGCATTCATAAGATTAATGTCACTATTGAAAAATGCATGAAAAGGGTCATAAAATGGCTTGTAATCACTAAATATAACCTTATCTTTGAAATCATTGAGAAAACTATTTAGGAATATTATTTGAAGCTCACTATTAAGAAGCACATTGTGATATATTAGTAAGCATGGTTTTAAATATAAACACATAATATACATTACATTAATTTGATCCTTGATTTATTTGGGAAATTTATGAAAATTTGATGTTTTGACTAAAAAATGTAACAAAGGGAGTTTAGTTAACTCTTAAAATGTATGCAAAAATTCTATAATAAAATAATAAAATCAATATAAAATGCATCCTATGAGATTTCTAGGAGACATTTTGGTAACAATAATATCATCATTTTACTATTCTACACAAGATGAAAAGAAGTATTTTATGTATTGATGTGGATCCTTATTTCCAATAAATATTGAAAAACTGGTTATAGAAAATGATAGAGGTAAAGGATTAACAATAAATTCTTGAGCCAATGGATTGTGTAAAATGCCCATAGAGGATAACATGGGGCTAGGTTTATTATATATTTGTGATAATTTCCAAATTTTTATCTTCATGTCATTAATTTTTTGTTATATAATTGATTCATTAGATGTTCCACTAGATGTAGGATTATAATTGTTATTAGTATGTCCAAGACAAAGAGAATGAATATATTAAATTTTGGAGGTAAATTGGTTTTTAGATTGTTAGTAAAGTCATAGAGACATCAATAATAGTAGTGTAAACCAAAGGTGGCATGGTATAGGTGGTAGATTTGTATGAGGATCAATAGCCTCAACATTTGATGTATTAGGGGTAAAACCATTAAATAGAGGTTTATAATGTAATTTTTTATTATTTCAAATCTTGTTTTCAATTTTTCAATTGTAATATTTTTTCTGCACATCTAGGAGTTTTTTAAATGGATAATTTGAATTTTATATATTTTACACTACATAGATATAATTATTCAGGATAGTCAAGGTCCTTATAGTTCTATTATCTCTATCACAAGTTATTATAAAAGTTACTTATCAAAATGTAGTTAGGAATATGAATCTACACCTATCATAAAATAATTACTATCATAAGTAGTTTGACATGACTAATAAATTTAAACATAGTTTAAAATATATTTGAAATGGATAACCTTAAGAGGAAATAAAATTGTATAAACCCTATGTTAAACGTTTGAAATATTTAGAGTTCACTATTTATGTTTATCCTAAATATAGTTTTACTAAAAATATGATTAAATAATTATAATTAAATATCTAAACATACATCCATAAAAGTACAAAATTTATAAGTATCTAATAGGATGGCCTCAATAAAAAATAAAAAATAGAACAAATGAACTTAGGCTATAAAAATTAAGTACAAAAGGATAAGGAATGATCACACTAATTAATGTTTTAGAAACCTGAACCTATAAAATGAATGTGAAAACCATAAAGATTATACTTGTGAAATTTGGGATTTTGTAACTTTTTATAGGAATATATGTGTATGGTGTGGGTTTGTTTTATGTATATTAATTTTGGTCACAATAAAACTCATTGAGTATTCATTATGTTTTTGATTGTGACTTATGTAGGGTTTCATTAAAAAAAAAATTACTAATGAACTAGATATTTTTCTATTTTATTGTACATTTATTTCCCTGTCTTATTATAAAAAATGTGTATAATTAAATTTATTCCTCCTCAACCTAAATTGACACTCAAAAATAGATAAATATCTATGGAGTTAGGAAATCATTGAAGTTGTGTTGAAAATTATATATACAACACAAACACAATTGGAACTCCATGTACTTCTATGATTGTTCAATGTAATAGCTCAAGTTAAAGTTTCAAAACTCCCCTTCCCTATAAGTGATAAAAAAACTATATGTTAGTTAATACCCTATTAATACCCTCATTTGAAAGAAGGGAAATGATGAGAGATAAATAATAAATCTAACACAAGTTGTCAAATATGGCTGAATAAATATCAACTTGAATTAGATAGAAATATTTTTTTTTTATTACTTGTAGGCTTGACCTTTGATGATGCATATATAAATGTGATTTACCTTCATAATAATTATAAATGGATTGGAATGAAATTACACACACACACACACACACACACACACACACACACACACACACACACACACACACACACACACACACACATATAATATATATATATATATATGTATATATATATATATATATATAAATATATATATATATATATAAATATATATATACATATATATATTATATACATATATATATGTATGTATATATACACATATATATATATATGTATATATACATATATATGTGTGTGTATATATATATATATATATACATACATATATATGTATGTATATATATATATATATACACATACATATATATATATGTATATATATATGTATATACATATATATATATGTACATATACATATATGTACATATACATATATACACATATATACATATACATATATATATATAAATATATATATATATACATATATATATATATACATATATATATACATATATATATATATACATATATATATATATATATACATATATATATATATATATATATATATATATATATATATATATATATATAAAGTAAGTTACATGCATTATATGAATTTAGAATTGAAAATGGGTAAGATTAAAGGTGAACAACCAAAACTAATGGATATAAGGACACATAAAAATAAAACAAGCATACATGTGTATGTCAAATGTTTGAACTAGATATAACTACACAATGTGAATCTGACATGGAGATGAAACATGATATATTTTTAGGTTAGAATTTGATAACATAATTTTTAACCCAATAATGATAAATGATACATTCTAATAAACATAAAATAATTATTTTTAATCTTAAATACTAAATAGGGAACGTAATGAGATCCCAATGGAACAATAAACATGACAACATTTACAATTTTTCTAATTAAAATGAATTATGAATAAATTACTGGGAATAAAGATCTAGCAACAACTTGGGATGTTAAAAATAAGTGGGTGATTACTTATATTTTTATGGTACTCTTTTAAAAGATATTTCTTTTAATAATATATTTTGATTGTTGGTAAATAAAATGAATTGGTACTTGAATCTTAATGAAACTAATAGTTTAATTGACCCTAAGTAGATATAAACTAGTAGGATCAACTTATTATTTCCCCCAATTCTCTAACCCAAGAAATAATTTTTAAGGTGGATCTCGATATGGTAAAAATTAGTTGTCTCTAAACCTTAAAAAATGGAATGAATTTTTTAAAGTTCTTAGTGTGTAGTGCTCCTAAAACCATAAAGCATGTTTTTTATTTAAAAAATAAAATACAAATGAAAGAGTATATGTTTTGGGTGGTATTGTTCTTAAAAATATAAAACATGGGATGATATGTAGACTACTTATATTTATAATTTCAAAAACTCGCATTATTTTTTATGATTTACAACTAGTTTGTTCTAATAAATTGATTTGGTGGATTTGGAATATAAAAATAATGACTTATCTAACATGATTATACATATCCTATTTAATGCAAAAGTGGAATCAATTTTTCCTTTATTATTATGAAAGTTTCCTCTTAGTTGGAGATTTGGTAAGAAAATATGTCATAATTTATAAATAATAGACTTATTCTTAAAGCTAGTAGGTACATTAAATTGGTATGAAGGATTCCTATAACTTCCCATCCTCCCAATCATGTTCAAATATAGTAGGTTACATCACAATGATAATTTAAAGTATTTTAACTTATTTATCCTCCTTTAATTTGGGATTGAAGAAAGAAATACAAAGGCTAGAGATCAAAGGTTAAAGGTGATAGGTTTCAAGAAAAAAAATTCTTATACTAATTTTGAAAGTATGCATTTCCATGAATTACATTTCTAAAAAAATATTTTAAGTGTTTTGATGAAGAAGGGAATTATTACTTTTAAGATGCTTTGGATATATTATTTGGTAGAGAGAGAGATTTAAATTTTATAAGACTCATGTCTTAAATAAATTTCAAACCAAACATGCATTAAACTTAAATAATGTCAATAGAGATTATTTATCAAAAAAAATATGTAAAAGTATTATATTTAGGTATCTCTCTCCCTAATACTTAGCCTTATATAAATGCAAAGAACACATCAATTTTATTTCTAGTGTTATGGGGGATCAAAAGGGGGAATTTCTAGAGGATGTATTTTAATCATTTAAGAATGAAATTAATGATCATGTCACCTCAATTTCAAATACAAATGTGTTATATGAAAAATGAAGAATAACTATCTTATTCAATCCTAGAGGCATATTTAAATTTAACTTTTACATAGCTGAACAGGTTGATGAGACTAATAGAAAAATCTAGATTAAAGTGGAGTAATCTAAGCTAATGATTATCTTGGAAAAGGAGGAAGATGTTGTTGTTTTAGACTTGTCTTCCCAAATACATCGATAGTATGTTAATATTATTCCTAGTGTTAATAAGAATTTGGTCAATAAATTCTATAAGCTGAAGAAAATATAAGAGCATATATAAAATTTACATCTTTTATATTTTTGAAAGCTGCATCTTCAACTTTATCCTTGTTCTTATCTTTATAGCTACTAGGATATAAATTGAATGTTGTTTCTTTATTTTGGTTTAGTGTTATTTTATCCTTGGTAAATTTATATTTGATAATATATTTTACTTCCTCTAAAAGGATTATCTTTGTCTCAATATAAAAAATAGGTCTCATAGGAGAAACACTACTAGCCACAACTATTAGCTTATGGATTAGATCAATTATTTTGAATAATAAATGAACATGAAAAAAATATTAAAATCAAATTGATAAAATATTTATCATTATAAAATATGTATTTTTATTAGCTATGGATATAAAAAGGCATGTCATTTTTTTTACAAGCTAAATGTAATGTGTTACCTTAGTGTGTTGAATATTTGAATCAGTGTAATAAATTTTACATGGTTTTAAATTTAATTTTAAAATTTAACTATAAGTTTTTATTATATTATATTATTTTTTAATTGAATCATTTTAAATAAATTCCAATATGTTTTCAAAAATTCAATTTAATAATTTTTAAACTATTATTGTGTAATATTCATGTTGAACCTATGCAAGTGAATTTTGTATTCAATTTAAATTAAAATGAAATAAAATAAACAATATGTGTGTGTGTGTGTGTGTGTGTGTGTGTGTGTGTGTGTGTGTGTGTGTGTGTGTGTGTGTGTGTGTGTGTGTGAATAAATACATACATACATACATACAAACATACATACTTATTTTTTTAAGAATGTCTAGTTTTTTTATAAATTCTAAAAACTATGTAATTATTTTTTAAACAAAATAAACTAATATCTCATATATATATATATATATATATATATATATATATATATATATATATATATATATATATATATATATATATATATATATATATATATATATATATATATAAAGATATAAAGTAAGTTACATGCATTATATGAATTTAGAATTGAAAATGGGTAAGATTAAAGGTGAACAACCAAAACTAATGGATATAAGGACACATAAAAATAAAACAAGCATACATGTGTATGTCAGATGTTTGAACTAGATATAACTACACAATGTGAATCTGACATGGAGATGAAACATGATATATTTTTGGGTTAGAATTTGATAACATAATTTTTAACCCAATAATGATAAAGTATACTTCTAATAAACATAAAATAATTATTTTTAATCTTAAATACTAAATAGGGAACGTAATGAGATCCCAATAGAACAATAAACATGACAACATTTACAATTTTTCTAATTAAAATGAATTATGAATAAATTATTGGGAATAAAGATCTAGCTACAACTTGGGATGTTAAAAATAAGTGGGTGATTATTTATATTTTTTATGGTACTCTTTTAAAAGATATTTCTTTTAATAATATATTTTGATTGTTGGTAAATAAAATGAATCGGTACTTGAATCGTAATGAAAATAATAGTTTAATTGACCCCAAGTAGATATAAACTAGTAGGATCAACTTATTATTTCCACAATTCTCTAACCCAAGAAATAATTTTTAAGGTGGATCTCGATATGGTAAAAATTAGTTGTCTCTAAACCTTAAAAAATGGAATGAATTTTTTAAAGTTCTTAGCATGTAGTGCTCCTAAAACCATAAAGCATGTTTTTTATTTAAAAAATAAAATAAAAATGAAAGAGTATATGTTTTGGGTGGTATTGTTCTTAAAAATATAAAACATGGGATGATATGTAAACTACTTATATTTATAATTTCAAAAACTCGCATTATTTTTTATGATTTACAACTAGTTTGTTCTAATAAATTGATTTGGTGGATTTGGAATATAAAAATAATGACTTATCTAACATGATTATACATACCCTATTTAATGCAAAAGTGGAATCAATTTTTCCTTTATTATTATGAAAGTTTCCTCTTAGTTGGAGATTTGGTAAGAAAATATGTCATAATTTATAAATAATAGACTTATTCTTAAAGCTAGTAGGTACATTAAATTGGTATGAAGGATTCCTATAACTTCCCATCCTCCCAATCATGTTCAAATATAGTAGGTTACATCACAATGATAATTTAAAGTATTTTAACCTATTTATCCTCTTTTAATTTGGGATTGAAGAAAGAAATACAAAGGCTAGAGATCAAAGGTTAAAGGTGATAGGTTTCAAGAAAAAAACTTCTTATACTAATTTTGAAAGTATGCATTTCCATGAATTACATTTCTAAAAAACTATTTTAAGTGTTTTGATGAAGAAGGGAATTATTACTTTTAAGATGCTTTGGATATATTATTTGGTAGAGAGAGAGATTTAAATTTTATATGACTCATGTCTTAAATAAATTTCAAACCAAACATGCATTAAAATTAAATAATGTCAATAGAGATTATTTATCAAAAAAATATATGTAAAAGTACTATATTTAGGTATCTCTCTCCCTAATACTTAGCCTTAGATAGATGCAAAGAACACATCAATTTTATTTCTAGTGTTACGGGGGATGAAAAAGAGGAATTTCTAGAGGATGTATTTTAATAATTTAAGAATGAAATTAGTGATCATGTCACCTCAATTTCAAATACAAATGTGTTATATGAAAAATGAAGAATAACTATCTTATTCAATCCTAGAGGCATATTTAAATTTAACTTTTACATAGTTGAATAGGTTGATGAGACTAATAGAAAAATCTAGATTAAAGTGGAGTAATCTAAGCTAATGATTATCTTGGAAAAGGAGGAAGATGTTGTTGTTTTAGACTTGTCTTCCTAAATCCATCCATAGTATGTTAATATTATTCCTAGTGTTAATAAGAATTTGGTCAATAAATTTTATAAGCTCAAGAAAATATAAGAGCATATAGAAAATTTATATCTTTTATCTTTTTGAAAGCTGCATCTTAAACTTTATCCTTGTTTTTATCTTTCTAACTACTAGGATATAAATTGAATGTTGTTTCTTTATTTTGGTTTAGTGTTATTTTATCCTTGGTAAATTTATATTTGATAATATATTTTACTTCCTCTAAAAGGATTATCTTTGTCTCAATATAAAAAATAGGTCTCATAGGAGAAACACTACTAGCCACAACTATTAGCTTATGGATTGGATCAATTATTTTGAATAATAAATGAATATTAAAAAAATATTAAAATTGAATTGATAAAATATTTATCATTATAAAATGTGTATTTTTATTAGCTATAGATATAAAAAGGCATGTCATTTTTTTTACAAGCTAAATGTAATGTGTTACCTTAGTGTGTTGAATATTTGAATCATTGTAATAAGTTTTACATGGTTTTAAATTTAATTTTAAAATTTAACTATAAGTTTTTATTATATTATATTATTTTTTAATTGAATCATTTTAAATAAATTCCAATATGTTTTCAAAAATTCAATTTAATATTTTTTAAACTATTATTGTGTAATATTCATGTTGAACCTATGTGAGTGAATTTTGTATTCAATTTAAATCAAAATGAAATCAAATAAACAAGATGTGTGTGTGTGTGTGTGTGTTTGTGTGTGTGTGTGTGTGTGTGTGTGTGTGTGTGTGTGTGTGTGTGTGTGTGTGTGTGTGTGTGTGTGTGTGTGTGTGTGTGTGTGTGTGTGTGTGTGTGTGTGTGTGTGTGTGTGTGTGTGTGTGTGTGTGTGTGTGCGTGCGTGCGTGCCCGTGCGCGCATTTGAATGTGTTTGTGTGTGTGAATAAATACATACATACACACATATATACATACTTATTTTATTAAGAATGTCTAGTTTTTTTTATAAATTCTAAAAACTATGTAATTAGTTTTTAAACAACATAAACTAATATGTCATATGTGTGTGTGTGTGTGTGTGTAAATACATACACACATACATACTTATTTTTTTAAGAATGTCTAGTTTTTTTATAAATTCTAAAAACTATGTAATTATTTTTTAAACAAAATAAACTAATATGTCATATATATATATATATATTAGTGTATATTGTTTAAAATATAATTACATAATTTGTAGAATTTATTAAAAAACTAAACATTTTTAAATGTATGTGTGTGTGTGTGTGTGTGTGTGTGTGTGTGTGTGTGTGTGTGTGTGTGTGTGTGTGTGTGTGTGTGTGTACACTTTTAAAAATGTTTAGTTTTTAAATAAATTATAAAAATAATGTAATTATATTTTAAACAATATACACTTATATATAAGTTATAATGACTAGATGAAATATTTTATTAAAATTAGTAAAATATTTAACAAAAAGGCATTTAAAAATATTGTTATAAGGTATAAAAACAAATTAATACATTTTGTTTAGATAAGGTAAAAAATGGGTTTTGAAGAATTTAATCAAATAAAATTCTTAGAGATCTTACTTATTTCTCTGTCTTTAGTGGTTTCTTGGTCTTAATACTCTCTTATATGAATTCCACCTTTGTTCCTCAACTCTTCTCCTATACAGCTCTCCTTCCAAATTAACCTTGCTTTTTACTCTCTTTTTTCTATGTTCCCACTAACAAAGAAGTGTAATTCTTTAATTTTTAAAGGAAACTTCTTCATTAACTTTATTTTCCATCCAATACTCCCTCTAGTCATAATTTCCTCCTAACATTAATGGAATAAACAAATAGGATTTGTAATTAATATTTTAATTTTATAAAGTATTTGTACTAAATACAGTTTGACATGAAATAAAATGGCAAGGGCTTGGGAGTAGTGGTATCAGTGAGATAAATTCCCTCCTTAGGGAAAAGGTAAGAATAGGAAAAATGGTGTGAATTAAAAAAAATGGATATCTATCAAGAGATTCATGACACTTGTAATGAATATTTTGGCAAGGAATGGCTGGTTTAAGATAGGGAAGCTTTAATGTTTTTTGATGAGGATCAAGTATCTCCAAGGGATAGTGACAACACATGTAATTAATCTAAACACTCCAAAGGGAATGAAATGAAAAGGAATTTATCTCCAATACAACCTCTTAGCTCATCTAATATGGATAAGGATGAGGTTTCAAGAGCGTGGATGGTGTCTTTCACTAATTTTGACTTCTCAAAGAATATTTCAATGATAAATAATTGAGAGTTGATTGAGAAATTTGTCAAGAGATGGCCAAATATTAGATAAATGGAGAATAAGGTAAAGGAAAATTTGGAGCATTGATGCTTCATTTGTTTCTTTACCAAATGATTCTTTTCTATCACATGTCTACCAAAAAGGAAAAGGCAAAGATTGTCAAAGGGTGATAACCTTAATGGAGTAGGACTATGGTTGTAAAAATAGATCCCTAGCATTAACCCTCTGAAAACTAGGAATAGTAGATTCCCAATCTGGATTAGATTTTATGGACTCTTAATAGATAATTAGAGTGAAATTTGTCTCAAAAAGATTGGTTTTATGTTGGGTAATTCATCAAAATGGATACAAAATCTAATTATGGGGTTTTATCTTATTATGCTTGAGTATTCATCATACTAACCTAGATTATGAAATTAAATAAACCATCCATGTTAAAATTAAGGGAATTTAGGATTAAAAAATAGATGTGGATAAGGTCCCTTATAGGTGTTAAAAGTGAAAATAAGTTGGTCATTTTTATCAAAAATTTATAGGATTAATTGGAAGTAAGGATAATGGGGTCATTTGGAGAGCCATTTCAATGCCACATTCAGACGCCCTTAATATAAGGAAATGAGGGATTCCCCCTCTTAAGCTAGAGGTGGTTATTACCCAATAAGGGCAAGCTATCAATATTACAAGGATCAAGACACTCAAATTCAAGATAAAAAGTGATGAGAAACTATCTCCCACATTGATTTTTAAATAATGTGACTTCATCTCTGAAGAAACAAGGAAGTTGTCATCCATCATTAAAATGGACAATGGGATGGAAACGAGAGTAGAGGACACAAAGGCACATAAGAGGGAAACCTCATTTAGATATTTTCAAGAAAGGTGGGTGACCTAAAATTATCCTCCCTAATAGAGGAGTTTGAGGAAAAATAATATGAATAATTTCACTCAATGAAGCTTCTTTCATTTACTTAGATTGATTGTAAAATATCCTAGCTATTATGTGGGGTGTTGAGTAGGAGAGGGAAAAAATACAAAAAACAATACATAAATTGTAAAAGTTTTAGTAGGAAAGTAGAAATCCATTATATAATTTGATTATACAAGAAATCATGGAGTTGAGTGCCCCATTGAGTAGTAATGATAAATATTTATTGGAATATTAAGGGCCTCATTTCCCCTAAAAATGTGACTTTAGGATTCCTTTTTTGATGTTTTTCTCATTCAATAAATTAAGATTAACAAGGCATAATGTGACACCTTAATGGGGAAATGTTGGAATATATGGATAGGTCTCTTTGTTAACTCTTTTTGGGATTTTAGGGGTTTGGCAATAATCTGGGATCCAACCAAGGCAAGGGTCAAGACTATCATTTCAGGGGCTAGTAGGTAGTTATACAAGGTAATTATATTTGCCTCTAACATCTCATTATTTATATTTAACATGTATGGGATTCCATATGTGGATTAAAAACCATAAGTATGGGATGATATCTATAAACATTTAGACCTTTTGTTAGATTGGTGATGTGTTTTGGGAAGGGACTTCAATGCCATATTATCTAGCAAGTTCAAAAGGGATGGAGTCAAAAAGTAATATCAATAAAAAAATTATTTCCTACACTTTATTTATTTTTATATTTCCATAGCCCCTAAAATTGGTCGATTCTCCTTGATAAATATATGTTTAGGTTTCAACAATATTTTTGAAAGGATAGACCACATCTTAGTATCCTCAATTTGTCTAGATGATGATTTGGCTATTGATAGTCTCACCCTCCTAGTTTTTGGATCCAACCATGCTCTAATTGAACTTAAAATTGTGGAATATGGTTCTCACCCCAAATATTATTTCAAATTTGAGTTAATGTAGCTTTGATACCCCTTCTTATGTAGTGTAGTTAAGAAATGGAGGTCTAAATCTAAGGTTAGGAAAGGTATAATGTTTTTGATTTTTAGTAAAAAACTCTAGCATATCAATATATATCTCAAAACATGGAATATAGACAGCTTTAAAAAACATCTTAAAATAAATTTATGTGGACTTTTAACCCTCAATCAATTGGTTTCAAGTATTGGTATGGATGCATACATTCATATAAAGGAAAAGTAGCTTCTAGATGAATTGGTAGAGCTATACAGTAGGGACAATATCTTTTAAAAAAATCCTCATGAATCCTAGATTAAATATGATGACATAACCACCAAATGTTTTCACAATTATACTCAAGTAAGATGAAATGTCAACTGTATCTCTTCAATTATGGTAAGATATGGTAAAACCCTTGAAGTCTTAGATTTTAGATGAAGTTATTACTTGTGTCAAGGATTTTCTCATTAGTATTGAAGGCTATGACTTGGAGATGCAATCCAAAATCCTTAGGTCTATTCATTGGGTTAAAATATAATGTAATAATAGGATGTTGATGACATCTTTATCTAATGAAGAGATTAGATAGGTGATTTTCTCCATGGATAAATATAAATCTCCAAGACCAAATGGATTCCTTACCTCCTTGTTCCAAACCTTTTGGGACATACTGGGTAAAGAGGTCATGGAATTGGTGGAAGAATCATAGAATAAATGGAAATTTGATCCTAAAATTAACCACACATTTATAACCTTGATCCCTAAGGGTGATTCACAAGTATCCTTTGGGGACTATAGACCCATCTCACTCTATAACATGGTTTATAAAATCATATCTAATTCCATCACATTCAGACTCAAAATCCTTCATAATGATATTATTTATAGTGATTAGGGGGTTTATCTTGAGTAGAAACATTCATTATGTTGTCATCATCACCCATAAGATTAATCACTCTCTAGTGGTAGGCCACAAGAAGGAGGTGATAGTTAAACTAGATATTATAAAATATTATGATAGGGTCAATTGGTGGTTTCTGATGAAGATGATAAAAGATTATAGTTTCTCTAGGGATTTGTGCAACTAGATCTTTAGTTGCATATCAAGCATATGATTTTATATTTTAGTCAATGGGGAAACAACATGATTATTTTAGGCCTATTAAGGCCTTAGGAAAGGGGAGACTTCATCCTATTTCATTTTCATCCTAATAGAAGAGGCTTTAGGGAGGTAAATTGTATAATCATCAAGGTATGGTGATATTCATGGTATAAATACCATGGTTGGACTGGAAAACATCACTCATCAATAGTTCACTGATGATGAAATTTTGTTTGGTACCCTATTACGGGGGAAGTAAAGTCTTTCAAGTAGATCCTAGAGAAATATGAGAAATATTTATGGTGGTGTCTCAAATATGACAAATATGAAATATTTTTCATCAACACCCCACTTCAAGCATAACTCACTATCTTTGGGATCTTAAACTTTATAATTGGCAAGCTAACAACTAAGTACCTAGACATCCCCATGTTTGATAGAGAAAGGAGAGATTTATTATGGGAAAATTTTATTAATTATTTTTAATAAATATTATTGGATTGGAAAGGAAATTATATCTCCTTGGTTGCTTGAATCACCCTCATAAAATCAATGTTGAGTGATCTTCTGATCTATACTTTGTCAAATTTTTAACCTCTCATAATTTTTTTAAAGGATCTAAATTAAATCATGAAAATGTTTATGTCAAGGCATGAAAAATAAAAATAAAATTCACCCTATAAAATGGTACAATTTATTCCTACCCCATGGATGCGAGGCATTGGAATTAAAATATAGGTTATCTAAAACCTTGCACTAGGAGCCAAAGTGGTTTGGTGTATGGTCACCCAAACTTTGGAAATGTTAAACAATTTTTGGTATTTTTTCTCCCTTAAAGATTATTAAGGTGGAAAATATACCCAAGGGATCCAAAATTTTGAATTTAATCCTAGTTTTTTTTCATCATCAAAGATCATGTCTTGTGGGTGATCAATGATGGGTGTCTAGCAGTTTTCTAGCTTAATTCTTAGAATGGCCACAAGACTTTAAAGGAGATTCATGATCTTATTGATTTTGAAGAGACTCTAAGATATATGTGGTAAGATAAAGGGTAAAATTAAATTTAACATTATGTGGATACATGTCTAGATTATTAGAAGTGTAAATATGTAGATACTATGGCAGGCCTTAACAATCAGAAATTTCAAATAGTAAACATCTTAAAAAAACTAAAGGTTTTCATAAATTTGAAATTTGATATGGTTTAATGGGTTAGAGACAAGTTTAGGTGGTATACACTTGACCTATGGTATAAAATTTACAATAAATTTGAAACCTCCTTTGGATGAATAAAATCCCTTTGTTGGAATAAGGCTAATCTTCCTAAAGCTGGGGCCTTTATGTGTCTAGTGGTGTAAGGTCATATTTTAACATAATATGACTTATGAAGGATGAAAATTTTTAACCCATGTAGGTGTTTCATGTTCCATGATGAATAATAATATGCCAACCATCTTATTTTCATATGCCCCTTTATGATGCACGATAAGAACTAGATGTGTATTAAGATGATATGTTGTTGGGCTAAACTAGAATCATTAAAGAAGCCATTCATCTCCTATCTAATGGGATATAAGAAAGACACTTTAACTTATTTTTGGAATGTGTGTCTGGTGATTATGATCTGGATTATCTATAAAGATCAAAACCAGTGAATCCTTAAAGGACCGATTATGTTCCTTTGTGGAAGTATTCAAAAAAGTAGAATTGGATATGTTGGAGGTCGACTCCACTCATGCTCAAAGGTATAAGGGATATATTTCATACTAGGACTCTAATGAGATTTATTCATATTAGTGGTTAAAATTACCTCCCATTAATGGGTTAATTAAATTTTCAAGGGTTGATAAGCGTGCAAGGAGTATGGATTGGATGTTGCCTCCTCTGGGGATATCTAAACTAAATTTTGATGGCATTACTTAAGGGAACCTAGGAGCATTTGGGGTAGGATATGCAATTAAATATTGTGTAATATCTCTCATTGAATTGGCCTAAAAAAATTAGTATATGGAGTGAAAAATAAATCAAAGTCCCAAGCCATAGTTTTAGGACTTATGTTTGTGTTTTAGTGTGGGATTGACATAGTCATCATCAAGGGTGGATTAATGGTCATCATCAAAGATTTGATGGACGGAAAGGTAGGATCATATAATTATAAAATATTTTTAGCTAATATTGGGAATTATTATCACATCTAAATTATTAGTAAGTCAATGATTACTTTCATGAATGAAATAACGTGGCAAATAAGCTTGTAAATAAAAGCATCAATCAACTTGAATATTTAATCTCTGATAATGATTTGGAGAGATGGAATTTGAATGCCCCCTCATATAAAATTTTCTCTTTGGGGACTTGGGCCTAAGGGTGATATAGTTTGGTAGTAGTTGAATCATGGGAAAGGTATTTTCCAAATTGCTCAAAGACCTTCCACATCTTCTTAATGATTTTGATGCAATGGTTGAAGGGTTATATTACCATGGAGAATGATTTTTTGGAATCTATGTGTAGAGGATATTTAAATGGTTTAAAGGTGTCTAGGGAGAATAATGGAATACATGTTACATGTGGCCCTTAGTGATCCCTCCTTCATGTTGTGGCAAGTAAATGAAAGATGGTCTTCGAGGGTCAAGTTTCAAATATTAGGTTAAAGCATGTTTTCATCATCTAGGTTGGGAATGTCTTGCATGCCATTAAGGATATTATTGTAATGGTTTTTTTGGAAACTAGCGATAGGTTTAAGATTAATTTCTATGTGGATTTAACGTTTTTAGGGAACTTAGGAGCTGACTATGGCATTGGACACTAGTCTTGTTTGGGTGAGGTTTAAGGCAGGATTAGAAGAAAATATGGAAGAATTTATGTTGGAAGATAAAATCTCTTAGTTATTCCCTAAATATGTTGGAAATGGAGTGGTTACTTTAAAGGCCTTTAGGGATTTGTAAGATGTATTTTAAATCCTTATGGTCCAATTGAAATATTTAAAATAGTGGATTCTAAAACGTATCCCCTTTAGTTACCAGGTGTTATTGATGGATTTTGGGGCCCTTCACACCCCATCAACATCAGTTATGATGGATATGTAAATTAGGAAGTCCCATTGTTTGCCTTTTATGGAAAAGATAATTTTTAAGACATTTAGATCACATACTCACCTTCCATAGTAGGCTCTAGTGATCTTGGGGGAAGGACCTCTCAACAGATAATAAATGGGCTTGACACCCATCTAATATCATTTCACTAGTATGAGAGATGATCCTATTCTAAGGTCAATTTTAGTATGAAACATGTAGGTAATCCAAGAAGGAGGTGGAAATTAATGGTGAAATAAGGGTCTAACATAGATAAAGGATTAATGGTTGATAAGTGGTGTTGAGGGGCATGCTCATTATGTGCTAGTGAATAAGGTTTGTTATAGTTTGGTGGTTTGAAGTGGCTTAATTTTGTTTTATTTTTGATATATTGGCTATGTTTCCATGTTCATATCAGGTTTGGTAGTGGGTTTGTCTCTAGTTTTTTTTCATTGTTTGGCTCCTTGGGTTTTATTATGGGCTTTCTTAGTATTGTGTTTATGTCCCCATCATTTTAAAATCTAGTAATCTCACTTTATTATTAATAACAAGGGTGAGGGGCCCTCCAACCCTCTTTACCTAGTAAAAAAATGGGGGTTTAAGGGATCTAATAACCCATATAATAGAGACTAAAATAGACAAAATAAAACCAACTAGGATAAAAAGGCATATGAAACCTACTTAGGAACCAACAAGAATCTACAAAAGACAAACCTAATATCAGTAATAAATCCCTACAAAATAAAAAATAGGTAGACCATCAACCTAACCTACTACTCTTTTTGCTCCTTTTAGGTATTAATCTTGGACATATCATTCTCTTACTTCCATCTACAACTTCCTTGTTTATATCCTCCTTTTTTCATATTTCCTCTTGTCCTTTTACTAGGCCCTTTCATAGTAATATATCTTGGTGGTTTCTTAATAGCTTCATTAACCTCAGACATTTTAGACCTCTTCCTTCTCTACACAACCTCATTCCACTTCCTTTGACTTTTTTCCTAGTTATTCTAAAAAATTTATTCCTCTTTGAGTGTTGTCTCAAGTTTAGGATTGAGTATGTTCATTGGATTCTTCCAAACATCTTACCCTACCAAAAACTCTTAAAGTAGATAAAATCACTTTTTAATGATTTTGATCTCCTTTATAATATCTATGATGCCTTTTTTAGGACCCTTAGTCTATTTTCTAGGTCCTTTAGCTTGCTCATAAATTTCTTATTGAGATATTTCTCCCTAATTAGACTTTCATCTAGAACATCCTACTTTATACCTTTCTTCAAGTGGGATGATGGGGTGCCCACCTATCTTAAAACCCATCCACCAGAAGCCCCTTCATCTTATTAAATAAGGATTTATTAATTCAATTGATAATTTTTAATCTCAACAAGGTTTCTCATCTCCAAATTAGTTTGATCAAGGTTCTCCTCCTTGTTTATTATTTTGATGTGAGGTGAAATCTTTGCCTTCTTAGTATTTAGAATTATCTAAGCATATTTTTTGAATCATTAAAATCCATTGACTCTTCAATTTTATCCCCTAACTTGGCCTTTTATTTAATTTCAAGGCCAATAGCATCTTCCCCAACCACCCTACAATCCAACAAAGGCTTAGCATCCCTTACAAATAATAAGATGAGCACTTGATAGATGATGGCATATAAGATGTCATTATGGTAGGCCTAGATTACAATTTTGAGTTACCTTAGTAAGAATGATGATAGTCTAAGGGTAAAATTATTAGTAAATGATTGAGAAGAATAAAGTGATGTGACTGAACCAAAATTTTGATCCCTTCTAGCATCATGTACCTCATAATTTAGAAACACAACTTTATATGTAATTGAAACTAGACAATTATATAACTTGTCCTACTAAATAATATTTAAGCTTGGAGAAGGTAATAAAATAATAAGTACATTTGGGAATATGTTTAAATTGGGGTCATGGTCAATAATGGATTTATTAAACCCACAATAAAGGATATATTATACTATGAAAAAGGAGAGGTTTCTAAGGCCTTTAGTCAAATGTCATCTTGTGATAACCTTAGCTAAGTCTTATGTTGTAAATAATATTAAGAAAGATAATATACTAAAGAAATATGCAATATTATCTAGTAAATGCATATGCAATATAATGTAGTGCTCACCAAATCTTGTGGTAAAATTGGGGGAGATAATAAACATACAGAGATACATATATCTATAACATAGAAATGATCTAATAAATTAGGGATAAAATCTAATATATATTAACTCTAAAACATCTACTTATAAAAAAAATGAATGAATAGAATTATAATTACATTTTATTAAAGTGAACTTGTCAAGTCTCAATCTCTCACTTAGAAAATGGTAATTTTAAATAGGTTGTTTTGGGATTGTAAGGATCATAAGGATAAATAATCTATAGGCTACAATACCTCTCCCATGCATCTAATACTTACATAAGACAAGTGCCACTTCTACAAGGGAAAAACCTAAGAATTAAAACCTCCTATTAATTATATAAGTATATTTTTAATCATTAATAATGTGTAATTTATTTATCCTCTATTATAAATTAAATTAAATGAAAGGGGGTATAAATATCCATGGATTGAACCTAATCCCTCCCTAGATTTTTGTTGGTATAGTTAGCCTGGTTAGCCTTATTGGGAAGGAAGTAGATATGTTAGGTCTCAAACTATGTTAGATTAAATGGACAAAGTTACATAAAAGGGGGTAAATTCCATAACGGGGTCAACCCATAGACCTAGTAGAAGACATGGTAAAAGGGGATTTTTCTTAGTTAGCGGATGTTTTGGGTGGTGAGATGCTTAGGGAAATGTATAAATATCATTTCAATGCCTATAAACATGGATAAGATTATCTTTTATTAGTTTTAAGTGGTGGTATAGGGGCAAAAAAATCTATGAATCACCAAAGGTGTGTCAACCCCTTTCTTGGTTCACCCTTTAAGGTGTGCACTTAGAGAGATTAAGATTTGATGGGTCACATAAGAGAGAAAACATTATTAACTAATAAAGTTTAAAATTATTTTGTGTATACATATTCCCCACTCTAATCTCATCACATGTCACATATTTGTAACATGTTATGGTTATTTAGGAAAATAACATAGCTACCCACAATGCTAAGCCAATATATTGCAGTTAAAACATAAATTAAAATTATAGTAAGGAAATAATTGAGATAACTAAAAGTATCATATATGTACCTTGATTTAAATTTATTATTGAATGATTTTATACTATATTTTGAATGTTTATCATGAAGGATGCATTAATTTCTTTGGAAAAACCTTAGGGATATAAAACTAAGAGCAAAAGAAAACAAACATAGGAAAATCAAAGTAACTAAACTTTGTATAACTTGAAGTGAATCACTTGGTCAAATGGTAAGCTAGGGTGATTAGTGATAATTTTTAGCCAAAAGGACCAAGAAAAAAGAGATTAAATTAGGTAATCAAAAACCCCAAGGATACTAAATGATTGACAAACTAAAAAAAGATACTTTAAGTAAGAAAATTGACAAACCATATCAAACCAAGGACATGCGATAATAAGATGATAAATTTAACATCAATGAAAAAGAAGTAACAAACCAATCTTTAAAAAAGATTTAAAAATAACATAAATTAAAAAAACATTGATGAATGAGAAGTAATAATATAAACTCATTCAATAATGGAAAAAGTAAAATATTTAAATGGAACAAGATTATCCATAAAATTACTGATAAATTTTTTTTATAAATTTTTAAATAAAATGAGAAAATACAAGGATAAATTGATGTTATAAATAAGTAATTCATTATCACTCAAAAATACAATTTTATTCTTAAGATAAACATAGGCAAAACAAAAATATTGGTAACATGTTTTAAGAAGACGTGAAGAAGAGGGAATAAAAAAGTCGGTAAACATATTTAGAAAAAAACTTGCTTATCAATTATGAAAATGAAATGGGTGATGGGGTAAATATAGTTGGTACCAATCTATAAAATATTTATCATAGTCAAGACACTCAAATTAAGTTGGTAGGACAAGAGGACTTTTGACATTAAGGACTCTAGATATCTTATTGTAGCCACATAAATTTGGGTTAACATATAAATTATAAATATCATCCCATGAAGTCTATATGCATGAAAATTAATATTGATCTACCTTACCACAACTTGTTACCCATTCCTTAGGACCTCTTATAAATTCTTTGATCTTCTACCAAGATTGGGTACTTGTATGAGAAAGTAGGTTTCACTATGTATATAATTTTGAATTTTCTATCTTAGTCTACTAGCCTACAATATTCCAATAGACCTCATCTCTATCATGAGGCCAATTGTGGAGTTTGAGATTTAATTATAATAGAAGGTGTGCTTAATAATCACATATTTGGGTGTAATTTTGACTTTTGACTTTTGAATTTCCTTTTTATCATTTTTTTTTGTTTTAAATGATTTGGATTTTAATTTTTTTTATGATTTTTTTAATTCCTCCTCCATACATATTTGGTAAACCAACATGGGAATTAAAAATGATTATATTTAGAAAACTTAGACTTGATAGTGAATTAAAATAACTTAGAGAGCATGGTATCCATAATTCTTGTGCTTGCATGTTAAATAAGAATGTTATCTTTAAACCAACCTTGTTTTTCCCAAATAAGAATGAAAGTAAGGACATCAAGGAGAATGAACATGAAATTATTGAATTACCTCAAATTTAAAAAAAAAGTGACAATGTGAATATGATGCAATGATAGGTAAGTATGATTCTATACCATAAGAAAGAAGGGATGTGTAGTTAAACATGCAACAAAAGTTTTTTTTGAAGCTATTACCATAAAATAAAATAAAATGATTTTGATAGTATGAGATCACAATATTTAACCATTGTCTTAATTTATAAGAAACACACTATGTTTTAAGATATTTCTTGAAAATTAATAGATTTTATGAGGAGATCCTGGTCCTATCCAAGGTCTTATCATATAAATCATAAAAGATAAACCAAAGAGGGTAAAGATAAAATTTTTATTTTTATTATATGTAAGCCCTGATCCTATCTAAGATCTTACATTAGAGCTCAACAAATAAAATGAAAATAAATATTGAAAATGAACTTGTAAAATGATAAACTTATGATCAAAGAGAGAATGTTAAGACTAAACTATGAAACTAAAATATATTCATGGGGATGGCTAAGTCTTATCCATGCTCTTCTAATGTAATTCATGAATTAAATGAAAACCAATGATAGGGGTTAAGGCTATTGAATAGAATTTACTTGTTATAAATTGGAGATATTTGGATGGGACCTACAAAAAGTGTTAGTATTTATAGTATATAGAAGTATGAAAAGAAGGTAAGTATTTAAAAATATATATTTGTTTAAAAATTGAGCATTAGTAGGCTCTTTTAAGATGTCCTTCATTAGTTTGTAATTGATAAGTACTAATACCAAGGATATATTTTACTAAGGAACCTGCCATTTTTTAGCATATTTTACTTCTATGTCATGTGTATAATCTAGTTTGATAACTAAATCACCACCATTAAAAGTCCATTCTTTGACCTTTTTATTATGTTTTTTAGCAATGTGATCTTTGTATTACAAATTATGTTGTAAAATAGCCATACGATGCTTGTCAATAAAATCTAAAATCATGAAGATGGGATTCTCATAATTATTCATTAGGAATTATACTGTGAAGGGATATATGTAAATATGGGAGTTCAACTTCTAATGGTAAAACTATTTTAGACCCATATAGTAGTGAAAATGGTGGTGTCAATGGTAGGCATGTGTTATTATGGTAAGCCTAAAGTATGAGATAAAGATGGAGGCATCAATCAGTACGAGTTTATTTAATATTTTTACATAATATTTTATTCAAAATTTTGTTAGTGGCTTCTACTTGGCCATTATATTGGGGTTGGTAAAGTGTTTATAATCTATGGTAAATTTTTAATTTCTCACCTAATTACTTCATGTCTTTAGTTTTGAAGTTAAAACCATTTTCATAAATGATGGTATGGGGAACTCTAAAATGATAAATGATTTGATTGAAAATTAATTTGGAAATGGTAATAATAATGACATTAATATGAGGCATGGATTATACTTATTTGGTAAAATATTTAGTAGTAGTTATATGAAATACATGCCCATATTCTAATCAATGTAATTTTCCAATGAGATATAATCCCAACATAGAGAATTGTAAAGGAGACTCAACTATTTAGAGTTTAACCAGAGGAGAGAGAATTATATCATCATGGAGTTGACAAGGATTACACTTTTTAGAAAAAATAATAACATATTTTTCTAGCATAGGCCAAAAGTAACCATATACAAACATTTGTGGTTTGTAGGATTATTTCTAGAGTGACCACTATAAATTCCCCCATGTGATTATTCTAGGAGAGTGGGAACTTGTTCTTACATTACACAACATAGTAAGGTTCCTTTTACATTAATAAACTAGAGGGTGATATATATAAGTACATATTTGAAATATTATTTATGTATTCAAGTATTTTCATGAGAATTCATGTTTTGAGGGTAGGTTTGATGTTCAATAAACTTAATTATGTTTTTATACCATGGGCTTTGTCTAATAGTGATAACCTCTATATGAAAAAATATAGAATCATTTTTGTTTTGTAAAGAAGAAGGTGATTTACTTATTTGAAATAAATTGAGAATCATTAAGTACTTGGTGAGGGTTAAATAAAGATGTTGATGAAGAAAAATAATATACTATAGTATTTTGATCTCTTAAAATTGGTTTGATAGTAAAAGAGGCAAATTCTTTTATAAGTGTAGTATTAATTTGATGATATTAAGTTTTCACTTTTGTATTGATAATCACCACTAAATTGATGGGATATAAGTTATAAATCACCCAAAAAATGTAAATATGTTATGTATAAATCAATTGTAGCTTGCATGCGTAAATATTAGATCTTCATATTCATCCATGCTATTGGTGACATCAAAAGTTAATTTAAATTCTAAAGGTATAATTTTACCTTGAGGGTTGGTTAGAATGCATATTGACCAAACTCCTTGGAGGCATTTTACACCATAAAATTTAAGTGTCCAATTATCTTCATGTAAATCAGCTATAACTTATATTAATTCTTAAAAAACTACTTTAAATTTAGTGGTAGGAGTCTAATACTTTTTCTTATAGATTATTTGATTATAGATCAATAGTGAAATTATGAAAATAACATTCAAGATAAATTTCTAGGTTAGGACATTCAATATAAATAATTTAATCATCTATAAGTGTATCTAAAAGGTGATTTGTAGTTGGTTTAGAAGTGTCCATGAGTTGGTATATGAAGACTTGTCCCTTGATATATTTTTGTGTAATAATTCAAAGGTCAAATTCCATCAGTAGGACCATCCATTTTTTGATTCTATCTCCAAGTAAGAAAGCTATAGAATAAATGATGAAGCATATCATAATAGACAGTGAAATAAGTGGTTTGATAGAGCATATAATGATGGATATTACTATATATAGAATATTTGTCAATATAGTCACATTCTACTTTGGTATAATATTTTTCATAGTCAATTAAACCTTGACTGATATAATAAATAACATATTTTCTACTAGTATCATATTGTTGGGCAAGCATTTCCCAAACTAACATGGGGATAGAATATGTAAATAGAATTAATGGATAATAATTTGAAGGTGGGTGAATAGTGGGAGGATGAAGTAGATATTATTTCATACTATCAAAGGAATTTTTTCATGAATCCATCCATTTCAGATCATTACCTTTTTTAAGAAGAGAATTTAAAGAGTAAATATGATAAACCATTTTTGAGGTAAACTGATTAATGGCCCCAATTTTTCCAAGGTTTGTTCATATGTTAGGAAATGAATGAGGAATATGCATGTTGATTATGTCCTTTATTTTAGAGGCATTGACATCAATTCCTCAAATGGAATTATAAAACCTAGAAGCTTACTAGATGTAACTCTAAATACACATTTATATAGATTAAGTCTGATTTTATATTGAAAGAGTAGATAAAAAATGATAGTTAATTCATCAAGCCAAGTTTTACAACTTTTAGATTTGGAAATGAGATCATCCAAATAAGTATAAATAATATTTTGAATAAGATCATGGAAAATATAGATCATTACACATTGATAGGTGCCCCAACATTTTTGAGACTAAAAGGCATTTTAACATATTAATAGCTTCGTCACTCTGTAGTAGATTTTATTTTATGATGGTCTTCAAAAACTATGTGAATTTGATTATATCCTAATAAACTATATTAAAGTGAAAACATTTCATACCTAGTGGTAGAGTGGACAATAACATCTATGGAAGGTAAAGGAAATTTGTCTTTTCAATATGCTAAGTGTAGATTACAAAAATAAATGCGTACACAAATAACCATTATGGATTTTTTTTATATGGGAACAATTTTTGATACACATTCCAAATAATCCATGGGTTTAATGAATTTAGTATAATTTTTTTTAATGATTTCTTTATGACATAAGGTATAAATTTTAGGTGGTAAATTTCATTGCTTTTGTCTAACAAGTTTAACATCTACATAAATGGTGATGCTATGAACAATTATGCTAGGATTAATTCCTAGAATATCTTCAAAAGACCAAGTGAATGATTCATGATATTTATCAAAGAACAAACTAAACTTATCATGATCCTAAGGAGTGAGATATTTATAAATAATAATAGGTTGAGTAAATGTTGTTATATCATATTCTTTTTTATGGTTTACTAAATGAGCATAACATTTACATCTTGGAAATGGTATGGCACAAGAGGAAGGAAATAAATAAGATGTGTTTTATGTTTGACACTAGTAATTAAATTATTAAAATAGTGAACCTTTTGTTTAAAGTTACCAATTTTATGATGCTATCATGTAATTTGAGGTTCTCTAGCATGGAGTAGCTCAATTATAGATTCATCACTAGAAAACATAGGTAATGGTCCATAATATTTGACATCTACTTCTAAATTGATGATTTGATTATCATTATGATAATATTCATAATGTATTTATCATACTTTAGTGGCTTTAGCATCTAAGTTAATTTTTGTCTTAATAGTGGTTATAGATCTTATATTTGAAATATTTGGTTGAGTAGAGTCAATTGCATTGATACTATCTATTTTAGTTTTCTCAATGGGTGAAATTTAATTTGTATTGAGTTGTATAACTTGAGTGTTATCGATGTGATCATAAAAAGGAGGAATAGGTTGTGTATAATGTTTAGAATATTCTTCAGTCAATATTTGTTAAAATACCCATAGGGTATCTAATAATGGAGGAATAATGGGAGCTACTTAACCTTCAGGTTCTAATTCAATAAAAAATGATATATTAATGACATGATAGCTCAAGGAATGCATTTTTGATAATATCATTTCATGATTTTATACATCTAAATCTTGTGATTGGGTTTGGGTAATTATATAATTATCATAATAAATGTGAGAAATAGTGCATTATTTTGTTTCTATGGGAGAATCAATAGTTGAAACACCTATATTGTTAAACTTTCAAGGAGACATAACTAAAGGATCTTTAAAAAAAATCCACTCCATATTCATCACATTTAATGTCATATTTTGTGTAAAAAGCTTCATATGCATTACATGGAATAGGAATATTAGTAATATCATCTATTAGAGGAATAGTATGATCTCATAGAAGTAAATAAGAAAGAATCCATTCCATTATATAAGGACATAAACTAGTTGTATTAAAAATATTTTTTAATTCATTAGGTTCATCATCATCTGAATCAATGAGGGTAACATGTTAACAAATTTAGGGAGAGGTGGACTATGAATGTGTGGCATGGTTGGAATATGATATTGAGATTTAGGATTTGGTAATTGTATACTCCATATGTTAGGTTCAGCCTCATGTTTGTAACATGTGACATTATGAATGGATTTAATACATTGACTACTTGAAGAGGTAATTTACCACATATGATATGTCCATATATGACCAAAGAGTATGTTTTAAGATAATGGTACATCAAGAACCATAAGCTTAGTGTGAATTTTATTATATCTAATAGTAAGTGGGATCCAAATATAACCAAGTAGTTTTTGATTTATTTTATAAAATATTATACATGTGAGACATGATTGTTTAACATTTTTTTTAGTGTATCTAATTTATTGTAATAACCAAAGAGAAGTAATATTAATACCTGATCCTTCATCTAATAAAACTTTTTGAATAAGGATATTATTAATTAAAATTTTAATAAAGAGATGTGGATCATCATCTTGAAAAACAATTTCATCATTAATCATATCCTATTCAAGAAATTATATGGATGGTTTAGAGGATGTAGAAATGGTTTCAATTATATGAACTTTTGTAAGTGAAGGATCATTAGAAGTGATTTATGAATCAATTTATAGTGGTTCTTCGATATCTTATAATTATTTCATAAGAAATTTGTGATGATATGGAAAATTAAAAAATAGTTTCATGAGGGGAATTTTACAATGCATTGAATTAAGTTTTTCCAAAAAAAATCCAATGCAATTTAGAGGATGAAGAACCAACATGAAGTTTATGAGTTACAATTTCTTAATAAGAATATGAAAATTAGGTTGGGCTTCTAGTTATTGAAATGTTTTCTAATTTGATTTGAAATATGTGGGTGCAATAGTTGTAGTATATATAAGTAATTTCTCATTAGTGGAAGTTTTATTAGGTTTAGTGATAGGGTCTTTATGAATATGTTATCATCTATAATTAAATTTCTTTGCATTCACATATTAAGAATTTGTATAATATTTATTTTAATCATCATAAACTGCACAAATATTTTCATTTTAATGTTGTATATTATGGGTAGAAGAATATTTTTTTGGTTTATAAATTGTGGGCTTGGTAACCTATTTCTATTGGAAAGCTTAGATACAATCATGATGATGTAATTTAATCAGAGAATCATGGTTGAATGTGTCCTCTAACATCAAATAAACATCAAATTTGACAAGCCCAAGATATGTTTCATGATAATGACCCACAATGCCATGAAACCAACACAATTTATTAGGGTCATACCATGAAGGTATGACTAGTATAGGTGAAGGGTTCAAATGGAGATAATAACTATTTCATTTATGGGAACATTAATGGTGGTTGATAATCAAGTTGATTTTCTAATTTGACTATTCCTACTTTTTTTTGAGGAGTAGTAATTGTAATTTCATTAACTTAGATTTGGAAAGACTGCTTGGGTGATTTACATTTTCGCTTGAATTGTTTCATAAGGAAAGCTTGCCTTTTGGCTTGATCGAATGATTCATTTAAATTGTATGGTGAAATTTTTTGGACTTTATACTTAAGTGAAGGTGTTAAAGAAATGATAAATATGTTAAAAATAATATAATCACTCATGTTATGATCATCTTTGTGAGCTAATGGTTTCCATCATTTGATGAAATTATGAGCTTATTATGAGGTTGATTGTTTAAAATTGATAAAATGACTAAGACGATTTTATGGAAGATCATTCTTTTGAAATTAATTTACTAGAGAATTAACCAAGTATTATAATCATGTAATGTAATGTTTAGTTAATTTCTTATACCATTATAAAATATCACCTGTAAATGTTTTAATTATTAGTTTAGTTATAACAAAGGTATTTATTTGGATACATTCCTTATAGAGATTACCAAATTCCTTTAGAAAAGATGTATGGTATTTAGTTCCATCATATTTAATAGTTGTATAAATGTTTCCAATATAAATGGAGACAATTAAAAGATATAAATTTCCATTTTATATATTTTGAAGCATTTTATTGTGCATAAGGGGTTATAGAATGAGATTTCCATTTATATCTCTAAGAAGAGGAATAAAATTTTGATTATTTTGAGGTAATATAAGATGAGATTGATTATTAATTTGTAGTAAACGATGTTGAATTTTTATCATTTGAGAGGTGTTTGATATTTGCATGACATTCATTTGTTAGACTATTTTTGAAAGGATTTGAGTAGTGTAAACTTGATTATTAGTATTTAAAGGTGGAATATTAGGAGGAATATTAGTGTTGGTAGGAATCTTAGTATTGGTAGGATGAACACTCCCATTATTATAGGTAGGGATGTTTCTTATTCAAATGTTCATTATATAGTTATTCATTAAGATTTTATCAATTTCCCCAATGGTATAGTGGGGTAGTTTAGATAAGGTAGTATCCTAAAATGTGTGGAATGGATCAAAACCATCCACATCATAGTTTGGGTTATTTGATCCATATTATAAGAAATATATTATGGAAATGAAAAATCACACCAAGAGTGATTATCTTCTTGGGTAGTAAAAGTATTTAAAACGATAAAACCCAAGTATCATCTAAATGGGTTAAGGTTATCAAGAAATATTTGGATAGGTGATTTCATGATGTTTTAAAAAGGTAACAAGAAAGATAAGAAAGTTTAGATTATTTATAATAATAAAAATTATGGGTATAAGATGAATTCATCCAAATACTATATGGGATCAGCCAGTTGACTTTTAGGGATACATAGAACTATGTCGGCCAAGTGCCACACATTCAGACAAGGAAACTAGAAAACTAGATCATCTAGGTAGTAAAGAGTTGAATAGGTTGACATAGTTGGAAATAAAGAAAAAATAAATAAATATATAAACTACTATGTTGAACAGGTTGACTTAGTTTTGTAGGAAGACAATAACATAGTTTGTAAAAGACTGGGTAGAGTAGGTCAACTTAGTTCTATAGGAAGGAAAACATAACACTTTGTAAAATATTGGTCTGATTAGGTAGACTTAGTTTAATGAAGATAAAAAAATTAAAATGGTCTATATCTATACAATGTATTTTTAGTTACAAAAGTAAAATAATTAAACACACAAGTAACTATGTCGAACTACTCAATTTAGTTGCAGCACACATCACAAACCTTGTATCAATGTTAGATGATACAAGTTTTAAATAAAACATATAGTATAAAATAACAAGAAACAATAGTGAATTTGAAAATATAATTAACTAATTATTCAAAATGAAGACCAAGAAGTTATACTAAATGTTTTTATTGAAATTGTAGGCTCCCAAAGATACTTGCTTAGTGTTGGCCCAATATTTTAGAGAATTGAATATGGAGAAAGTAATGTTCTTATACCCCAGTAAACCCATTTTCAAGGGTAAAATGGAAGTAAATTATTAAAACTAACCAGTGATTGATGCACTATACAAACAAATGAATGGTTGGATTCCTAAGGTTCAATAAAGAGGGAGATCCTAGGTGTTTCCAAAATACCATGAGATAGGTGGAAACTAAAGATCGTGTTTAGCTCTATATTATGGATATGATTATTAGGTCAAGCCTCTCATTCCATGATATCTATAAAATATAGACAAGGACTATAAACAAAGTATTAATTATCCTTTCATGATAGTATCTAAGTAGTTTAAAAACTAATGGTACATAGTTTCTAGGGAAAACCAAACAAAATGGAAAATAAGAGAAAAAATCAATGTTTTGAAAGTTATTTTATAATTTTTAAAAATTAAATAAGGAGGAAAACAAATAAAAGGTAAAATGTCTTTAATTATTGTTAATATAATGTAATTCCCTTTGCTTTAACTAGGAGAAAAATAAACAAAATGAAGTCAAGCTAGTCGACTTAGTTGTACAAACAAAACAAAGCAGAGTCATGTTGGTTGACTTAGTCTATTGAAATATGGTCTAAAAGAAACATAGTCAATATAGTTGACTTAGTTTTATAGATAAAAATAAACTACAGATATAATTCGAGTTGGTCAACTTAGTTTACTATAAATATATTATTTTATGAAATTAAAAAATGGGTAAAAATGATACTAAAATTTAATTTTTGAAAAATAGTGGGAAAATTAAATTACTTAAAATTTAATAGAAAGTAATTACTGAGATGGTTAGAATGAACTTAATAAATTTTATAGAGTTGACTAGGTTGATGTAGTAGTTTTCCTAAAACTATTGAGTTGTCTTTTTAAACTGTGTTGTCTAGATGGAATTTTGAACTTGCAAAGATAAAAATAGAATATTTAATTGGAATGGAGTTATTCGACTAAGTATAAATAAAACTAATAAATGATAAAATCAAATAAAACTATGTGAATCATATTGAACTAGTATTTTATAATGGAAAAACACAAAAAAATTAATTTAGTAGATTGATTCAATTAAATGTGAAAAAGAGGGGAAAAATATATCGATTAGATCAATCTAGTTTTCCAAAACTAGAAATTCTACATAGAGAAAGTCAAACAAAGTTGATAGTCTTACCTCAGTTAGAAACCTATAAGATATGCCTAACTAAGTCAACCATGTCAATGAATTTGTAAAAACATTCATACATAGTCTAATGAAATGGACTAGGTCGACTAAGTATAAAAACCTACTCATGGAATATGAAATTGAGTCAATAGGGTCAAACCAATTGTCTATAGATAAAAATTAGAAATCTACAAGCATTAGATTCACATCGAGTTGACTAGGATGTATGAAAGTGAAACTATATATTATTATAATTTATCATACTCAATGATATTCAAGATCAAATAAGGAAATCAACTAACAATTACACTTATAAATACATTTAAATTAGGGTCATGAATAATAATAGATCTGCTAAACCTACACTAAGGGTTCTCTTATCACACTAGTGCAAAGGATAAGTTTTTAATGTATCTATTCAATTTCCATATTTTGATAACCCTGTCTAGGTCTTATGATTATAATTTATATTAAGTAAGCTAATATATTAATTAACTATGCAAGCTAATCTAGTAAATGCATATATAAGCTAATCTAGTACGCACATGTGAAAGATAATAAACATGCAAAGATAAATCTATCTATAACATAACAATGAATTAAGTAAGGAGAGATACAATCCAATATATATTAACTCTACAGCGTCTACTTATCAAAATATGATATGCTAGGAATATACTTACCTTTTGTTAAAGTGTACTCGTCATGCCTCAATATCTTCTTTAGCCAATGATGCTTTAGAAGATTTTGTTGTGGACTTATAAGAATCACAAGGATGAATCAAATCTAGGTTATAATACCTCTCCTATGCACCCAACACTTCCAAAATATAAGTTCCACTTATCCAAGGTAAAAACCTAAGTAGTGAAACCTCTTATTGATTGTATAAGTAAATTTGTGAGTAATAGCAATGCATAATTGATTGATCCTCTATTATAAATGAAATTAAAGGGGATATATATATATATATATATATATCCATGGATTAAACCTAAAACCTTATGTGATTTTACCCAAGGTAGTATGCCCAGTTGACCTCATTTGATGAGAAATATAGTCATTAGATCTCAAACTATGTCAACTTAAACTGACATAGTTTCACAATGTGCAATAAATCATAAAATGGGGTCAACCTAGTGAAATTAATAGGATATATGGAAAAATGGAGATTTCATTAGTTAGGGGATAAATTGGGTAGTGATAAACTTAGGTAAATGTATAATATGGGTTTTAATGCCTAGGAAAATGGATGGTAATAGCTTGCATTAATTTTAAGTGGCATTATAAGTGCCAATAATATTGTGAAGCATAAAAGTTATACCAACCCCTTTCTTGGTGCACCCTTTAATGTGAGAACTCAAAGAGATTAAGATTTGATGGGTTCTTGTAATAGAGAAAGAATAATAACTAATAAATTTTAAAAATATTATGTTTGTATAACCTCCACCTAAAATAAAGGTAGACTTTCACTCAAGAAATATTTTTTAACTTTCTTCACCAAAACCTCATTACATTAAAAGGTCTTGATTAGCTTAGTTGTAACAAAATTATCCTTGAGTTCCTTAATTCCATCATATTAAATTCGATTGGTCATCTCAATACTCTCCTTGGATACATTGACAATGACCCACATCATCCTAACCTCCTTGTTTCTCTAGGCTCTAGAAAAGTTGAATGAAAATTTAGGGTTATGGTTTGTAATTATTTCCATGTACACCATAAGACCACCCCTACATAAAAGTTTCCATATGGGACTGATTCTAACCTCTATGTACAAAATGGGATTAATTACATATGGCTCCCCTAATTATTTCATCTCTATAAGATGTAATCGAGATATCTTCATTTAGCACTCTACTTCAATAAAAATATCCAAACTTGGGATTAAAACTGATGTGTGAGTCCTAATTAATATTAATAATGGCCTTGAGTCTCCAAAATGAGTCACCCATCTTGTTATGAAGATATATGATATCTTATATTGTAACATTAATGATGCACTCATTTGGGTTTAAGATCTCCCACATGAAAATGGATAACATATTATCAATCAAGGCTTTAGTCATGTCTCCAGATTCCAAACTAGTTATGTATCCCATTTTCATGACTTCCCAACTTGATGATAATTTGCATTGGGAGATCCTTCAATGAGATCTATTTTTTAAAATAATTGACCTCGATGCCTAGGTTATCCATAATGTCCAAACACCCATTTCCCTCCCTGAACTCATGTTTAATATCATGTAGTTATATGTGTTTGAGGGATTTCCTAGTGTCATTAATACATTAATTAATAAAAATAAATTAATTTATATCATATCTAATTTTAGCGCCAATGTCATTAACAACTAGAGAATAAATCATAATTTTTCCTTGATTATAATTCTTCCATATTTTTAAAATGATATCATCAATCTCATTCTCTATTGTTGGCTTTATCCCAAAATTTAACTCCAACAACAATTGATAAGAAACACTTAGTGTAACTTTAAATGTAACATTTATTACCTTAATGGGTGAGGGTCCATTCTCCCTCATTTATGTAATAAAAAATAAATTTATATAGAACATGTTTTTATTTATTTTTAATTATATCAAACCTTAGAATAGGATGCATTATACCTCATGAATTTCTTATAATGAATGTTTAAAAATTTGAGTATCATAGTTTCTCTAGTTTTGATTTAATTGAGACATATATAAATGTACTCAATTATAAAAATCAAGATATAATTAATATAATAATTTGAAGCTCCTCTATTTTTGATTTATTGAATTGTATAAATCTATAGTTTTAGAATTAAAAATTCAATTTTGATGAAACACTTATAAAATAATCATAGTGGTTCCTTAACAATTTAATTCTTTATCTTTATAGGTTTCATCTAAAACATTGTCATCTATGTTAAAATCAGGTTAATCCATGGATAAGATTTTACTTCCATAAAGTTTTTTTAATCTATTACACCTAAATAAATCAAGGAAATTTCCAAATTTACTTGAATTTGGATGATGTTAACCATCAAATTTATAAATTCAATAATTTATAAATCAATATTTTGTATCAATAAGTTATCTAATGTGCATTAATATAACTTCATGTCTATCTCAATGTGACTACAAAATCAAGTAAATCATGTTATTGTAAGGATAATTGGAAATTAATTTGTAATTTAAATTAAGAGGATATTATATAAAAATAATATTCCATACCATATTTAATAATTTATTTGTAGATTTAAATCACATTGAATAAGTAAGTGATATAATATTGATCGCTATAACTTCATTCCTATCTAATAATGATTGTGATAATTTGGTAAATCACGTGACTATAAATATTTTTGGATACTAATTTTTAGGTGTGCTTAAGTGGGTATGATATAAAATTATGTATCATGCCACAATCTAGATTTAACTATGTAAATGGAAATTACATTCAATATATGAGTACCATATGTGATATATTATCCTTTAGTATAATTTCATTTATATATAAATGTGATTGTAAGAATATAGAAAATGAACTAACTACAATGGTCATAAGACACTAGTTTTCAAGTGAACTCAAATGAATATGATAAAAAAATTGATATTATATACAATTGAATCATGTTAAACATGTGAGTACTAAAATAAATCTAGTATCCATCAACATACATTCATGAACCTATATAAACATGGATATGAGAATATATTAAATCATATGATTGTCAGGATCATTAGACACTATTTTTTTAGGTACATTAAAATTTATGGAACACAACATATTTCACCATTTGACACATGATTATATCACATTCACTAAGTGACTATTGGAAAAAAATATGCATACACATCATTTTTCACTTATTGATGATTTCTCTTATAATACTTATTAACTCATTAGTCTCTCTTATTGAACATACTAATGGATGGACCAAGATCATGATAGGATAGTTTTATGGTACTTTGTGAGATATTTTTTTATGATAAGTTTTTATATCTAGCTTAATTTATACCATGCTTTATACTTACTTGTACCATGATTGTTTATTTCCCCCCTTTCCACTCCTATCCTTCATATGTGCATTTTTTCCATATTATATCATTGGTTTGAACAATGAATCATGTAGTGATTTTCCACTTAATTTAAATCATTAGAAAGATTGACATAGTATTGTGTCTATCAAACATTTTCAAATTCATTATCCAGGATGATGGAATCAACTAAGTGTGAATAGTGACTATTTTTATTTTGATCCACATTTATACATATCCTAATTTTAATTGATCATAAAAGATACAATACACTTCTATTTTTCACATAAATCCACCTTAGTAACAAGAATAAAAGTTATATATATGTATCATACACTTAAGGAAGTCTTGTTTTTATAATGTATTTTAAGACATGAAGAAGATAAATTGAACCAACAAGGTACACATAGTATTTTGAGTCCCTAACAAATTATAAATATATATTATTCTTTATTTTTTAATATTCACCTACAAAATCTCTCATAAATTACCACTTGAGATAAGGGTAAGATTGATGTGTTGAAAAGTTAAACTAAGGAAATTATTTATAACCATATATTCTTAATTTATTAAGTTTTGTGGATACACATGATATTGAAATGTTAGTATCTTCCATGTTTTAATTATATTATAGTTATTAGTTTATTGTTAATTTTGCACACATTTTTATTTTACTCACACCTTGTGGTTATTTCTTGTTACATATTGATTTCTTGCTAAGTAAATATTACTTGATTATTTGTGGGTTTTATATAGTTGAATATTTGATTTGATTCTTACTAACTAAGTTGTAAGTCATATGTTTTTATGGGATACTGGTATGTTGCTTTGGTTTCATGATTTCACTACTATGAGTTAGTTTTAATGTATATTATTTACATTTTGATCATGTTGAATTGTTATTTAGTAGTATTTTATGATATACATGTCATGATGTTAAGGAATAACTAACTTATCGTGAGTTGGATGTAAGAGAGATGCATCACTCAGATCATAATAGAGGGAAAGCATCATTAGAGAGGATGATGTAGATGGAGTTGTTAGGGGATAATAAAGGAATATATATAACCTTGCACACACCACATTAGATAGTATATGTTATATGTATTATTTAAATGGTTAGCGTATTGTATTTTTGGATACTACTTGCATTTGGATAAATGTTTCTGCACACTAGTTGTGTGTTAGTTATTCTTTAACTCATAAGATCAACTTATTCTTTCCCCCAATGCTTTAAACTAAGAAATATTTTTTAAGGTGGATCTTGATATGGTAAAAATTAGTTGTCTTTAAACCTTAATAAATGGAATGAACATTTTAAATATATTGGTGTGTAGTGTTCCTAAAACCATAAAGCATGTTTTTAATTTAAAAAGTAAAATAAAAATGAAAGAGTATCTTTCTTGGGTGGTATTTTTTTTTTTAAAATATAAAACCTAGGATGATATGTGGACTAATTATATTTATAATTTCAAAAATTTGCATTATTTTTATGATTTAAAACTAGTTTATTATAATAAATTTATTTGGTGGATTTGGAATATAAAAATAATGACTTGTCTAACATGAGGATACATACCCTATTGAATGCACAAGTTAAATCACTTTTTTATTTATTATTATGATAGTTTCCTCTTAGTTGGAGGTTTGGTAATAAAATATGATGTAGTTTCTAAATAATAGACTTATTATTAAAGCTATTAGGTACATTAAATTAGTATGGAGGATTATTATAGCTTCCCATCCTCCCAATCATGTTCAAATATAGTAAGATACAATGAAATGATAATTTATATCATTTGAACTTTTTTATCCTCTTTGAATTTGAGATTGAAGAAAAAAATACAAAAGACGGTGATCGAAGGTTAAAGGTGATAGGTTTTAAGAAAAATAATTTTTCTTCTACTAATTTTTTGAAGGTATGCATTTTCATGAATTCCATTTCTAAAATAAAATATTATAAGTGTTTTGATGAAGAAGGGATTTATTATTTTGAGGATACTTTTGATATATTATTTGGTAGAGAGAGATTTAAATTCTATAGGACTCACGTCTTAAATAAATTTCAAACCAAACATTCATTAAACTTAAATAATGTTAATAGAGATTATTTATCAAAAAAATATTTGTAAAATTACTATATTTAGTTGTCTCACTCCCTAATCCTTAGCCTCATATAGATGTAAAGGACACATCAAATTTTATTTCTAGTGTTATGGGGGATTAAAAGGAGGAATTTTTAGAGAATGTATTTTTATCATTTAAAAATGAAATTATTGATAATGTCACATCAATTTCAAATAGAAAGGTGCTATATCAAAAATGGGGAATAATTATCTTCTTCAATCCTAGAAACATATTTTAATTCGACTTTTACATAGTTGAATAAGTTGATGAGACTAATAGACAAATTAAGATTAAAGTGGACTACTCTAAGCTATTGATTGTTTTGGAAAAGGAGGAAGATGTTATTTTAGACCTATCTTCCCAAATCTATCCATAGTATATTTTTATTGTTCTTAATTTTCAATAATAATTTGGTAAATAAATTTTATAAGTTCAACAAAATATAAGAGTGTATAGAAAAATTACATATTTTATATTTTTGAAAGTTGCATCTTAAACTTTATCCGTTTTTTATCTTTATAGCTACTAGGATATAAATTTGAATGTTGGTATTTATTTTTGTTTAGTGTTATTTTATCCTTGTTAAATTGATCTTTAATAATATATTTTACTTTCTATAAGAGGATTATCTATGTCTCAATATAAAAAATAGGTCTCATGGAGAAGCACTACTAGCCACAATGGTTAGCTTATGGATTGCATTGATTATTTTAAATAATAAATGAAGATGAAAAAAGATATTACAGTTAAATCTATAAAATATTTATAATTATAAAATGTATTTTTTTGTTAGCTATGGGTATAAAAAGGCATGCCATTTTTTTTAACAAGATAAATGTATTGTGTTACCCTAGTGTGTCAAATATTTGAATCATTGTAATAAATTTTACATGGTTTTAAATTTAATTTTGAATTTTAACCCTAAGGTTTTATTATATACTATTAATTTTTAATTGAATCATTTTAAATAAATTCAAATATATTTTTAATAATTCAATTGAATATTGTTTGAACTATTATTATGTAATATTCATGTTGAACCTTTGTGAGTGAATTTTACATTGAATTTAAATCAAATTGAAATATAATAAACAAGATGTGTGTGTGTGTGTGTGTGTGTGTGTGTGTGTGTGTGTGTGTGAGTGATAAAATACATACATACATTCATTCATACTTCTTTTTTTAATAATATCTAGATTTTTAATATATTATACAAATTATCTACTTATTTTTTAAACATTATGAACTAATATGTTATATAACTATGTTATTATTTTTTAATCATTATTAACTAATATGTCACACACACACACACACACACACACACACACACACACACACACACACACACACACACACACACACACACACACACACACACACACACACACACACACACACACACACACACACACACACACGCGCGCGCGCGCGCGCGCGCACGTGCGCACACACACGCACGCACGCACGCACACACATGCGTGTGCATGCGCACACATACACATATTGAGCATGGTCATTAATATATTACGTTGTCATTGATGTCAAAAAGAGCATATGGTTCTAGTGCATTAATGATAAATAAGTTATGTTTGATATCTTGGAGAGATATGGCACATTTTTAGGTCTAAAAGGAAAAATAAGAAGTTATAAGGCATCCATAGATGTCTTGGTGAAGTTATGGTATATCACTTGAGCATTTGGAAAGAGAAACACACATCTTCTAGCTTAAGAGAATCCAGACCGTCACTTCACATCATGTATATATGAATGAAAAAAATAGTTTGTGCATTTAATGTAGGTGCTTAAAAAGTCAATAAAGGTCAAATATTTTCATGGAGATGTTTTTTAGAGTGATAATAAGGTATGCTAAATATTTGGACACTTGAAGTGTTTTTTAGATCAAATTTTAAAACTTCAAAGTTGCTCTTGTAGAATATAATGGGCCAAAGACCAGGAAGTTTAATTAGATTGAATTCTAAGGTCAACTAGTTAGTAGATATAATGGTGAGTGTTCATCATCTAGATTGTGATCCAACAGTGCATGTGAAGTCAAATTGTCAAAGGTTCCTAAGATTAAACACACTTGTGACATTTTTTTTAGTCTTATTGAGTTGATAGAAAATTATTGACACATGGGTGCTTATACAAATAGATATCAATGGTGTAGGTTGAGAAAAAGAGAAAAATGTATAGAAGGCACACAAAGCTACCAAGTGGCATAATTGTAGGAACACAGACCAAAGATCAATGGTGATCATTAAAAGGTAAATACCAAGATACTCTTAAGGGGATTGATGGTGCATATTTATTCAAAGTTTCTAGGATATATGAGATGATGTTAAAATTTTTGATGTTTAACATTTTCACAGTGACTGTTGGAATTTGAATTTTCAAATTAATGAAGGAAAACCGTACTGTAGTTTTTGAGCTATGTCTTTTGATCCATGATGAATTTCTTATTGGTATAAAAAACAAAGTTGAAGAGTAATCCAAGACACATATACAAAAAATATTTATAATTTTTTATTATTTTTAAATTCAAATTTATTAAGATCAAAACTTGACTCTATGTTCATTCATAGTGGTTGTATGTAGGGAATAATGTTTGAGCAATTTGTGCTTTAGTAGAAGAGTGTTTTAGTGGATGTGATCACCTGAAGATGTCATAAGGGTTATATGGAGTGGACTTAGGTATTTTAAAGTGATATTATGTTCTTAATTTTATTGATGAAGTGATAAATGGGTGAATAGGTCTCCATGAGACCTATAAGGGCTACTAAGGCCTAATTGAAAGGCATAACTACATAAGTGTGACCCATGGATGATATGGCTAACCTATAAGGATGGTATTGAGATATATGATATCATGATATATGTATTAAATATTAAGGAAATTATTATGGCTGACCTAAAAGTTGATATTCATGAAGACTCTATAAAGAGTGGAGACCAAGGCAATGGTTTCTAGACTTGATGTGGATGTGTTGAGAGAGCAAAAGATAGAGATGAAGGAAAGAGATAAAAGGGAGTGTGTTTAGTGAAAGGAATAAATTAAATAATAAATTGAGGATGAGCTAAGAAGACTAGAAATATCCAAAAGGGGTGTTTGGATGTATTATTTGTATGAGCAAGTTTGAGTGTGTGTGAAGAGTTTGAAAGAGAGATGTCATACATTGTTTCTTCAATCACATTGAAATTCAATATGAGTTTTGAAGCTATTGATTTCATAGGTTTTGTGTGGATGATAAACATATAGAACAAGTGGGTGCTTATTCATACTTAGGGGTGGGTACTCCTTATGAAGTGGGTGCTTCACTAAAAGGTCTCATGTTTGTAATCATCATATAGGAGAAGTAGTCCATGTGTTTATAGACTTGAAAGTGGGTTTTATTCCCCAAGAGGTTTTATCACATATATCTTGTGCCATGTGTGTGATATTACATCATCTTTCATATTCATTGTTATTAACATCCTATATGCTTTATGAATGATTGTGGTCATTGATTAAGAGTTTGAAAGGATTGCAATTGATTTTTGAAATATCTTGCATTATTGATTTAACCCCTATTATACCTCAAAAAATTAGTATAATATTAGGAACTTTATTGAAATTATAACTACTCTAAGGTGATCTAAGGTACAATATGGAAAGTTAATAAAAGCAGGGTTTCTCTACAAATCAAGAATTGTTCAATGGGTCAAGTTATGATCTGTAAAATGCAAAGAAGAGTACATACATCATGTCTCTAGGGTTTGATAATTTTTAATCTATCATATATGGTTATTTTACACCATCTACTCCTTTAACTAGTGCTACTAATAATAATTTGAGTGTGAATAATTCTAAAGCTATGAATGTTATCATTTGTGGTCTGAGGCTTAGTTCACTAAAGTGATCCTTTAAAAATTCTACCAAACAAATTTGGGCAAAATTATAGACTATATATGAAGGAGACTCAAAGGTAAAATTGGATAAATTATAGATCTGTGAAAGGCAATTTGAAGGTCTAAAAATAAAGGAAGAAGATACTATAGAACCCTATCTTTTAAGGGTTGATGAGGTAGTAAACATGATCAGATATATTAGAGAGGTGATTGATGAAAGTAATATCATAAATAAGGTATTGATGACTCTTACACTCAAGTTTAATTAAAAAAAAATTCTATAGAAGAAATTCATGATCTCACTTAGTTGAAGATGGATGAATTGCATGGCATCCTTAGAGCCTATGAGATGAGAATCAATGATGATAAAATACTAAAGGAGGAAGTACCATTCAAGATATAAATGAAGCCAAATAATAAAATAACTCAAGGTAAGGAAGTCAATTATGATTATATATCTAATGATGAAATAATAGCTTTAATTACAAGTAAATTAAAAATAGGCTTAGGGAAGTATAAGGGTAAACTACCCTTAAAATGTTTCAATTATGGAGAAGTAGGACACTTTGCTAATAAGTTCCCTCATAAGAATAATAATAATGATGATTAAGAGCATGGAAAAATCCAAGATGAAGGTAAGAAGACATTTAGGTCTAATAAGAGGAAGAAAATATTTAGAAAGTATGACAACAATAAGAATAAGTCCTTCAAGAACAAGAAGAGTCTCTACACCAATAAATATTAAAACTCATAAAATGATAGTGTAGATAGTGATTCTAAGTTTGATATTAAATATGAAGTCCTATACATGGATAATCAAGGAATGTTATCATATTAAAAGGATTATACTTAGAGTGATGCAGCTAATGAATAAGATAAGGAAGAGTGTGAAATTGAATTGAGGAATGCTCATGAAGAATTAAATATTGAGAAGAAGATTAAAAAAGGATGAAGTATAAAATAAAGGAAGAGGAATTTAGTGTGTTTGAGTCAAGAATGAATGAAGACACCAAAAAACATGAATATATAGTCAAGCATCTCAATTTTAAATTGGAAATCCTATCTACAAGCCTGAAATCTAAAGAAGATGAGTGTTCTAGGTATGTGATTGAAAATAAGTCATTAAAAACTGAGTTGGAAAAGACATCTATAAGATGAATTCATATATGATGTTTGAAAATATCTCAAGTGATCTAGACAATATTATAAATATTCAAAAATATGATAATGATATAAATAGACTTGGTTAAAAATAATAGCAAAAGAATGTAACTCAAGACAAGATAAAGATCAATGTGAACAAGGACAAACAGACCTTGAAGATCAATCAATATTCAAGGAATGAAGCTATTGGTAGAATAAGGATAAATCAGATTAGACAACCAAATTCCATGAGGTATATAAATTTCAATGGTTACTATTATACTTGTAATCAATTTTTTCATAGGGATAGAGAGTGTAGAAGACCTACTTAGAATGAGGGGAATAATCAATCAAATAACATGAACAAAGTTGAGTGCTTCAGTTTTTATGACATAGGACACATTGTAAGATTTGATCCAAATTAGGTAAGGTAAATTGAGTTCACTTCAAGAAGAATGGTTTGATACAACTATGAGAATATTGGTTACATTTCTAGGTTATGCAAACAAAGGCTATTAAGTTAAAATAAACTCAATTAGAATCCTAGTATATAACAAAGAAGACAAGTTAACTTATGAAAACCAAAAATGAAAAGTGTGAGTCACGATAAGTCTTCAGGTATAAGTGGTATATTTGTTATGTTAGAGAATGATATAAAGGTTAAAGAATGACAAGATATCTCATTTTTTGCCCATGTTGTGAATGAATAGAATAAGCTCTTGGAGAAGACAAAGTTGTTAGTTGAGGATAGTCCTAAGGTGTGCATAGATCTAAGTGAACATCCTACTATTTTTGAACAAGTTTCATGTAAAAAACATCATTTATCAATGACTAGTGATGAGATTATTTCTTTAGATGAAAATTTATGTCATGAATCTATGTTGTTTTTCATATGTTATTAATCCTTTCTTAGAAGAAAAGGAGAATACTATTGTGGATGAGCATGTTGCTTCTCTTAAACCTAAGAATAATAACTTTCAGTATCAGATGACCAAGTAGGAGAAGGAATTTGAGGATTTGTGAGCAAATCTTGGTTTCACATTATTCTAGGACATTGTGGGTTAGGATATCTCTATTTAAGATTCAAGGAGACAATTGAAAATAAGAGGAATCATGGTGGATGCCAATTAAGTTCTAGTTGATGCTATAGGACAAAAAAGGTCATAATAAGATGTGTTTGTTTACTATGGAAGGACATGATAAGATATTTTCAAAAAAAAGTGATCCTAAAGTCAAAGTTTTGATCAAATATGAAGGATGGTCTCCTTGGTCAAATGGTGAGTAATGAAGATGTTGTTTCTAAAGTTTTGTAGGCAAATAATGGATGTTTCCAAGTGTACTATCAAGGATGGTAATTTATCAATATATTTTATTGCATATAAAGTTATGTTGATATTATTCAAATGTGCTCAAGGTGTGTTCAAGGTTTTTGGTCCTAAAGGTAAAATCTTATCAATTTCTTAAATTGATTTATTAAATAATGAATACTGAAGATAAGGTTGATATGAAGTATGAGGAGAATGTGTTGTCATATCTCTAATATCATGAAGAAAGTCTCAGAGTTTTATATATTATAAGTTGTGTATGCCATGGAATTAGGGGAGCTAACTCAGATAGTTTGAAAGGATTGAAGGAGATGTGCATGATGTAAAGGATATCATATGTGAATATGCTTCAGTCATGATATAAGTGTGAAGATGTCTAATATAGTTTTGAATTCAATAATATTGATATGATGACTTGATTAAACCAAGTCATGTCTTTTAACAAAGTATTGAATATTCATGGATGAGAATAGAGAGCTTGTGATTTTTGTAGATAGATAGGTCCAAGGATTAGAAAATCCCAAGTTTAGAATGGTGTATATCAAATAAAAAATGACATGAGATGGAGTTTAATGTTATGGGTAACTTTCAAACCTTTATGAGCAATTTGTCAGTTCCAAAGATTAGATAAGTCTAAGTTCAGATTGGTACATATTAAATGGGAAGAAATTGATTCATATTCTTAAAAGTATGTATCTTGAGCATATTAATAGTATTTGAATGCATACATAATGTTAAGGAACTATTTTTGGCATGTTGAGGAAGATACCATTTCTCATTAATGTCAAAGGGGGAGAAATATTAGAATGAAGAATTTCAAATGAGTATAAAATAATTTTGAGGGTGTTTTTCCATCAATGACAAAGGGGGATATTATTTAGCATGGTCATTGATGTATTAGTTTGTCATTGATTTCAAAGATATCAGATTTTTCTAGTGCATGAATGAAAAATAATTTTTTTTTGATAGCTTGGAGAGATACGGCCCATTTTGGGGTATGTAAGGACAAAGAAGTTATGAGGTATCCATAGATATCTTGGTGAAGTTCTAGTATGTCACTTGATCATTTGGAAAGATAAACATGCATGTTCTATCTTAAAACACCATAATAAACATAATATACCCTTCAACCCATCTATTGGGCACACACATCCTTCACCATGCCTTTGTTCATTGTACAGACTCTCTTAAATAACCTCTTGAGCATACTCACTCATGTTACCTCTTTTAGGATTATTAGGTCCAATGACCTATGTGATCACCTTAATCAAATTTATAAAACAAGTAAGTATAATCCTTTTTTATGTCTAATATTCTTCACTAACATGTACCTTCTTTTTCAAATGTTCTCTCTTTTTCTTGACTCCACATACACACCACCAACATAAACAAGCCAATTAGGCATTGTACTTATACCACTCTCTTGGTATGACCCATCTTGGTCAGCCAATATGATTACCAAATTTTTTTCACCTTTTAAATATTTCCTAATACATGTTACATGTAAGAAACATACATTTCATAGGTCATCTATTACCTCATTAGCTCCAAACCACCATTAGGTCTTGGTGAGACCTAAAACAATCAAACCTTCATACTCACATGTTACATGTGAGACTACTTGGACCATCTTTAACTTCTACCAACACCTCAAAATCATTAAATTAGCCTCTAATTTACCCTTTAACACTCACTCATGGTTTCACACCACTTGAAACATCAACTTATCATTTTGACCCACCAATTCGGTCTCCTTGCTCCTTCAAGTCTTTATATAGATATCATAGTCTTAAACTTATAAAGTAAACACTCAAATAAATCACATAAAAACATGAAAAAATAATATTTATAGAAACTAAAAAACCTCTTCAACATCTCCATGTGCCTTAGACACTCCAAAATAGAGCCCCACACCTCAAACTATCTTAGTCAAGATGACCACTCAAACTAGTCATACACAATCAAAATATAGTCAATCTATTATGACTCTCCACATATGATCAGGAGCCAAATATAAAATTAAAATAATTAAAATAAGTATTTAATACTTATAAAATATCTCCATATTCATTTGACTCATCAATTATACTTAGAACACCTTCAACTCACTCCTACAACATGGTCACTCAAACTACTAGTGTATTTAGTGAGCATAGACAATGTCTTAAGCAATGTTCATATTTAAGATAGATTTATCACACATAAAAAATCCAAAAAAATAACCCTAATATAGTATAAACACTACACAAATTTTAATTCATCATGAATCATCAAAATACCATCTAAATAAGCTCAAACAACTATCTTGGGTCACTTATAAATGAATGTCAAACACATAGTCAACTTTGAAGCACAAAATATTTGATTGTAAAAACATTCAAATATTAAAATTAGGTTATTTATATGTGTCATTATATAATATTCATATTTTATTATTATAAAACCTTTGAATTTTACCTAGATCAAAATTTATTATCAAAATACAAAGTTCTAGTTTTTCATTTGCAAAATTCAAATATTCAAATGCCATCGGTCACAGTTAAACCTAAAACATTATACTCACATATCATGTACTAAATAATTGGATTAAACATGAATAATTAATCTTATCTAAGATTTAACAATTATATACAATTATCACTTTGACCTCTTGACTTTAATGTGCATCATTGATCTCTATTTGTACGATCACCTAGTCACCATTGATCCTTGTAAAAAGCTTGATCTTTATCTCTGCTCAATGTTAAACATTGAACACTTGGAACCATATTGATGCTTCATAAATTATTATATAAATTCTATCCATATATTTTTCTCATGATTTAACTTGTGAAAAAATGAGTATGGGAACATTGCTTATTTACTTAGAAGATCAACTTTACACCTCCATATCATTTGCTTCACTCAAGCACATGTTCTAAAATTTGGACCATATGATCTCCTCACATAGGATAATCCAAATATATATATGTGTGTGTGATCCTATAACTATATTATGTGTGAGATATATTTAAATTAAAATTTCTCCTTAGATTTATCTATCATTGAGCCAACAATGTCAAGAATTGTTTAGAAGGCCAACTTTGCACTTGTATATCTTTTGACGTACTTCAGTGTGTAATCTAAAATTTAGAAAAAATAAACAAGGTAAAAAAATTACTAAAACCATATGATCAAATTCTCTTGAAACATACACATGTGTGAGATATGACACCATTAAAATTCCTACTTAGATTTTATTGCTATATTGCAAATTTGGCTAAATATGGGGAAACACTATCAAATTGCCTAGGATCCCAAATTTTCACTTGCATATATTTTGATGTGATTTGGTGCATGATATAAAATTTATAAAAAATAAAATATGAATAATGTGATCACAACCATATGACCAACTCCCCCTGACTCATTCACACATGGTAATGGTGATATAAGTAAACTACCTACTCAGATTATCTACCACTAGACCAAAATGTCTAGATGAAAATAATGATCAACTAGATGAAATACACTCACATTAATACTATTATAATTACTATTGACACCTCATAGGGTTTTTTTCAACTTTTACATACCAATAATATCATCCATCAATTTCCTCACTTAGTCAAACACAAAAAAACCATGCAAGAACACTAAGGCTCATTAAAGCACACTTTGTCATTGACATTGTATCAAACATGACACCTCATCAACATCCTTGATCACCTTGGAGACATCATTGATAAAAATTCCAACAAGACAATCATGAGAAAAATAACACCTATTATTTACCTAGGTTTGATTAAGTTTTTCTAAGCTAAAGATTAATTATTATTGAAACTAAAAGTGTTCTATTTATTTTTTGATTTCTACCTAGGTGTTTAACCCTAAAATTGGATGTAGGGATCATTAATTGGGGGATATAGATTTATGAGTATAAAAATTTACCATGCATAAGGGTGATAATCAGATCTAAAATTTTTAGGCTAAGAATAGGCTAAATATAGAAAGTGAAAATAAACTATGCATGAAAATGATAAATTAATATACTTAGCTAATTTTGATGGTAGCACTATTAGGAATAAATCAAAACTTGATGTGGAATAATTTCATAGAATTACAATAATAATAGATATGAACAAATATGTATAAATAACATAAATAAAAATGTACAACAAGAAGACTAGATTTAACATAGTTCACCCAATGTGGGATACATCCACCAAGAAACACTTGATAAAATTTTATTACAAGCCACAAGAGTACAATCCACTCTCAGATCAATCTTCTCATAATTACAATGCATAAATATTGTTTGGAGCTATGCTCTACAAACTCTCTTGAATTTGTACCTAATTTTAAACACTTTGTTATTCCTTTTCAAACCCTTTTTCTCATGATGTATTACCTAATAAATATCCATATATACATAATACATCAGCATAGTGGTTCCACAAAATAATGGGTACTAAAACAATGAACCAAGTCAACCCAAAATGGTTCCCCATTAAAGGGTTCTAGAATAATTTTTGGGGGCTACAGCTAATGAACCCCAATGAGAATACATAAAGAGTGTATAGTACATTTTAAATGTACAATATTTTAAATATATTATAGTTTTGAAATAGGTTCCATAACATAACAAACATAATGTTTTATCTAGAATAGGTAGAAAGTAGGATAGAAGGAGATTCTAGATCTATCACTTTTGGAGCTATAGATACTAACGCTAGCCTCAGATGGTTGAATTAATGTTAATATTTAGTTTTTATGTAACTTTTATATACAAAATACCTAATGAAAAAGGATACAACCACTTGGATGCTTCTAGGTTTGACTTCACCTTTTCTCTAGCATATTCAAATCTAGGTCATAGACTATCACTACTCATGATTTTTCAAAACCTTAATTATTCATATTTAGAGTGATGTTGGGGGAAAAATGGTTATTGGGAACATGGTGTCAATGAGTGCTACCTACATAGACAATGCTCTAAAGAAGACCTCTAACTAATGTAGTTATGTCCTATGTGTCAGCTTGTGTGTGAATCATATAATGTGTGCAAAGAAAATACAGTAGTGACCTATCTTATAACTTGGTAAAATACGGTATTGAACTACTCCTTTAGTAATTTATACTTGTATATGTGTTATACCTATGATTGGTATGGAAATAAGGAAGTTTTATTCCATTAAATGCTCTTTGGTAAGATTAATAGGTATTATTCCCATGTTGTTAGGTGAGGAATGAATGAGGGTTGATACTTATTTATATCAATCACTTTAGATAAGTAACTCACATTAAAGTATTTAGGCCAACCATTAAGATATGTTTCATTTAAAAAATAGATGACTTTACAACACTGGACACTTATGTCAGGTCAAAACATTAATGTCAATGTTAGTGTCTATCCCAAATGTTAGTGTCTAGGGAGAAGGAAAGTAGGTATATGTTTGAAACTTATAGAGATGTAAAATAAGTAAATTTTAATCATTAAACGAAATATAAAAGGACTGAGTCATCAATATTAGACTGATCAAACTAAGAGATAAGCTAAGGGGCACATGATATAGTAGATACAAGACTACTAAAAGTGGGAAAAAGTACAAAACTAAGAGGAATATCCATGGTCTAAGTTTTCCAAGTGTACAAGCTTAAGGTTCTATATAATCTATAAATATCATCTAAATTTCTCCACTTTTAATCTAGTAATTAAATTATTAGTTTACAAAAAAAGAATGCATACCTAGGTATGTGTAACACACCTTATATTTTTATGTGCCTAATTTAAGTCCTTTATTGGTGACTAGCCTACAACTAAGATAATGTTACAATATATCATTAGTGCATATAATATAGAATTGATAGTACTTGAAATAGATTCAAATTAAAATAGTGAGTTTAGGAATACACTTATGTGTCAATGTAACAATCTTGCCTATTGGAAAGTTGATCTGAAAAATATGTATCATTATAAAGTTATGAATATGAGTTTAGTACAAATATATATAAATATTTAGATTTCAAGAGAGAGAGAGAGAGAGAGAGAGAGAGAGAGAGAGAGAGAGAGAGAGAGAGAGAGAGAGAGAGAGAGAGAGAGAGAGAGAGAGAGAGAGAGAGAGAGAGATGCACCCAACCTTGGAGCAAAAGTGAGTTACCACATGATAGTTGAGATTAGCTTATTTTTTACATGGGGATGTTAGATGATACAATCATCTACAACCTAAAAACTTGGTAATATTAAGTGATTTGATCACCTCAATAATAATAAAAAGTGAACCAACTACTATAATCAATTATCTCAATACATTTCATAACATTTTGATCGGGGTATTAATATGTAAAAGAGTTTTAGAATCTGAAGCTGATTTTTATTTTGTAATATTAGGAATAAATTACATTGCATATGCACCTTAGATATGTCTCATGATAAAACTATGTATAAAAATGGTACCAATGTATATAATTCTATCACAATGATTAATTATGTGCTTTATCCAATTCATAAAACTATGTAAGTGTGGAGAACATGATTCCAAAGCATGCCCCCATTATATATGGAGAAATGTAAAAACTAATATAAGTATCCATGTGGAAAACATGGTTCCAAACATGACTCCACTAAAATATGGAGATGTTGAATATTGAATAGGTATGGATAACATGCTTCCAAAGCATGCCCCCACTAAATCTAAAAACTATGAATGTGGAATCCATGCCTATATGACATGCCCCCACTAAATTTTAAAACTAATATAAGTACCACATATTGAATAAGTGTAGAGAACTTGTTTTAAAATTATGCCCCCACTATATTTGAAAACTATGAATGTGTAGAATCCATTACCAAATGACATACTCCCATTGAATATAAAAACTAGTATAAGTACCAAATACTAAATTAATGTGGAGAACATGCTTCCAAAGCATGCCCCCACTAAATTTTAAAAATGTTCCAAATATGGAGAACATTCATCTATTACATTCCCTTACTGATATACCCCTCCTTTGAGGTTAGGTAAAGCTATGAATTGGTAGTTACCTCACCTCAAAAGGATAAGATAATTTAATAATCTGTGAATGGAATTTTATAACATATAACAAGAACATGTCTAGGTAGATATTACATTGAAGTGTATATAACCAATGTTATCACCTGAATAAGATGCATTATAAAGATCATTGTAATGTTTAGATAGTAATATTACAAGATCAACAAGAAAATAAAGCACACACATAAGAGCACTCAAAATCATGTCAAGAGGTAATGGTCTAAGGATATTTCAAACAAGGGGCATATTCAAATGTCACATAATTGAAGGGATATTTCTTAGTTAAATGTCCATAAAATAAATGATTACATATTCAAATGTCCATAAAACCAATGACATATGAAAATGTCAAAGAAATCATACATAGGCATGGGGGACACAAGAAAATGAGCATATTCAAATGATCAAAGAAGGCATAAAATATCAAGGCAAGACTCTTAAGGAAGTACATAATGTAAATCATAAGAAAACAACCTAAACATATCATAGTAGCCCATGGATCAAATGTGTTAATAAAAATTTCAAGTTTATAGCATATCAAATACCATAAGTAAGATATAATCATGGATAAAGTCATGTTTAAGTACATATGTAAGCTCAAACATGATAATGTAGAGTGATCATCAAACCATATAACCTATGTGTATCAAGATCAAAGAAAGATATGCCACCAATGTCTTCATGACATAAGTAGAGGGAAGGGAAAACATCTAAAGTAAGAGTATATCTTGTATTTATCTTTTCACATATCACATTAAATTATAAGTGTGACACACATGTGTATATAAAAGTAACTAAATATGCCATCCATCAAAATGGAAATAACACATATATGCCAAGGAGCTAATGGAATATGTAGGTGCTAAAAATATTTTTGTATTTTTCAATGGTTTTTATTTTTTTGGTATTTTTTATATATTTTAAAATTATAATCAAGGAAATCCTCATAATAAAAAGGTGTAGGAAAACATATAAAGAATTTCAAGCTTTGTTTATATCACTGCATTATCACCACTTCAATATTTCTATTTAATGGTTTACCTGAACCCAATTTTATAAGTAAATAACCATAGTCATCATGTTGTATCCAAATTTATGTACCAATATTAAGAAAATTACATACATTTTTTTAATATCTAGCTTATCATTCCACTTAGGTAGCCAATTTCATCCAAACTTTAGTTTCAAATGTGGTTTGAGGTCTAATATCTACATGGTCAAAGTTTCCACATGTGGGTCACATGTGATAAGTAACCAAATGTATCCTTTATATTCTATCATGAATACAGATTATGTTAGTTTATCTTTAGAATGTCCCAATTATGCAATAAAAGTGGCACCATAAGTAGTATCCCACTTTTATCAAACGAGACATGGTGGAAATATACCCCATTAATATTAGCAGTAATAGTTAAATCCTCATGCTTTGGTCACTTTGAAAAATAGTTAGTTTATGAAAGATAGGAGGGATTTTTCCTTTGCCTCATGTTAGACACAATGTGTATATGTCCTTTGTTCTTATATTTTTGAATTCGGTTCTTCAATGTCTCACATTTATTAGTATTATGGCCACTAATCTAATAATATTTATAATATGATATTGTGTCTTTTATGGGTATAAGTCTATTGCATGATCTATGTCTAATATAAGGTAAATAAATAATTATTTTCTCAAGTACCATAGACAAAATGGTATCTAGATTATCTTTCTATGTCATGATATGTAAAAATTGATGTGAAGCCATTTGAGAATAACATTGTTCACATGATGAATTTGCATTTGACCCTTGTAAGGTTAACTCAGTGTTTTTAGCCAAGAGGGGTGTATGGAGTAACAAGAATTTACATGCTCATCTATTATTTTTGTTTTCCCCTTATCTAGATTCAATTATATATTCTATATAATTAGATTTAGACTATATGTGCTAGGACTCATAATTTGTAATAAGTTATGTGACAAGTGGCTAAGTGGATAAATTTTTAAGTTTCATATTTTCTCATCTATCATATCATAGCATATATCATCATAAATTTAATACTAATATAAAACATGGCCATCATTTTTTACAGTATTGAATAATAAATGAAGCTCAAATGTTTGGGGCTCTTGTAGTTTTATTGGCTCTTTTGTTAATGGTTTTTTCTCCTTATGCATATCTATGTGCACCTCAATTTTTAGTGCCTTATTTGAAACTAGAGACAAAGAATCCATTATACTTGACTCACCTATCTCATACATATGTGTATACTCAAAATAAATGTATTATTTAGGTGGTATCACTATAGGAATGCCTTCAATTTTAGAATGTATTATTTTATAAAATTTAAAAGGTTCATCATCAATAGGCATGGATAATAAGGTCCCCTCATGTATGAATTTTACACATCAATGAAGAGTAGATGCGATAATTTACACTATATTTATCTAAGTTCTACCCAAAAGTAAATCATAATGTAAGGATTAAGATATGACCTAAAAAGTAGTTGAAATCATTTTTAGTCTTAAGGGCATGTTTATTGTAATTTTACCAACTAGAGGGCTATGTTAATTGTCAAATCCTTTTATGTGCATAATTATGTTTTCAAGACAGTTTGTGTTAATACCCATAGTAATTAGGAATTGTATGATTTAAATGTTTAGGCATGATCCATTATCAATGAGCATGCTTTTGATACCTTTATTTTGCATTGTCACTTGTATGAATAAAGTAAAATTATGGTCAACAATATATTTGGATGGTAAATATGTTAAATCAAAGATGATGAGTTTCTTATTGTTCTTGAGGTCTTTCATAGTATCAATAAAATAAGTAGTCTCAATATCACTTGAAACTTATGTCTCACATAATGCATCATATAGGATATCCTCATAAACATGAAATTGATTTAGGAGCTCAATGATTGAAATTTTTGCATGCGTATTGCTCAATTGTTTCAATAATGTCATATTAATTATATTTTATTACTATCTTAGGTTTAAGAAGCACATGTTATATATTAACAGGTGGGGGAATAGGTTAATCAATTGTACTTTTTGAGTAGTAACAACATAGATCACATAATCTAATATAAGTCATGGGTGAATAATGGGTACGAGATGGTAGATGTCATTTGAATAAGACTTAGGTAGAACAAGGGTTAAGAGCATACATGTTGGTTTCTAGAGACTCACTCTATAACATTACAAAAGGAATTTTAAAGAGACATTAAGTGTTATTTTTACTTTAAAACCAACTCATTATTGGCATAAATTTACTGAATAGTTTTTACAAATCAACTAATGTAGCAAACCATAGTAATTATAATGTATTAGAACATGAGATAATTAAGAGAGATTTCTATGGAAAACATGATTTCAAAATTATAACAATCAAGTATTGACGATGAAAAAAATTAAGAAAATCCTATTTTTATCAGGGTTTAATGTTCAAAGAATGGGTTCACCAAATGTTTATCCCTAAAATTAGATGTAGCAATCCTTACTTGGGTATATAAGGTAAAAAATATAGAAATGATAATGCACAAGGGTGATAATCAAATCTAAAATAGGCCAATTGGGTGCTAAACTCATATATAAACATAGGCTAAATTTCTTATGTTGGGAATAGGCTAAATATAGAAAGTTCAAATAAGCTATTCATGGAAATGACAAAGAAGTAATATACTTAGCTGGTTCTAATTCTAACATAGTGTTATATCTAGAATAAGTAGAAATTAGGTTGGAAGGAGATTATATAATAGTCATCAAATTTTGGATCTAAAGCTTATAAATATATGGACACTAATGTCAATTTGGGATGTTTGTGTCAACACTACTATTTAGGTTTGACATAAGTGTCATTTATAGAATCCCTATTGGAAAAGGATGTGAGCACTTAGAAGCTTCTAGGTTTGACTTCACCTTCACTCTAGTTTATTTATATCTGGGTCATGGATTTTTTCTCCCCATGAATTTTTAAAAACTTAGTTCTTCATGTTCATAGTGAGCTGGGGAAAAAATGGATTAGTAAGCACATGGTGTCAAATTGATACCAAATACCCCTCTTTTATTGAGGGCTACCTACATATATAATAATTTAAAGAGGAATTAAAATTAATGTAGCTCTCCCTTATGTGTTGGATTATGTGTGAATCAAATAATATGTGAAAATTAGATATAACAATAACCTAGCTTGTAACTTAGAAAATTGAGTTCTTGAGAACTCCTTTAGTACTTCAAACTTGTATATGTGTTGCACCTATGACAAGTATGGAAATAGGAAATCTTTGTTTTATTGAATGCACTTTGAATACTCTTTGATAAGAATACTAGGTATTATTCCCATGTTCCTAGGTGAGTAATGAATGAGGGTTGACCTTATATTTAGATTAATCCTTTTGGAGAAGTAACTCATATTAAATAACTTAGGCCAACCATTATGATACATTTAATTTGAAAAATATATGACTTTAGGGAACTAGACACTTATGTCAAGTGAGGACACTAACACCAAGGCTAGTGTCTATCCCAGACATTAGTATCTAGGGATTAATAAATTAGGTACAAGTTTAAAACTTGCAGATATGGAATATAAGTACATTTTAAGAATTATATAAAATATAGAAGGATTGGGTTATTAATATAAGACTAATCAGAATAAGTGATAAGCCAAAAGGCACAAGATACAATAAATGTGGGACTTGCAAAAGTGAGAAGAGGTTCATAACTGAGAGGAACATCCAAGGTCCAAGTTTGATAAGTTTAAAATATTGAGGTGTTATATAATACATAAATATCATCTACACTATGGTTTAAATGAAAATTTAAGTGCTTTGAAAGAATATATTTTATAGATAAAAATAGTAAAGAAGCTAACTAATATTATTTTACAAATACAAAAGAGAGAATAATTCCTTTTATTATCACATTTATCTTTTTCAAAATAAATATTTAATCTATTACAAGGAAGGAAGTCAAAGTAATATAATCTACTAAACAAATAATTGAAACTAAAACATAAAAAACCCCAACATGACCAAGGTGTAGACCAATTAGAATCAAGAGATGTATTTATGATGTGGTCCTTAATGTGATATATCCTCAACTTAAATCAATGACTATAGGAAATATATATCTAAGGATAAGTAGACAATAATAATAAAAAGAGGGGGGAAATGAGAAAGAAACAACTCTAAATAAAGAATAATTGAGTATGTCTAGTTAATAATGCTATGTGCAAAGATCTGGTTAAAAAATAACAACTCTCCTTACTTGTAATTATGTATTCAACACAAAAACGATCAAATAAAATATCTAAAGCAATGTTAAGTAAGTTGTGGCTTTATAAACCCTAAAAAATCCAATCTCTAATGTAACTTTTTTGATTAAAAAAACGCAAAATTGGATTACTTATAAAAGAGAAATGGAGGTTGCACAATGAAATCTCTATGTGTAACTGGGATTAAAACATAGGAAATTTTTTAAAATAGATAAAATTAAGAGTGGAAGTTTAACTTCATCATCATCGAATGTTAAACTAGACATATTACATTATGTAATTTTTAAGTGCATACAATATGCATACTTACGTGTTTTGAGATGTAATTGTACTATTAAGAGTTTTTTTTTTCAAATTTTCTATATTTTAAATGTGAGAAAGCCACCCTGGAAATCAAATGAAAAAATCATTTTACTATTATCAAATGTTCCTATATTTTTCTTTGGCTATGATTTTCCAAGTATTGCATTTAATTGTGTAATAATAGACTTCAAAACAAATGTCTCCACTATCTTAGGACCTAGAGAAATGTGTATTATAATAGTCCCTATTGATTCCTCAAAGTGCTCATATATTTTAATTAACTCTCATTGTATCCTACTTCATTGAGGAAACCATTTGTGCATGCATTTTATTATACCTTATCAACGAAAAATGTATTGTAAATGTCCACATTCTATAATATTTCAAATGGAAATTAGTTCTTTTTAAGAACATTATGGGACACACTAGCCTTCATAGATCATGAAATAGAAGAAGGCATTTTTCTATGTTCACTTTCTCTAAGAGCTTAAATGACCATTGGTTCTTTTTTAGGAACTTCTTGGGATACATCTACCTTCATAGATTGTGAACTAAAAAAATATGAAGAAGCTAACCCTATAAGAGTGTTGTTATATTTTTCAAATATACTAACACCCTTATCCACCATTTTTTTAATTTTATTTTGAAATACATAAAAATTGATATCTCTATGCCATTGATAAGATAATATTTATATAATGATCTTTCCTCTAATCATGTTAAATTATGTGTAGAGTGACAGTGATTCAAGATCAATGTGATACATTTATTCTAAAGGATTATGACTCATGCGAGTTTTCTTCTTATTAAATGTCTTATTTATAACTTCCTTCTTAGGTGGAGATTTAATTTTAAGACTTGAAGTGGTTTAAGCTTGTGAAATGGTATAATCAGAGGCACAAATGCATACACACACAAGATCAAACTCACAAGTATAAACATAAAATTTGATTCATAAAAATTAGGATAAACATAATAAATTGTTCTTTTCTTAAGTGGAGGAAAAAAAATTTACTAAGGATAAGTTACTTTTACAAATAATTTTTTTGTTACATTAAGCCATGTAATGTATTTTTCAAACTTAAAATGTAACCTTAGATAGGTTCATCATGACCTTGTAAAAGTATTTGGAGATGATCTAATGTTAGTACATGACCTTTGTTTTTATTGAAATGAGATAGGAAAACCTTTTATAATTTGATAAAAAAAACCATAGATTCACTAGGTAGATTTTAGAACTGATATAAAGCTTTACCTATTTAAATTTTGTAAAATGATTATAATAATACTTTACCATCACATGAACGGTCTCCAAAAGTGTACATAAATTATGAAATATGGGCTCGGTGATATTTGTGTTCATAAAATAAGATAAATGTAGGCATGATGAATATTTATAGATAGGTATGATTAAATATCATTCACATCATAGTTTTCCCTAGTATTAAATTATCACAAACTTAGCATTATGACTTAGACTCTAAATATAGAGTACTAAATTTGTTTTAAAGTTCACCTATTCCATGCATCATGGTACTATGTGTCTAGTAGGCATGCTTATGGATTGGAAATGTTAATTGATAAGTTTCAACTCATCATTAAGCCTAAACATAGGTGTAAAAGATTCATCACAAATATGTATATCATTGAATTACTTAGAAACATTATCACATTTTGTAAGAATAGAATAATCATTATGTGGCATAATATTATCACACTTCATGTCAGTAGGAGTAGTACCGCATATCATATCAATATAAGTATTAGCATAAAATTTTATATCAATAAAAGGATTAACATCAAATTTTTTATCAATAAGAGAATCATTTCATTTAGGAATTCCATTACATATCATGTCAAAAGAAGAATTATCAAATTTCATATCAACAAAAGTGTCATTACATTTAGAAACATTCGTTTAAAGTATAACAGCATGAGAGGAAAATGTATATCATATATCCATTTTTTATTATATGATATTTATTAATTAGAAGCTTAGTAGTATCAATAAGTATGTTAATTATTTATTAATTTCTTATTATTTCACCTTGTGACTAGCAAAAATGTCTAAGGAAGGGGAAGGAAAATTAATCTCCTAAATTATAACATTAATTTGACCTAGTTATCCTTCACTACCATTTTAAAAAGATACATCACTAACATGACAATCCTCTACAACATCGTGCATATAATTATAGTCAACTTAATCATTTCCTTAATTAAAGAATCCATGATCCTATTTCGCATAAGCATTATCATTGGTCACACAAACATGATAATATATATCCACATTTATCCACTCACTTGTATAATGTTAAGGAAAATCATCAATATAAAATAAGGAAATCATAGGATGAGACACATTAGGGTTTGGAGAATTCACACACAAAAAATTGTAAAAAACTAAGATGAGGAGTATGAACATAAGACCTACTCATAGAATGAGGAAAAACATAGAAATATAGGGATTGAAAGATTGTATATCAAAAATTTAAACCCTATAGTAAATGAAAAATTTTGAAAGTCAAATTAGAAATCAAATCTAAAAATAAAACCCTAAAGGAAGAAATATAACACCTTAGTAAGGAAAGATAAAATTCTAGGCCAAATATCTAGGGGTTTCCAAACTCAATAAAAATTTTGATTTTACAAAAAAGTTTTATTTATTTTGTGATTAATGTAATATAAATAAGATAAACCTATTAAAACTATGAATATCTTTAAAATGGTATCAACCTTAAAAATTTAAATGTAAAATAGAGTTTAATATTAAACTTACTATTTTTAGAATTTACTCAACAAAAAGGGGAATAGGCACTTAGCTTATTTCTATTTTATAGTGCTCAGTATCTAGGTCATGTTATAGCCTAAATTTTCACCCTTGGAATATTGTTGAATCCTTTAAAATTTGGGATAACATGGAGAGAATCCTAGGATGTGGGTGGACTTTAGGTGGATTGTATCTCTAGGTTAAAGGGATATCTCCCCTTGATGTATCACTTAGGCTCATTCACTAATCTAAAAATATACTAGGAAAAGAGAGAAAAAACCTATTATAATGGAGATGATGCATGAAATAAGTTTACCACTACCAACCAACTACATGTACACATCAACCATGAGACTAACCTGAACAAATACTACTCCTAATCTACCTCTCTACATGAACATTTCATATGAAGGTTGTGAAAGATGATTGGGATAGGACTAATAATGAGGCCATAGAATGAGACTAATGAGTATAAAAATCACTCAAACTTTCACACATCACAAGACCTATAGAGAATCTTTCAAACTTAATATAAATGCTAGAATAGGACAACATGCTAAGGAAGCTAAGATAATCACTTGACAACATAAACTAGTCATGCACACAAATTGAAACTAGTCAAAGGAGGAGGTAAAAATAAAAATTTGTCATTTATCAAAGGATTTAAAATGGATATGGATTCTCCATACCTAGGTGAAGGATATATACATAGCTTATCAACACTGAATTTATAGAGAAATGAGAGAGAAGAGAGAACGACATAGGAGACAAGTGACTAGAAAGAGATTTAAAATAAAGGAGTTATGAAATATTCCAATCAGGGATATAATACATGTTATTCTCTCCTAAACATTATTTCCTCTTCAAAGTGTCATAATATTTTCAAACTTACTTGACACCTTGATCGTGTTCTTCAAAACTACCCCTTATCTTAGCTTGTGAGGTGACAAATAGAACCCTTAATCATAAATTAATCTTGAGTCACCTTATTCACCTATTATTGACACTTTTAACTTGTTAATAAACACCTAAAACTGAAATTTTAGTGATGATTACACCTCTTAGGTGTCTTGAAGCTCACTTGGCCTTACTATGCCTATCCTTGCTTGCAAGTGTCAATTATTGATTTCACCCTTAACAATGTAATATATATCCATGGATGAAAAATATATATATATATATATATATATATATATATATATATATATATATATATATATATATATATATCATGTAAGACCTTAAAAAAATCATTTGGATGCCTCAAAATCTCTTCAAGACTTCATCTTGTACCTAAAGCTATCGCTAGCACTCAATTCTTTGTAACCTTGAAAACATGTAAACCTCCTTGTGTAGAACAATGTATAAATGATCCTAGGGAAATAAAGATATTTTTGAGTACAAAATATCCTATTTTAAATACATTCCAAATTTAATGATTTTAAACTAGGTGGAAGTGTCCTTTTTCACTTGATCTCTCTCCCTAATTAGGCCTCCATGCCTATAAATTGAGTTTTCTCTCCATAGACCTTTCACACATGTGAAACACTTAGAAAGTGTGTATTTAATTTTTACAAAAATATTAACATGTTCCATGTAAATTTTGGGATCCTGAGACCTTGTGTAGATATGTAAACCATGAAATTTCCCAAAAACCTATCCTTTATTAAGCGTCTTTCACACTGCTTTCAACAACTAGACCTATAGGAACAATTATAGGGTGAGATGTACAAATATTTTGGCTCAAGGAGATATAATACACCTCAATCAATCCTCTCCAATGGTTTTAATTTTTTCATGAGGTTAAATACCCTATTTTGAGCCCAAAATCTCAAACAAATATTACATTTAATGAGTCTATAGAGTTGCAAGTACATGTAAGTGTCATGATGATGATTTTCCTAGAGTTAAGAATAATTTTTAGGTGTTTTAAAAATTCATCCAATGCTTTTAAGTTGATTACGAGATCAATCTCTCATCTATTGGTATCAAGCTCAAGAACCTACAACCAAGGCTCTGATACCACTTGTCAGGGATGCGAAAACACCGGAAGCATACAATTGATTACCAAATGCCAAGCAACTATAATATGCGGAAATAACCAGATTCACCAAGTAACTAGAATTCAGAGTAACACATCATATGAGAGACAATACACAACTTGTATTAACACTTTATACAAAAAAGAATACAATAGAGAATATCCCACATCTTCTCCACCACCTTACAGAGGTTTCCCACACCTCAAGTGAACAGTAATTCTTCTCCCCAAAGCTCTCTCTACTAGGTCCCAACACCCAACTCAAATACGGAGTTGGTGTTCACCTCCCGTGCTCCATGCACACCACAAGTTCTCCACACACTCCACAAGTACTCCACATACTCAACAAGTACTCAAGGTACTTCAAGTAGATCTCCCATGAATCTGCAACAACCTGTAATTCAACAGACCATACTTATGGAAGGAACTCCCTTGCCTTCCTCTTTGCTCTATCTGAGTACACACCTGTACTCCAAGTAGATCCTACCTTATACTGCTCCCTATTGTGTTGCTATCTATATGATCTTGCACACCTGCAAATCAAACACAGTTCTGCTCACCTGTGAACCTTGACCTTGCACACACATACACCTGCAGATCAACGATCTTACTTACCATGTAGATCACTCTACACCCTGAAGAACCCTTGTCCTTGCCTCACCAAGTCCTTATGATTCTCCAACCAGTACCAAGCTTGGCACTGATAGGGAACTAGGAGGAGCACCCTTACTCACTTCACACACAGAAGGAGCAAACTTTGCTCAACTCAAACTAGAACACTTTATCAATACAACCATGAGTCTATTATATAGATCTCATCAAACAATAATTAGACATCTAATTACAATAATTAGATCCGCAGTTATGAGTCTAAAATTAGCACTCATCATGCAAATACTTGGTTCATTAGCTAACTGCCCGTAATTAGCTCGCAGTCGAACCACACAGGTGACCGACGTCGGTCCCTGTCTACCTGGAGGTGACTGACGTCGACTGATATATGACCGACGTTGGTTGCTTCTCTATGCTATCCTACTAACATCAGCTGATCAGACCGACCCCAGCTTCTCTGCAACTCAGCAACCTTCAGCAGCCTCCTCTCCTATTTGCATCAGTGAAGCTTTTAGCTCCACAACCTAACAATCTCCCACTTGGAGATAAACAGCTGCACTGTACTTGTACCTATACTCCATCTAATCTATTTCTTGGTTTGTATCCCTCTTCAAGCTCAATCCTGAAGACAACACACCACACAACCTGTGATGTACCTCCTATCATCTGAGTACCCTACCACATCCAAACCTACAAATCCATGTAGTGAAGTCCTGACCCTGCATAACATGAATCCCTGCTGCCGGTCCCTCTCAAATACCTGAGAATCCACTTTCCTGAATTGGGCTCCTAACTCTCTGACAGCTCCCACTGCATGGGAATACTCAGGTCTATAACAGACCTCATGTGATTTTGGACACTATACCTGTCCAGCCCTTAGTGTGCTCCAGCTCTGCATCTCAAACCTCACCAACACCTGATTCACATCAGCTCCCACTGGAGACAAAATCTACCTGTGATCTCCCATGTCAAAGAATTTCGCTACTCCAAACTCCTCATGACATGACACTGAACTAATCTTATCCTTAGCTCAGCAAAACCCTGTATGTACACCCCTGCTAGCTAGCATACTATCCACATATAGCAATAGAATGATGTCATGACTCATCATCCACCTGGTAAGGCAAACCACAGTAGTTACCTGACACTGACTGAAGCCATGCTTTATCCTCCACCTGTCAAACCCTGTACCACTATCCTGTAGCTTCCTCAAGACCATATGCCTGGTCTTCCGTCTCACGTATTCATTCTCTCTATTCTTCTACTAAGGAATCCATTCGTCTCTGTGCTTTCATCCAGCTGGCAAACCTACCAAAACTCCCGTTTGGTTCTGCATCATAATCCTACCTAGCTCCCACCTGTTTCTCAGATCCTTCCTGCTCTACTATCAGCAACAAGTATGAAGAAGAGGAACACAAATTTGAGGGCCTACTTACACCTTCAGTCCTCCATATGGATGTTTGAGACTCCTTGACAACATGCTGTCCACCCAAAATTTGTTACAATGACTGACCTCGGTCACTCCACAGTCTACATCTGACCGACGTCGGTTCCCATGCACCTGTACCTGACTACCAACCTGCAACCACTGGTGTCCCTGCTGCCGACATCGGTCCTCTTGACCGACATCGGTCTTACCTACTACTGACGTCGGTCCCATGACCGATGTCGGTCTTACCCTGCCCGACATCACCGGCTTCGGTCTACACATGACCGACATCGGCACCTGTCTATTTGACACTGGTTCCTCCTGACCGACATCAGTATCTGTGTTCACCTGTGAGTGATGACTTTTTACCTGTGAGCTCCTTTGAATCAATACCCATGTCCAAACTGCTCTGCTCAGAAGTATCCAGCACCATCCACTGCTTTTTGTCCACCATCTCCTCCAAGAACACCAAGGCTTTCCAGTTCTTAAGCCTGTCAAATATATCTGTCTTTCGCTTAAGAACATGCATCTCCTTCCTGCTCATGTGACCAAGCCTACGAAGCCACATCTCTGCAACAGAAGAAGAATCAGTAATATAAACAAGTAGATAAAGTATACCTATTTTCTTACCACCAGCTAATTCAAGTGCTACCGCTGTGAGAGTTCTTGTGCATCTCTCATCACCCAATCTTTCTGAAGAAATTAGCCATATCTCCAGACCTGGGACCTGCATGACGTTCATCAACACCTGTGTGTTGGCCACCTACAATTTTAGCTTCACTTCCCCTTTGCTAATTCTTTGGCAAGGCTCACCAGCTCCTCTACCTGGGGCTGCATGGAAAGAGGCAACCGAATCTTTTATCCAAGATTCTACTTTATCCAAGAAACCTCCTAGAGCATCCTGTGCAACAACACCTGCAACATCTGCTTCTTCAGTTTCTTCATGCTGATCTGCTACCAACCAACAATATCCTTTTACCTGCTCTATCTTTCCATCAGACCATGAGTGATCGTCTATGCTTTTCAACTCCTCCATTCTTAGCTTACTTTGATCTGCTATTGCTCTACTCCCACTCAACCAAAAACCTCTAAGAGTGCCCTGTAACCAAAACACAAAACCTGCTTCCTACAACCTTAGCTCTGATACCACTTGTTGGTATCAAGCTCAATAACCTACAACCAAGGCTCTGATACCACTTGTCAGGGATGTGAAAACACCGGAAGCATACAATTGATTACCAAATGCCAAGCAACTATAATATGCAGAAATAACCAGATTCACCAAGTAACTAGAATTCAGAGTAACACAGCATATGAGAGACAATACACAACTTGTATTAACACTTTATATAGAAAAGAATACAATAGAGAATATCCCACATCTTCTCCTTCACCTTACAGAGGTTTCCCACACCTCAAGTGAATAGTAATTCTTCTCCCCAAAGCTCTCTCTACTAGGTCCCAACACCCAACTCAAATATAGAGTTGGTGTTCACCTCCCATGCTCCACGCACACCACAAGTGCTCCACGCACTTAACAAGTACTCCACATACTCAACAAGTACTCAAGGTACTTCAAGTAGATCTCCCATGAATCTGCAACAACCTACAATTCAACAGACCATACTTATGGAAGGAACTCCCTTGCCTTCCTCTTTGCTCTATCCGAGTACACACCTGTACTCCAAGTAGATCCTGCCTGATACTACTCCCTGTTGTGTTGCTATCTATATGATCTTGCACACCTACAAATCAAACACGGTTCTGCTCACCTGTGAACCTTGACCTTGCACACACATACACCTGCAGATCAACGATCTTACTTACCATGTAGATCACTCTACACCCTGAAGAACCCTTGTCCTTGCCTCACCAAGTCCTTATGATTCTCCAACTAGTACCAAGCTTGGCACTGATAGGGAACTAGGAGGAGCACCCTTACTCACTTCACACACAGAAGGAGCAAACTTTGCTCAACTCAAACTAGAACACTTTTCCAATACAACCATGAGTCTATTATATAGATATCATCAAATAATAATTAGACATCTAATTACAATAATTAGATCCATAGCTATGAGTCTAAAATTAACACTCATCGTGCAAACACTTGGTTTGTTAGCTAACTGCCCGTAATTAGCTCACAGTCGAACCACACAGGTGACCGACGTTGGTCCTTGTCTACCTGGAGGTGACCGACGTCGGCCGATATATGACCGACATCGGTTGCTTCTCTATGCTATCCTACCGACGTCGGCTGATCAGACCGACCCCAGCTTCTCTGCAACTCAGCAACCTTCAGCAACCTCCTCTCCTGTTTGCATCAGTGAAGCTTTTAGTTCCACAACCTAACATCATCAGGTCAAAACTAGTCCTTTAGGCAACTAAAAACACACTTATCATCTTAATGGTGATTCATAAAGTATAGAGCCTTAATCAATGAAAAAATTCCAAAAAGTGAAAGTAAACAAGGTATCCTAACATACCCAATGATCTTGGGTTACCATGCAAAAAATATATACTATTTCAAGTATAATAAGGTGCTTCTCAAGCTAGTAAGACTATGTTTGGTGAGGTGGAGAGAGAATGTAGGTTAGAAAGTACTATTTGAAGTTTGGTCTAAGTTGTAAATGACCTATTTAGGTCTGTAGCATCCACATTGAATTCTTACAATGGTAATTTTTATGAACATAGGAATCTGATAAGGGGTGATTAATATCATGTTAGTGTATGAGATCAAAATCCAAAACAAAACACACTAATTAACTAACACCTTATGCCTAGATCTTTGGGGGAGATTAGTAACAAACATACATATGAAAATAACAACTAAAACATTAAAGAAACATTTATTCACGTTCCTTGGATCTTCTAAATGGTTTGTATAGTGGCTTGCTCAGCTCCTCTCCTTGGCACCTTTGGTTTGTGATGGCTTGGCTCAATAATTGGCATAATAACACTACATCAAGATGTGGATTAAAGTTATTTGGGTATGGTAACTTTGGATTGAGAGAGATTTAAAATAATTTGGTCATAATAAACTTACACGAAGATAACTTAAAATTATGAGTTTGAGGCCTTTTATTTATATATTTTCCCATTTGATCAGAATGAACCTAAACCATCCTTGTCAAGATGAAGATGTGTGGATAATAATCCATTAAGTTTTAAAAGATAAAATAAATAAATTCCCTCATAAATATTTGGGATAAAGAGGCATAGGAGGGCTTAATCAAATATTTGTTACAATTAAGGCTTATAGATGCCACCACATAAATTACATCACCTGATGATGTAGATATTAGAAACCAATTTACATTAATGAAATATTCAATAAGTTCCATCAAAAATTAACTTAAGTTCTTGATTTAAATTAACTATTCTTAAACATGATTTATCAATTTTGGTGCAAATCTTTGAAATTGGTTCTCAAATTAATCAAATTGGTCAAATTTTCATATTATTGGCTCAAAATTTGATTAGATAAAAATTGGAAGGATATGTTAGATGCATTGGATTTTTTATCCCAGTTAGGATGTTTCCAACATAAAATAATAAGAGCATGTGTCTCATGTAATAAATTTGGTAGAAAAGAGTAATCCTGAGCACCTAGGTGTGAAAATGTCATTTTGACCTGAAATGATATGATAAAATTTAGCTATCTCATAAAATGCATTTCCCCATTTGGGGATACATTGGCTAAAATTATCACTTGTATATGATAGATTCAAATCATTTATCATGTTTTAGTGTTTTTGGCCAAATTATGATGTTTGATAGAAATTAGTTAGAAGCTTGGTCATTGGTGGCCACTTTTGGGTGTCTATAGTTTTCCCCTATTTGGGAAGTCATTACAAGGTATAGGCATAGTAACATCTTCTAAAATAATGAAAAGGTATTGTTTGCCTACAACTTTAACAATAATGGATGAACTACATGATTCCCTCTTGAGGTAATGACTGGCACAAGGAGGTCAGTAAATGGACCTCAAAAAGAAAGAAGCAAGATGAGGGGACCAAAAATATGAATATGGTGGGGTGAGAACATAGTAATTTTGAAAAAGTAGTCAAAATTGCTAAGAATGCAAGTAGGATGATGTATAAGGGCTTGTCTAAAGGTGGTTATAAGCATTGTACCTTGATAGTGGTAGCATGGTATGATAACATAAGGATTTACCCAAAGGTGGTTATAATGATTGATAAGATGGAGCTTCCCTAGTTAGGAAAGACAAACAAGATAAAATAATGCCCCTGTTTGGGAAAAAGAAGGTAAATATAGTGATAACACAATGATTTTCCTAAAGGTAGTTATAATCATTAAGAAATGTACTTGGGATGGTGTATAATGATTTTCCCATAGGTAGTTATAATCATTGGACCTCAATTATGGAAAACATGATTGATTGGTTAATGATGGCAAATATGATGTGGGTAACTTGATACAAAGCATAAAGATGAATTGGGACAAGTTGCTAGTAGGGAGATGTTTGTCCAATCTAATAAAATTTGAAATTGTTTTTTTGTTTAATTACTCTATTTAGGATATGATTAGGATTAGATTGAGATGTGATTGATGCTGATGCTGAGGAGATATTGATGTTACCATTACTAGGTAGACTTCCTAAAGCTGATTCTTTATTGTGGCACGTGATAGAAAGCATCATGATATAACACCATGAGGACTTGGCCAAAATATGCATAAGGATTGACTCCTAGGATCCATTTTTCAAGGGAAAAAATGTACCGATGATAAAGACCATGATGACAATATAGACATATGAATATGGATGGATTCAAGAAGTGCATAATGAATCACCTAATGAACACACATAAATTGAATCAAGGCAATAGTGCTAAAAGTAAACAAACAAGCACACAAATAACAAATAAATAAAAATCAAATAAATAAACACATAAATGAATAATAATTAGTCCTAATGTTATTAAAATTAATGCAATGAACATTACCCCTAAAAAATTGGCAAAAACATAACAAACAAACATTAAGGGGGACTAGAAGAAAAGGAATGGGGTGGCCGAGATATCTCCATATGCATTAGGTAAGTGGACACTACCTACATAGTTATATGGATATAATATCCAATAAAAACTTTAGGTCAAATGTAGCTCTCCTAGGAAATGGGAAGAAAATGATAATTGATGAAAAATAAACATAATAGATGTGATAGAAGAATAAGAATTGTCTTGTAAAATGGTAAGTGCATGTGATAAAAGGTCGAAAAGGATGGGTAAACTAAGTGAGAAGTGATTTTTTTATGACTTAGTGAGGTTTCATACAATCCATAAGGCAAAGAAGTGGTTAATGTTTTTGTTTTTTCTAGCAATTTTTAAAAAAAATTGGAATTTTTGAAGCATCTTAACTCAATAGAGAATGAAGAGACACTAAATGGCACAAGCTCACAAAATAAAAGAGCATTGCTTACGTTACTCAAAAAATGTAAAGATCATTGATTAGGTTGCCCAAAAAATGGCAATAACATTGGAAAAGGGTGACTGAGTTGACCTCAACAAGTATCAAGTGCTACCTACATAATCCTAGGTTGAGACCTCAAGTCACTGTAGTTTTGATCTATAACAAAAGAATATGATAAGTGTAGTAGCCAATTCAAAAAAAATAGGCATAGTTGGTATGATGACATAGTATGGCATAGGAAATGGCTAGTTGGTATGGTTAAGCACATTAAACAAGTGTTGCCCCTAGTTTGCCCATAGGTGGTTATAACTAGGATACAATAGAAAAAGTCAATGAAACTAATTTTCCCAAAGTAGTTCTAATGAGTATCATGATAGTGAAAGAGAATGCAAAAAAAATGAAGGATGCAAATGTTAAAATTCTATCTTATTACTCCAAAATACTACCTCTATCTATAATACTAAATCCATTATTGAAATTGAATCTAATTGTTCTTGTTGAAAGTGGTGATGGAACCAATGAAATGGAACCAAGGTCTTAGGGTTGAGTAGAGAGATATAAAATAAATAAGTTGAAGGGAAATGTATGGTAGAATGATAGGATGGTATAAGGAAGAATGTCAATATCACATTACAACTGAAATGAGCCTTATAGACAATACCCCAGGTCTCTCAAGTGAAGTAATGCTTGAGGTATATAATGTTCATCAACTCATCAAGTGCATCTCAATCTAGTGTAATGAGCCTGTATGCTCTAGTGCCAAAATTTTCAACAATGATGAAAGGGCCTATCCAATTTGGTTTGAACTTACATTTATGCTTCTTTTCAGCTATGGTATTCTTTTGGTTCTCTTTTAAGACAAGATCACCAAGTTTAAATCATATATGCCTGACATACTAATTTTACTATCCATGAAGATGGTTCTAGTATACTTGTAGATTGTTGAGTATGGCCATACATTTTTTGTCAAGTAGTTATATCTCTTATAGGTGAGATACTTTATAGTTTTCATCATATAGGACATGCTTCAAGGAGATGCGTAGAGAAGACAACTCAACCTTAATGGGAAGAATGGACTTAGTTCCATAAATAAGTATGGAGTGTCTCCTATGGGGGTATGGTTATTGGTGAGGTATACCCAAAGGGCATGAAATATATGGAGATGCCAATCATAGCCAGTATCATTGACAATCTTTGTAAGTATGTTGACAATGGTTTTATTGGATGTTTTTGCTTGGTCGTTACCTTGCAGGTAATATACCATAGAAAAATGTTGAGTAATTTTTTACTTGGCACATAATGATTTGAAATATTTATTTTTAAATGATCCACCATGATAAAATATAAGTTTGGAGGGGATACCATAGGGGCATGTGATATGATTAAAAATGAGTTTAGAAATTCAGTTTCTAGTCATGTCAACGAGGGTTATAGATTCAACCCACTTAGTGAAGTATTCTATGGCCATAAGAATGTGTTTATGGTCATTGGATGAGGTAAGGTTCCATGTAGAAAATGGCCTAGGTTTAAACATTGGTTTTAGAGTTTTGGCTAGGACATGAATTAGATTAGCATGTGATTGACATTTTTCACACGTATTCACATATGTAGCTGAATCTACATCCATTTTGGGCTGGCCACACTAGTGTGGGATCCACATATTCCTTCATGAACTTCCTATAATTCTATATTAGATTATATCAAGTTTAAAAAATGAAGTAGAGTTCCATCAAAACTATAGTGGTAAAGGGTTTATCTAAGCAAGGTATAACAAGTGGTTTGATGAATAAAGGATTTGGATTGTTTATGGGAAAGGTTGGGTGGAAAAACATGGTCCTAGAGGTAGTTGTAAATGTTTGAATACTAGATAGAAATATGACCAGTAACATCATATATCACCATGATGGTTGAAGGTGCATGAGTTGGGACTAGTAAATTATTGATGAGGAACTAATATTCTTTAGCTACATCTATTTATCAAATCAAATATCAAACAATATCCATAGCATATGTAGTTTTGTTACTTTCCCTTGGTATATGTTCAAATTGGACATCAAAAATTTACTGCTTGAGAGTGTCAACCATGGCCTTATATGGCACCAGCTTGTCATCTTTGGTATGAAAGTGGTCTATAACCTGATTGATGATTAACTAAAAATCACCATAAACCTTAAGATGAGATATGTTCCATTATACTGATTGGTGAATCTTTGCAACAAGTGCTTCATATTTGACCATGTTATTGGTACAAGGAAATTTGATCCTAAATTATTTAGGGATTAGATCCCACTATGGTGTAATAAATAAAAGATCTACCCTTAATCCATGTTTTGTGAATGATCTATCATAATACAAGTTTTAGTACTACTCCTTGATAAGTGTGTCAATGATGGTCATCATGGATTTATCAAGAAATTGGAATGTGAGAAGTTTTGTATTAACAAGGGGTGCTATAACAAGATTATCTTCAATAATTTACCCCTTAATGGATTTTGGGTTGACATAATTGATGTCAAACTCACTAATAAGCATGATCCATTTGGCCATGCAGCCTTACAAAGCTATTGTAGATAGTAGATACTCTAGTAGATCTACTTTTGAGATAACTATGGTTTTAATATTTAACATGTAATGATGTAGTTTTTAGGCTATAAAGACCATATCTAAACAAGATTTTTCAATTGGTGTATAATTGTGTTCATGCATGATCTATATATAGCTTATGTAGTACGTGACATGTTATTTTCAATTATCATCATGTGGAGCTAAAAGATCCCCCAAAGATTTGTCTACAACCGATAGATACAGTAAGAATGGCTTTCTCAACATGAGAGTCAACAAAATAGGCAGTTTTACTAGATAGTCCTTTAACTATTTAAAATTTGTTTAGTAGTGTCATCCTAGTAAAATGTGACTCCCTTCTTCAAAATATGCATAAAAGGATGGAATTTATTATCCAATTATGATATGAAGTATTGGATAAAATAGATCTTGCCTTATAGACTATGGAGTTGCTTCAAATTAATCATTACTGACATCTGAGTTATTTCTTGTACTTTATACAAATTAAATTCAATGCCTTGATGAGACATAATGAAACCAATCAATTTTCTTAAATTAACTCCAAAGACACATTTCCTAGGATTTAGCTTGACTTTTTACCCATACAGTCTTTCAAATATTCTACGTAACATGGCTAGATGATCGGCCTTGGTCTTTGATTTGCCAAGAATTTTGTGGACATAATCTTCAACAATGTCATGCATCATATTGTGAAATATGATGGTCATGGATCTTTGGTATGTGTCCCCAACATTTTTAAGACCAAATGACATAACTTGATAATAGAATGTTCCCCATGGTGTGGTTAATGTTGTTTTGTGTTTGTCTTCTGGTATAATTATGATCTAGATCTACCCTAAAAATCCATCCACCAAGGAAAGCATCTCATAACCCTCTATGGAATAAAATATCATTTCAATGTTTGGAAAATAAAAGTCATCCTTGGGGAACACTTTGTTTATGTCATGGAAATAAGTATAGATTTTGATTCCTTATAGATTTTTATTGACTGGTACAATATTTGAGATCCACTCTAAATATTTGATCAACTAGATACACCATACTTTTAAGAGTTTTTCTATCTTTTTCTTCAATAATACAACAATATGAGGATGCATCTTACACAAATTTTATTTCACTAGTTTGACATCTTGATGTATCACAAGGTGGTGCATAACCATGGTGAGGTCCAAACCTATCATGTTAGAATAGGCCCATGTAAAAATGTCAACAAATTCCCTCAAAAGGGTTGTAAGGGCTTCACATTCTTTCTCAGTAAGGGATGTGCCTAGCTTGATCCATTTTAGGTTATCTAGGGACCTGATGTTAACCTATATTATGTCCTCTACCATAAGGGTCAAACCATCTTGAAGAATAGTGGGTAATGATTTGAACTGATTGACAATGTTAGATTCCTCTATTAGAATTGGTTCTTTAAGTTCTCCTAGGCATGATGAATCACAATCCTCCAATGGGAAGGATGACCATGTAATAAATACTATTGGAAAATCTTAAATGATTCAATCAAAGGATTTTTTATCTTCAAAACTAAACTCAAACTCATAGACAAGTTCATCATTGGTGGTCTCTTGAGCTATACTTGAGGAACATTGAACACCCCCATATAATAGCCCCTAAAATAAGTTTTCACGACTAGATTGGCCTTTTTCTTTACATTTTACCTTGTTTATAAACCCCTCAAAGAGTTTTTCACTTTAGGACCTCGGTGCTTTATTTATTTGTTTTTGGATAAGGGTGTTCACCCATTCTCCAAAATAGGCTTCTAGATCTAGTTTGATTGAGAACCCTAATTTATGGTCCCACAATGAGACATTGTCCTTAAGGCCTAGAAAAGCATAGAAAACCTCATCATTTTGAAACTCATCAATTGATACATTGGATTCTTAATGGTCCCAATATATCATTTATGCATAATATAATATAAGTGGGTTGTGATGAGTGACCAATCTAAGGGTACAAATGGAATGAGTGTCAAATAGATTGGTCTTAACTAGGTTATCAAAAAGGCTATGATCAGAATCTACTTCATTTTTGGCATCACCATCACTAGTTTGAGGCATTGAAACTCTATTAAGGTATATGGTGTCATCCACATGTGATTTAAATCCAAGTCCATAAGGTCTTTTGTATTTAGTCATTAAAATTAGCTCAAGTGTTCCTTGTTGATTTGGTCTAAGGCCTCCTCCTTCATATTCTTGATTTTCCATTATCCTATTAGAATAAGATATTTTGAATTTTTATAAAAATTAGACTACTTGTCATTGTACAACCATGATTCATCACCTTTGAGAGGGTCCTTTTCTAGGCTTGATGCTGATATAAACATGATAGTTCCTAGAGTATAGAGTTTATCTTTGCCCTTTCTTTTCCATTTTGGATAAGTGGCCTAGTTTTAGGTCTTCTAAAGGATTTGGGGTTCTGTGGAATGTTTGCAATGTGAAAGGTATCATGGGTCAAATATTCTCTTGGGTCATTAGCTGATATGGTACAATGATATTATATTTTAGGAGGAAGAATGTTGTAAAGTGAATAAAGGGTATTATGATAAATGGAGTTGTCCTCTAGTAAATCAAGGAGTATTGGCTTTCTCTTGTCCTATTTAGAAATTGGATTCATGATAAAATGATAGTTATAAAACTTAAACATGGTCTCTAGATGTTTGCAATTCTTGTACGGATGCAAATCTCCCAGTATACAAATTTCTATTCTTGAATGGGAGAATTTGATACATTGGTGTAACATCAATGGGATTACATGAATTTCATATAACCAAGGTCTACCCAAAAGCATATTGTATGACAAATCGATATCTAGCACTTGGAAAAGTGTATCTTGGGTTAAGCTCCCAAAGATAATTAGTAAACATATGGTGCCTTGTGATTCTTATTCTTCATTATCATAGGCTTTAATGGTTATTATTTCTACTTGAAGATCAAATGTCATGTACATGAGAATCTTGATGACCTTTAGAGACATTATGTTTAGACATGATCTGTTATCTATAAGGACATGTTTCACTTTGTGCCATTTTATTCAAACTTTAATATACAATGGATTATTATGTTGTGGGCCAAGGGATGACATATCACTTTGGTTGAGGTTTACTTATTTGGATGGAGCTAGGTGTCCAAACAAATCTTGAATTTTGTTAGGGGATATGTCACTTGAAATCATGGATTGGCTAAGGAAGTCATTTAAGATGTTTTTATTGATTGTTGACATGCACAACAAATATGAAATGGAGATTTGTGATGGCATATTTTGAAATTATTCCGCAATATCAGTCATTTTTTGTTGAAAAATGTTAAATGGGTTGTTTTAAGGTAGAATGGTTGGATGATGGGTGAAGTGGCAGGTGGTTGTGGGCTTTAGATGGTAATATTTGATCACTAATTTATGATTATAAAATCAGGTTGGTATATAGGATCATGGTTGCTAACAAATGATGGTGGTGGTGGAGGAATAGATAGGATAAGTCTTAGTTACTAGTGTACTTGTGTGTTGTCATGAGACAAAAATGAGTTATTAGTATAAGGTCTAAAATTAGTAATCCTTACTTGATAGTATGCTTGTATGTGGTCCTAGGTCAAGGAAGGATTATCAGTGCAAGTTGGTGGATTGGAATTATTTAGTAAAGGTCTTGATTGATTGGTATTCGGTCTTAGATTGATGGAAATGGTGAAAATGAGACATATTATAATATGACCTATAACCCTATTATAGTCATGTGTAACTACATGGTAGGTTTGCTAGTTATTATTGTTATAACCTTGGTCCTATCCATTAGGTTGATAGTGTTGGTTCTACTATTATTGATTTAGTTAATTTTAGTGATTCAGCCTTGGTTGTTGATATTGTTGTTGTTTATGTTGTATTGATTATTATTTTTATTATTTTTATTGCTACTATAGTTGGTTGTTATGTTATGGAAAAGAGTTTTGATAGATTCCAAGGTTTTGATTAGAAGTGGAAGCACCACCATCCAATGTTATCTCCCCATTCTCTAACATATTTTGAATCAAATGTTTTATATACACATAATAGTGTAAATTATGTCCATTAACCTGATGATATTCACATAATTCATTTTGGTGGTACTAATCAAGATAAGGAATGCCCTCAAGATAATGTTTTGGTATAGGCCAACTAATAAGATTAGTAGTGGCAAGATTGTGAAACATATATTCAATATGTTCTCCAAGGTCACTAAAAATATGATGAGTAGGCACTGTTATCCTTGGAAGAGGGGTTTGTAATGGCAAAGGTTGTTGCATTTGTTGTGTGAGCCTAGGTTGTTAAATTTTCTAAAAAATTTTATGGGTTAGGAGTAATTTTTATATGTTACATGGACTAAGTAGATAGTGGTTACACCATTTAGACATGTCATGATTTAGTTACTCTATTTCTTATAACATTTTTATTATGATTGAATGGCTTGGATTCTTCATAGTTATTGGCCTATGCTAGTTGAGGTGTTTACACTTGGATTTGATGTTGGTTTTGGCCATTTCCTTGATTGGTAGATTGATTTTGATTTTACAAAGTAAGATTTATGATCCCTTTGTTAATAAGGGCTCACTTGATCATCAAACCTTTTTCAATTATGTCTTCAAAAGTATGTGCATAATGTAGTTCTAGATGATAGGATATCTCATTGTGTAAATTTTTGGTGAATATAATGGTTAATTATTTGTCTAGTAAATTATGGGTGAATCAAATTACAAGGGATCTCCATTATTCTAGATAACTTACAAATCTTTCACTAGAATTTTGATTTGCTTATGTTAAGTCAACTAGTGAAATCTTATGTTTGAGATTGTATTAAAAGTGTTACATAAATTTATGTAAAAGATCATCAAAATATGATACTAAATTTTTTGATAAATTTAAAAACCACTCCAAGGCTTGTCCTACTAAACTTCTTGGGAACAACATCAATAGGTATATATCACTATGTGTCACTGGTTGGCATGCAATAAAGAACTCTATCAAATGAGCCTTGGGATCACCTTTCGCCTTGTATTTGTCAAATTTTGGTGGTTCATACCCTAGAGAAAATGATATCTATAAGTACTACATGTTGAAGGGGTAAGAACACACATCATCCAACTTAAAATTTTTGGCTTATTTCCTAGCTTGGATGATGGAAATGGTATCATTCATTTGTTATAGCTCTTGAGTTAGGAAAATGGAGGGAATATTGGTTTGAGGTGGAGGCTAGGTGGTCATAAATGGAATACCTTAATTGGGGTAGAGTGGAGGTATAGTTTGTTTTAGAATGTTGGTCTAGTTGGGGAATGGGCCAAGAATACACATGCATAGATTATAGTGAATTTTTTTAAGTTGTATTTATGGTTGTGTGATATTCTAGTTGGGGTTTTGTATATGGGCTTGATTTTGGGTAAGTTATGGCTAAAAGGTTAGGATATGGTTAAGAATGACATACTATGCCTATTGATTCTGAATAGGGACTTACTATTGAATAGTCAAACTTTGTTGATTTAGGGGTACTTGTGAACCAAGTCCTGTCATTGAGCTTGTGGTACACTATGGATAATAGGCAATTATTTCCTAGATGGTACTTGTGGCATATTAGAACCTCTAGGTTGCATGAATCTTTACTGGGAAGTTGATGCATTTTGAAGGTTTGACATTTATCACTAACCAAAATTTACACATTGTTAGTTAGATGTCATTTGGTTTTGAATTGGCATATTAGTCTATGCTAAAAAAGGTATAGTCACTTTTACCTAATGAGGTGGAACATTGGTTACCCCTTGTTTAGGTGGTAATATGTTCTACCTCTACCACATTGATACATTAGATGATGTCTACTATTATATAATATTACTCATTGCTTGTTAGGGAGGAGTAAGATTCATCACATTTTATTGTGGTGTAACATTGATTATTGGCTAACTACCTAATCATATTGGTTGAGTGCTTGAATAAGTAGTTGGTTGAGGATTAATGGTAGTTATTTTAGATTTGGATGTAGTAAATCCTACTCCCTAACTTTGAGAACTACTAATGGTGTTAGTTAAGGGCACATTCATTTATGAACTACTTCTTTGTGCACTTATACCACTTTGGTTTAGATTGGACATTGTTTGGGCATAGTCCATTATGTCTTATTCATTATTTTGCATAGAAGCAAAAGACTCTTCTTATATGGTTGGCATATGAAACAAGTTGTCGACTAAACTGTTTTTCGTAAATGGGTTTACACCCTAATTTTATTGACTAGTCAATTCTATTAAAACTCCTATTGAAGGAGCTAAATCAATAAGAGGCTTGTTTGACATGGTCATATTATTAAAATTATGTGCTAAGTTCAAATAAGTGTGGTATGTTTTCTACATCTATAAAAAGTTATTTTCCATGACACATTTTCCTTTGACAAGCATACTAGGGTCATGATATGTCATTGGGACTAGAGCTAGAGGGTTGTTTGAAGAAGCATGTTGACTATATAGTATGTTGTGATGCATTTTTACTAGACTTGCCAAATTGTCATGAGAGAAATATGTTGAAAACTTAGCCCCTACTTCTATATCTCTGACCAAAATCTCGTCCTTATTTTCTAATAAGTGACATGTATAAAAATAAGGATCATATGTTGATGGTGTAGTAACATAGTATGGTTATTGAGGAAATGGATCTTCAATTGTAGGTACCATAGCTAGGTATTTATCTATTTATTCTTAATCCTACTCTGAGTATGGAGGTGTGTTAAAAAAATAATGAGCCAATGGGTATTGGTTTTGTGCCCTTATTTGAGTGTTATAAAATGAATAAGGATCCATCTCATAACAATATTGTTTGCATAGGATTCTTGAACCATTTTTTATTGGGAAATTACATTACTAAGCCTTGGATTGTACATGATGCCACTATGATTATAACAATAAATGTTGGGATCCATAATAAATGCTTTACTACCAAATGGAATAGAGTTCTACAAACTCTAAAAAAGTAATTTCTAAAAAGAGGTTCAAACTTGGTCTCATTTAGTCAAAAGGATGGATATGTATATCTAACAAGGTTTATGTAATGACTATGATAAAATAAGTTAATGACAAATGTTGAACATTGCACGTCTCACATAAAAAGGTCAAGTAGATGGACCAAAAATCAAAATGACAAATTCTATGATCAAAGTGTTTTAAATGAGTCTAATATAGGGAAAAAAAGGTTGTTAGGTTTTTTGGCCAAATGTGATGTCAAAATCTAGGCTCAAATGGGTTGTGATATGACTTTTGGCCGAATAACATCAAAATCTAGACTTGAAATAAAGATGAGATATTTAATCTAATAGATTTAAAACACTTCTAACAAAAACTAGGCATTTGAATTTTAGACATAAACTTGATTAATGGCTATGAGGTATGACACAAAAGGCACTTGGAAAAAAGTTATTTTTCTCCCAAACAATGGCACAAACTAAACTCATTTGACCAATAAGCTAGATAAAAGTGAACGATGTAACGATGTTAAAATGCTCAAAAGATGTGATAAATGTTTTCTTTAAGACTCTAAGTCAAAATGGTTTAACATGATTTTGATAGTGTAACACTACTATTCTCAACTAAAATCACACACACACACACACACACACACACACACACACACACACACACACACACACACACACACACACACACACACACACACACACACACACACACACACACACACACACACACAAAGTTTGACAAATCTCTAAGGAAAAAATGTTATATCAAATCGACTCAAGACTCTCTTTTACCATGGTACAAAAAGAATGGTAATAGGCAAGGTAATATGAAGTGTGGTCTAGGACTCAAAGAAAGAGCTATATGCAAGATGAATTGAGTCATACCAATGATGATAATTATTTTGAGTCCAAAAATGGCCTTCAATCGAAATAGGAAATTGAACTCAAGTTACTTCATATTTTAGTGTAAATGGATAACCCACTTAAGACATCAACTTTATGAACTTATAAAGGTGCAATTTTGAATTTAAAATATCTATGAAGGACTTAAGAAAAATTTGGCCAATGTTCTAGACTCAAATGGGTAGCATAGCTGTGCCAAAATGGATCATATGACACAATGTTTTTAGATGACAAATTTGAACAAGGAAAAATATGATTTTGACTTGGACAACATAACACCTCCTTGTTTAATAAATGTGTGAACAATGTTTTTAGTTTAAGGTTTTTGTTAACAATCTAGTTTTTGACTCCAAATAAGACCAAGTAATCTAAGACAAAGATAAAAACAACAAAGTAATTATTTTAATACCTAAATTGACAAGGTTACATGATATTTTTAAATTCCTTATTTATATATGCACTTGAGAGGAAATTAATTGTTCATCCAAAAATAAAATCATATTATATAATAGGGTTTTACAACCCCTTCTCTTAAATTAAATTATGATGACATGGATGTTGGGCCACACCTCACATCAATAATACTTCCATGTCAAGTGGGGTTTTGTCTAAAACTCTAAATTGTTTTATCATCTATATGGATCTCATACCTACTAACTTTCATTTTAGAAAATAAGAGAATCAACACGTCATTTGGGTATGTGTCATATGGCTTGTTTTAAAAAGGTCTTCCCATTTTGACAACCACTACATCCATCAATTTTTTAGTGTAGTGTGATGTCCAAAATGATCATATATCCCAAGCTTGTCCTTTACTAATGAAGATGGTTTAACCTATCAAACCACAATCCTAATGAGGAGATCTCAATTTATATTCCCCCTGTAGAGAGGGTTTGAAGATGATGCTAAGATATGAAGCCCTAGGTCAAATATTCCCTATATAACTTATGATAGGTAATGAGGTCCCCCTCATAAGGAAAAATGCATGAAATGAAGAAAAAAAAATGTAAAAAGCCTTTATGGTTGTTTCTAGATCACCCAAGCTATGTGGGTTTTAGGGAGAGCCTTCACAACATCCTTTTTATACCTTTGGACTAAGGCACACTTTTGCAATAAGGATGGAGCTTTTGATCCCAAAAGTTCCCTATAGGGGATGGGGGAGAGCATACACACACAACATCATTTTTCCATAAATAATTCTAACTAAGAAAACAAGAAATGACTTACATAAAGCAAAAGCTTTTAAAGTGAGTCTAGTTTTAAAGCACTAAATTGAAATATTTGGTGGTGTTATTTGGCCCTTCGGCCTTAAATTATAAAAACTTGTAAAGAACAACAACAAAAAATTCAATTAAACACCTTAAATTTTCATTTAAGCTCTAAATGGAAACTCTTAATACTTTTTAAGAATCCAAAAGAGGTTTAAAAATACCTAATTAAGCATGATTTGTTACTTTGCAAGTAGGTACTATAAGAAAATTATCATAATGTTGTTTAGATTAAAATCTATTTTGTGGATGAGACAAGCAAACTTTAAAAGTAAGCTATCAGGTTTGTGTTTTTGGAAAACACAGTGACCATCAGCGATCACTGTTTAACCATCGATGATTCCTGCCTAACCATTAATGGTCGATATTTTACTAATCATGGCTGATCGAGACTTGACCATTGATGATTAACTTTAAACCTGAAGGCACCAACATATTTGTAAAAAAAGAGAAATTGTTAACTTATTAAAACATAAATATTTAAAATGAAATCTTTTATATCACAAAATTAAGCCAAGCCAAAGACTTAAACATCCAAATTGCTAGCAACAAGTTGAATAAAAGATCTGAAATGAAAGTTTTTAAATGGGATTTCCCTTACAACCCAACTATCAGTAGTTGGAACTAACCATCACTATTTATACCTAACCATCAGTGGTCCCTATGTAAACCCATGAAGATGAAATCTAGTCAAACAAAGTTATAAAACCAATTTTTAAAACATTTCAAGCCTCCAACACATTGATCTTATTGGTATGTGGGATGCATTAGGTCCCATTGGGCATGCCATTTGTGAACATAAGAATTTGATAAGGGTAGATTGGTATAGTTTTACTATATGAAATCAAAATCCAAAATAAAATACACTAAGTAACTAACACCTTATGCCTCAATCTTTAGCAGAGCTTAGTAATGAACATGCATATAAAAATAACTAAAACATGAAAGAAACATTCCTTCACCTTCTTTGGAGCTTCCAAATGGTTTGTATCATGGCTTCCTCATCTTGTGAATCAAAGAGTATTCATCAATGGAGTTTATTGACTCCTTTTCTCCTTGACACCTTTGGTTTGTGATGGCTTGGATCAATAATTTGGCATAATAAAACTACATAAAGATGTGGATTGAAGCTATTTGGGCATGGTAACTTTGGCTTGAGAGAGCTTTAAAATAATTTGGGAATAATAACTTTACACCAAAATAACTTTAAATTATGAGTGTGAGGCCTTCTATTTATAGATTTTCCCATTTGATCAGGATGAACCTTAACCATCCATCTCAAGATGAATATGTGTGGCTAAGAATGCATTCAATTTTGGAGGATAAAATCAATAGATGCACTCATTAATATTTGGGATAGAGAGGAATTAAAAAGGCATGGGAGGGATTAATTAGATATTTGTTACAATTAAGGCTTGTGGATGCCACCCATAAATTAACTCACTCGATGATGTAGATATTAGAAACTAATTTCCATTAATTAAATATTTAATAAGTTCCATGGAAAATTAACTTAAACTATCGATTCAAATTAATTAGTCTTAAACACACTTTATCAATTTTGGTGCAAATTTTGGAAATTGGTGCTCAAATTAATCAAATTGGTCAAAATGTCATATTATTGGCTCAAAATTTGACTAGATTTGAATTAGAAGGTGATGTTAGATGAGTTAGATCCATTATCCCATTTACGATGTTACTAACACAAAATAACAAGGGCATGTCTCATGTAAGAAATTTGGTAGAAAAGAGAAATCCAGATCACCCAAGTACAAAAATGTCATTTTGTCCCAAAATGATCTAATCATAATTAGCTATCTCATAAAATTCATTTCCCCATTTAGGGATACATTGGCCAAAATGGGTACTTGTATATGATAAATTCAAATAATTTAGCATGTTTTAGAATTTTTAGGCCACATTGTGATTTTTTATAGAAATTTGTTTGAATCTTGGTCAAATGTGGCCACTTTTAGGTTTCTATAATTTTCACCTTATTCATTATACCTACTTTAATCTCCATTATCTCATGCTTAGGGTCTATGAACAAATCAATAAAACTGATCCTACTTGACTATGTTAACCCTTTTCTCTTTTATTAAAGTGTCTAAAACCTCATAGATAGTTTATTTGAAGTATATATCACCTCCTTAGGGTCCTGATTTTCTCATATCACTATCAAAAAACCATTTTTTCATCATAAAATGTATGCATATGGGACAATGTGTTTCATCTTATGTTTACTATGCCTAAATAGACCTATAAGCCTTGCCATAATTTTGATTGACACTAAGAATCAAATAAAGTCATGATAACACAAGAGAATAATATTCATATGATATCTTCTTCCTATAGACCTTTCTATCCAAAACCAAATAGACACCTTTCTTATCAAGACTAAATAGGGATGCAAGAGTTAATCTGACTGTGAGACTACAAAGTTGAAGTATATTTGTTTTGATCATTCTCTTTGATACTCTCTCTTTAGTTTATCTTGATCTCAAATTCCCTTTTACACTTGTCCATTCAGTCATCTAAATCCAATTTCACTGCTATGCATTGTATCCCTTTTTAAAGTTTGAAATCAACTTGAACTACTCAAACCAACCTATAGGTGATCATTGAGGTGTTGGCTATATTTAGAGCAAAGGATCTCAATGTAATCCAATTAGTAAAAGAATGACCCTTTACACTATGTTAAGAACCTAGTTAACTTATTTTGGACCTTCTCAACTCTTTTAAGGCCCTACATCATCACTTATATACACACTCTCTCTCATATATGTTTAAGACATGGCTGTAGGTGTTGATTAGGTGCCTAGACTACAAACTTGGAATGAAAATATTTAATTAGATTCTCTAATAGTTTTATTACCTATAAAAACATTTTAAAGTGTATTCATAATACCCTCAACTTATTTTTTTCTTGGATACCCTTTGAACAATTTATCTAGTCATCATAAATGATGTCTTTTCCATTTAGGCTTATGGCAGCCCGTAGATGCACATTAGGAATTATTGAGAATTAGGTATTGAAATAAAAATTATCCTTGATATTATACATATTTAATAATAGATACATCACATCCCCATTAACATTTAGGTTCTCAAAATCAATATTTGAATGCATAATACAAAATATTTCTTATGAAATTCAGACCTACATGTAGGTTTGTATTTTAATGCCTTAAGCCTTCCTGTGATTCAAGTATTGAATTTTCAAATTTGAGAATGATTTATCATTCCCTCATATAATTTTATGATATTATGATCTCCATATGAATTAGATAAATCAAGACAAATTTTTTTTGAAACCATCCTTGCAGGCATCCTCATAATGCAGTCTTCAAGCATAGAAACATGAATGATACTTTGAAGGATTGTCTAAAAAATATTTATTTAGGTTAGAGAGACTTGAGTGGAATGATAATATGTTTAAAATATTTAATCATCACCTATATTCATTTATCACTATCAACTCCTCCAAAACTTCAAGTGTAAACCTGTAGCATATATCACATAGAGACTCTTCTTGAAGTACCTAATATTCATACATGCCAATATAATGGAAAAAATTGTAGAATAGTTTTGAATAGATAGAAATGACTCAAAAAACACCCACCATGATTCAAATAAGTTCAAAAAACATTAAATTGGTGTAAAAAATGAGCTTATGTGGTTAACTAGTTATTTTTGACTGCCCTACCTTCTTAATGATTGTTCATAAAGGAGGGCCCACAAATATGAAAAAAAATTCCATGTATTTTAATCTCATTAGGAAAAATATTAAACCCTGAATCTAACCATATTGTATGGAATGAGCACTTAAAAACTACCTTTGTTAGCTTGTGAAGAGAGTGATGGAGGTTCTGATGCTAGTTTGGGATTATCAAGAACTATACAAGTTGTAAACTCATATATATGACCTATAGAGGACTAAAATACACTTTTAAGATGTTTTCACCTATAAAAGGATGTCCTATTTCATAAAATGGGGTAGGAAGCTCCTCTTAATCATTAAAATATAAGAATATGATCACTTTTTGAATTTTGAATGCCATATACACATTATAAAACAATTTTAAAAACCTAAAAAAGTTTAATGTATGGATCATTCAAATATTTTGTATTTGACACATGTAGGAGTTAGTTATATGAACATTTATTTGAATAAAACTTTACCTTAAAGTTTGAAAACTACCATAATATCTCAAAACAAGTGTGACATGTTTATAAAAGGTGATGAAGGCATGTAATGACTTTGAGAGACACCTAATAACCTATTACACCTTTTGACCAATATTTTTGAAACCATGACATGTATGGGCTAGCACAAGATAAAGACAAACCATTACCTTAATTTTTTCAAATTAACCTTAATCTTTGCTAATAAGACTTTAGAAAGGCCCTTTGAAAACCTTACAAGGTACAAGATGGTCATGAGAAAGGTTATGTGGACATGACAAGGATGTTTCAACTTATATGGGTTGAATTTTTGACATAGGGGTCAATATTTGGTTAAAAATTTGATGACTCACAAGGGTAGCATGATTGCAATGCTTACTAGATCAGTAGTCTTGTCCTTTCATTAGGCAATGGAGTCACTTTCATGTAAAACTAAACCTGATTAGATTTTTACCAAGACAAATCAAATCAATTTGACCTCAAAAAACACACAAAATAAAGACATCACACACAAATCAAAATAAATAAGACACACACATGCTTGTGCAAAGGCACTTAAGACACACAAAGCATAACAACTATACACAATAAACCTCAAATTTTCTTCTTCCTCCTAGGTCAAAAGGGAATCTTTTTGGATCACTTCCTTCATGAAGTATGAAATGGTGTAAGAGAGAATATTTGATTATCTTATTACTTAGTTGAGCCTTATTCCTAACTTATAATGTATATAACATGACTTGTAATAGGTCTCTAACAACAAATATATTTCTGATGAACACATGTTGGTTCAAGACTTCAACCTCTACACTCTACTATTGTTCTTCTTTGGAAATGGTCTCTAATATGGTTATACATTTTTATAAGTCTTGTTACAACACCAACCTCACATGACTGGTTAAAGAATCATACTTGGACTTCAGTATCCTCTTAAAGGATCTCAACTTGTTATTATACTATTATTAGTTACTCAAACTCATCAAATTGAGATAGACATTATGATGTATGGGAAGAATTGTATCCAATAGAGAGTTTTTTGTTATTTGAGTGATTGAGGCCAAAAGAGATCCACATTATATTCCAAGAATGTACCAAGGTTTGTAAATGGAATGAGAGGTTGATAACCCATGTTGAATATTTTAAACAAATCATCATCTAGTGAGGTTGCCTCTTGAAAATGTAGATTGGAAAGACTATCTCTTTCTATCTTGTTTATTGGCTTCCTAAAACTACCTCCTATTGAATTAAATAAATCATAATCAGCTAGAAAAAGTATCCTGATTTCAAGGCTTAAAATAAGTCTTCACCATGCTCTTCACTAGCTTACAACTCTACTAGGTCTCCTAATGATTCATCAAACTCTTCATTGAAATTGTATGTAGACTCACTATCTTGACTAATACAAGGAAGATCAAAGTAAAATATTACCTTCCATTTTATATTTTAAGTACCATGAGGGCATTTAATTAAAGATCCACTATAAACAATATCCTCAAACTCATCAAGAGGCTCTAAGAACTGCTCATCTTGATCATCTATAACTTGTTTGACATGGTCAATTGAATGATTGAGTTTTGTAACCAATTAAAATGATTTACCTTTTTCATTTTCATTCTCAAGAACACAAAGTGGAAGCTATTGAAACAATCCAACATCTCTTTTACCCTCAACTACAACATTTTTTATGATGATTTGATCATTCTTAAGAGTATCTTCATGGTCATATTGAGAAGATATTATAGCCAACTGATCATAGTCCTCACTCACTTCTTCTTCATCATGTCTAAAAGCTAAATTACCTTTATCCTCACCAAGGGGAGTAATAATACAAATATCCTCTTCAAACGCACTTGATATATCCTCATCATGATTTTTCATGGATTCATTTATGGATGTATACTCCTATTCAATCTTACATACCACAGATACTTATTTCAAAGGGGATATGGTGGGAGGGAAATGGATTTCACTAGGTGAATTGACACTTGTAAGAGTGTTATTCCAAAAATGAACCTTTAAATACTTCTTTGGAATCTCTTTGTAAAGGGGAGGGAACCCTTATGCTAAGACTCTCTCATTCTCCCTTTTAGATTCTGGAATTATCTTCTCTAGGTATGATATGCCTTAGTTTTATTAGATAATTGGGACCTGAGGAGTAGGAAAACAACTTGAGTAGCTTGATAAACCTTATAACTTGATACAAATTCCCATTTCCTACACTTGAAGAGTCTCTCTCCAACTAGAAAAAGTCCTTGATGTGGCTTCTAAGATGTCTTATTTTTATTTGTCTTGGGTGGGAATAAGAGAAGATTCATCCATAAGGGTTGACATGGTGTATCTAGGAATCATATTCCAAGAAGGCCTCTAAGATGAAGTGATCTTGGTTTTTTGAGGAAGGGTAGTTGTAGCTTAAATTAGACTTTAAACACAAGGAGTTTAACTAGGGATAGAAGATGATGGCTAATGTTTCTTGGGTTGGATATCTTTATTCTCCCACCTCATTAGTTTATCTTCTCACCATTAGATCAAGGTTATCATTTCCCATAACTCATCATTCATAACACATTTATTTTCCTCTCCAATTGATACTTGCTTTCCCTTCAACATCTGAATTTACTTCCTCATATTCTCTATGAGATAAAAAGGTAGCACATCTACTCCTTTGTCACACTTTCTCATTATACCTTCAAACTTTAGCATATTTGGCTTGAGTGCCAATAAGGATGTGGTATGGGAAACATAATTTTGAGTTGGGATTGGAGTAGGAGGAGGTGAGTATGAATGATGATTATCTTGGTAAGGTGCGTATGTTGATATGTGAGGAGTGCTTGGGGGGAAACATGAATATTACTATCTTGATATGAATATTATGTAGGAATAAACCTTTCATATTGATTAGGAGAGTAGGAATACATATCTATTATGATGTTTAGGAACTTATATTGCCTATACCAACTAAGAAATACTTATAATCACCATTGGTTCTTGAAGAAGAATTCCTCCAAAGGTTAATACATTAAATAACAACACCAATAAATATTTAATGAATGATATCTCTAGTCCCATCAGGCATTCCAAAACTATTATATCCCTAATTTACACCCTTGGAATATTTTTCAAGCCTTCCAAATTTGGGATAACATGGAGACAATCTTGGGTTGTGGGTGACCTTTAGGTGGATAGAATCTATAGGTTAAATAGATATCCCCCCCTTGATGTATCACTTAGGTTCATTCAATAATCTACCAACTTGATAGGAAAAGAGAGAGAAAACTTATTATAATGGAGGTGATGCACCAAATAAGCTGACCACTACCAACTAACTACAAGTGCACATTAACCATGAGACTACTTGAATAAACACTATTCCTAATTTGACTTTCTACATCAACATTTCATATGAAAGTTATGAAATATGCTTGGGCTAGGAGGACTAGTTAAGAGGTCATAAAATGAAACTAATGAGTAGAAAAATAACTCAAAGTTTTACACTTCACTTTGACACTTCACAAGACCTACAAAGAAGCTTTCAAACTTAATATAAATTCTAGAAAAGTACAACATGCCAAGGAAGATAAGATAATCACTTGATAAGATCAACTAGTCATGCACACATATTGAAACTAGTCAAAGGAGGAGATAAAACCATAAGTTTCTCATTTATCATTGGCTTTAAAATTAATAGGGCTTCACAATACCTAGGTGAAGGATACACACATAGCCTATCAAGGCTAAATCTATAGAGAAATGAGAGAGAAGAAGAGAGAAGGATATGTGAGTGAGAGGTGAAAAGTGTATATCAAGAGATTTATAACCAATAAGGAGTCATGAAATATTCCCATAAAGTTTCCAAGCATGTGTTTCTCTCCTTAATATTATTTTCTCTTCCAAGTAGCATAGGAGTTACAAACTTACTTGACTCCTTGATCTTGTTCTTTAAAACTACCCCTTATCTTAGATTTTGATGTGATAGATAGAACCCTTGATCATCAAATCATCTTGAGTCACATTATAACCTATTATTTAAACTTTTCACTTGTTAAACAACTCTAAAATTTACATTGCAATGATGATTACACCTCTTAGGTGTCTTGAATCCCACGTAGACTTACTACACTTATCCTTACTTTTAAGTGTCAATTATTGATTTTACACTTATCAATGAAATATTTCTCCATGTATGGCATATATATATATATCATACCAAACCTAAAAAACACTCAAATTCTCTCTAATACTTAATCTTATACCTAAAGCTATCACTAGCACTCAATTCCTTTTAACCCTAAAAATATGTAAAAGTCATTGTGTAGAAGAATGTATGAATGATACTAGGGAAATAAAAATATTTTTGAGAACCTAGTATCTCCTTAAAACTCCATTCCAAATTTCATGACTTGAAATTGAGTGGATGTGTCCTTTTTCCCCTGATCTCTCTTGCAACTAGGCCTCAATTAGGCCTCCATGCCTATAAACTAAGTTTTTGATCCATAGATATTACACCAATTTTAAACCTTCATAAGGTGCATGATTAAATTTACCTATCATATTTCCATTCTCCATGTAATTTTTGGGCTTCAGATACCTTGTGTAGATATGTAAATAATGAAATGTCCCAAGAACCTAGCCTTTCTTAAGCCTCTTTCACACTACCTTCAACAACTAGACCTATAGAAACACTTCCAGGGTTATATGAACATTTTTTTGGTATCTATGAGATATAATAAACCTCAATCCATCCTCATAAATGGTTTTTATTTTTTCATGAGGTGAAATACCTTATTTTGATCCTAAAAACTCAAAAAAATGATGCATTTAGTGAGTCTATATAGTTGAAAGTACATGCAAGTGCCATGATGATGGTATTCCTAGAGTGAGGAATAATTTTAAGGTTTTTTAAAGGTCCATCCAATTATTTTAAGGTTATTAAGAGATATATCTCTCTCGTTGGGTCAAAACTAGTCCTCTAGGTAACCAAAAACCCCTTATCATCTTAATGATGATTCATAAAGTATAGATGCTTCATCAATGAAAAAAATCCAAAAATTGAAAGTAGAAAAGGTATAGTAATATAAAAAATGATATTTGGTTACCATGAGAAACCTTTGTTTCAAGCATAAGATGGTGCTTCTCAACCTGGTAAGACTATGTTTGGTGAGGAGGAGAGACAATACAGGTCTGACATTACTATTTTAACGTTTGATCTAAGTTGAAAATGAAATTTTTAGGTATATAACATCTAGTTTTACCTCTTATAATGGTAATTTTCACCTTTAATATTTAGTATACCTACTTTAATCTTCATTATCTCATGCTCAGGTTTTATGAACAAATCAATACAACTGACCCTAACTGACTATGTTAGCCTTTTTTCCATTATTGAAGGGTCTATAACCTCATTAATAGTTTATTTGAAGTATTTATCACCTCTTAAAGGTAATAATGTTATTATATCACCATAATCATACCATTTTTTCATCAAAAAATTTATGCACATGGGACTGTGTGTTTCATATTACACTAACTAGGCCTAAACAAACCTATAAGCCTTGCCAAAATTTTGATTGACTCTAAGAATCACATAAATTCATGATAAAATAATAGAATAATATTCACATGATATCTTATTATTATATACCTTTATGTCCAAAATTAAATAGACACCTTTCTTATCCAAACTAAACAAGGCTATAAGATTAATCTGATTGTGAGACTACTAGGTTGAAGTGCATTTGTTTTGATCATTCTCTTTGATCCTCTATATTTAGTTTATATTGATCTCAAATTCCATTTTACATTTTTCCATTCACTTACCTCAAATCCAATTTCAATGTTATGCATTGTATCTCTTTTTCAAATTTGAAACCATCTTGAACTACTTAGACCAACTTGTAGGTGATCATTAAAGCTTTGGTTGCATTTGGAACATAGGATTTGAATACAAGTCAATGAGAAAAATAATGACATTTTAAATTATTTTTAGAACCTATTTAACTTATTTTTAACCTTCTTGACTCTTTCAAGCCCCTATATCATCATTTATATACACACTCTTTCTCATGTCTATTTAAGACATAGTTGTAGGTGGTGATTAGGTGCCTAAACTGCAAACTTGGAATGAAATTATTTTAAATGGAGTTTGTTAAGGTCAACATACCCTAATTTTTAAAAATTGGGACCCTTGAGATATTTTGAACCTTAGCACTAATATCTTGATTCTATAATCTTTATTATGATTTAAAGATTATCTATGCCTGATGGGATTGGCCCATTTGTTTATGGTTTTGTTTATAACTTGCCTAATGTTGATAATATTTGATTTGCATGTCTTAATATTATATCTTTCATGGATATCCCTTTAATATATCATATTTATATTTTCATATATTATCTCTATCTAGTCTTTGATAGCCTTTGATATGAAGATTCTCATAGTTAGATTCATGTAATAAAACCCCCCTTCCAGAAAATGCTAGCTTAAGTCCTTAATTAAAATATTGGTGGGAATGATTTTGGTTGGAATCTTTCAAATTTATTTTAGACTTAATCCCTAATTTTAATGTTAAGGATTGGTCATACTTTTTAACACAACCAAACCTTGGCCTAAAAAATATGCTTAGTCCCCTTATTTCCCCCCTTTATTCTTTATATTTCTAACATGGCCTAATGTTATGCTGGTAGGGTCCTTTTTTTTTAGAATGGTCCCATTTATTAAAGAATTTGTCCTAATTTTTTAAACCTAAGGCCCCATTCACATTTATCAATGCAAATGAGATCTTACTCTTAAAGCTTTAGCCTAAGTTTCTATCTACTTAAGTCCTAACTTAGATACCTTACTTCTTTATAGATCTTATGGTTTTCACTTCATCAAGACCAAATGATCCAATGGCATGAATAAATCCCTACAAACCTAAGCATTTGGTCATTTGGACAAAACATGTGCAAGATCTTGGATCATGATCAATGACTCTCACCTCATCATGAATTTTGACTAAATGAAGTGATGATGATGTTGAAATGTCAAAGGCTAAAGGAATCATCATGGGGGTGACAAGTGTCACAATCTTAGGAACTAAAACAAAGATCAATGGCCCATGGTTCATACCCATGGTTAATAAGTTCAAAGCTTTGGAACCTCACAAAGATGACATGTGGGGATGGTAAGCTACTGATCTAATCTAGATGGTGAGTGCTAGATAAGTATATAGGGATCTAATCTAGATTCCAAACACTAAATAAGTATATAGGGGGGATGGTGAGTGCAATATAAGTCAAACCTATAAGGGGGATGGATATCTAATGAGCACATACCCTACCTAATGAGCACCCCTATCTAACTATACACCCCCACTCCTACATTTAAAGATTAATGTTAATAGAACCTTGAGACAATACTGTGTACTGACTTAAATCTTGATTAGATGGCTCTTGCTTCCTCATGGATCTTGATAAAATAAAGTTAATTTAATCCAAGATCTATGGAATACATGAATTTGATGAGACTAAATTTTACATTATCATGAACATCATATGATGCTTGTGATGCCATTATTTACATTTCTAATACCATAAAATTTATGCCCACCAAACCTAAGGAACTTCATGAGATTAAATTTGACATTCTCATGAACATCATTTGACATCTATGAGGCCTTCAAATTCAAGATCCTCAAATGTTTTAATTTAGATAAAGGGGAATGTTCTATATCATTTGAGGTGTCATTTGATATCATGTTTTAAAACATAACATAAAATATTTTATCCTAATACTATAGTGTGTTCATTGACATGAAATAAACATAGCTCAAAATATTTTAACTTATGTTTTTTTTTTGACCATGCATTGATAAAAGTTCATGCATCTTGTAATATAAATGGATCATGCTTCATCAGGCTCAAATGATCCAATGGCATGAAATCATTAAGGACTATTCAGTGGAGCTCCATGAGCCATGGGATTGACATGTGGTAGATGCATATTTGATAAATGACTGGTGCAAGAAATAAAGATTAGAAATCTTGTGAAGGTGACAAGTGGCACAACTAAGGGGCTTGATGAAAAGATTGCTAATGACATGTGAGATCTCAAATCATGATCAATGGCCCATGTTGATCCTTAGGAAATTATCTAATGGTGAAAAGAAGGGCAAATTTTTAAAAATAATGGCTAGTAATTTTGAGGCATTTATGAAAAATGTTGTGAAAGTTTCCATTTATATGCCAAATAATCACCATGCAAGCACAAAATGACAAAATAAAAGATTTTGTGAGCTCAAGAGGGAAAATGTATAAAGTCAAAGGTCAAAATCGAATCTCAGACATGAATGAGACTAAGTTTGAATAATACATCACCATTAAAGCTTCAAAATCCTCAAAACTTGCATAAAATACCCAAATTTAAACTTGGATTGATTAGAGTTTAGCTAAAAGGAGTTCAATTGTAACTTGAACAAGAAGAATTAACCTAAAGATGATTTTCATTCCAAATTATGAGTAATTTTCAAACTTGGTAACCATGATAGTTCAGAGGTGGTAATAAAAGGATGAAATAGAGTTGTATTTATCCATAGAAAATGAAGGGAGGGTTTTCAAAAACATAGACCTAAACACTGTAGCATTAAACATAGACAATAGGTACTAGTTTGAGCTCTTTTAGACCATTGAAGAGATGAAAGCCATCACTAAGGAAGAAAAAAATATTTCCACCATGAATAGAAGGTACTATAACCTAGTTGTATTTCACATGGTCAGTCTCTACCATGATGCTACTAAACATGAGTTACTCCATTGTATTTACATCCTTGTTCTTTTTTTAAAATATTGTAGAATTGAACAAGTTGGATAATTCATGAAGGAAGCTCTAGGAAAATTTCATACATTTCCACATTGATATTTGAAAGATATTACAAACTAGGAAAACCCTAGGTGGATTTAACCACCATTAAAGAATGGAGTGGTAAGAATGATTTAGACACCATCCTGAGGCCATGGTTGCTCCAAGGAAACCATGTAATCTAGGACCCTATAGAAAGAATCCTAGTTACCCAATTTATATAGGGGATTAGAGTAGTCATGAGTCTATTGAATAGAGTATCTAGGGCCTCATCCACCACATATGTCAATAAGAGTTGGGTGTTTTATGTCTACTTCAATATATAAAAGGAGCTCACTCCCCTAATTGGAGAGATGATCAACATCCATCTAGAAAAATAATTCATAACCATTAAAAAGAAAACTAGTAACCAATTCTTCATAATGTCCTATCTATTGGATGACTTTCTAGCCTTCACCAATATCCCTTATATAAAAAATTGGTTACCTAAGGGTAGATTTATGATCTCCCACCATTATTAAAAACTATACATTTTCAAATATAAACATAACATGTAGTTAATTTTTTATTGTGTTTATCCTTCTTTAGTAGAAGCCATTACAAGTATTCCCATGCCTAAGATTAGTCCTATAATTAAGAAATATGTAGAGATAATATGAGATAGATGGTTGTATCTAGATTATATTATGATCAAAATTGAAAGGATTTTGATTTAACCTTACAATTTGCACATCTATGTTATCACCAAACTAGCAAAGAAAAAAATTATATATCAACTTCTTCATGGTGTTAATGGAGTATGCAAGGAGAAAAGGAAAATCCTCCTTCATCCCTTTGATTTGATCATTGGTATAACTATTTTTCTAGATTGGAAACATGCTAACACTATTTAAAAATATAAAGGCTGCTTTAGATTTTAGCTAGATGAGCTAAAGCAGTGGGACCCTAAGCATATGGTCTCCACACATATTAAGACTAATCAATTTCCCAAATAAGTATATGAGAACCAACTCAATGTTCATGACACCTTATACATCAGAGAAAACAATTTTGAAGAAATATTGGCTGGGCTTAAGGGATATAACATTAGACTTGAGCATAAATTGACTAGTGATCATGGGACCTTTGCAATACCATTTCCTACTTGATCTTTCAAGGCCTCCTCAATAAAAACCACAAGTGGAAGTTCCACAACTCTAAGCATAGATTAATCAGGGTCTTGACAAGGAAAAATTAGAAGAGAGGCCTAGTGGGGACCCATCATCCTTAACCCTATCTCAAAGACCAACATCCCCCATTGCATTCTTAAATATGATTGCCCTTAAGCCTAATGAGAAAATGGAGGATTACCTCAAGGTCCTTGATAAGTCATATGGATTTAATGAAAAGGAAGAATAGATTGAAGAAGCACAAGCCCAAACAAAGGAAGCTAAGAAAGAAAAGGGGAAAGAGCCTAAGCTAGATCTAGTCCTAGTGGCTCCATTATGGAAGAGAAAAGCATAATTAGCAATATTCCTATTTGGGAAAAAGAATCCCAATTTGAATTTCACTCACCTTAAGAGTGAAATCAACTAATTCAATAATGAATACCCCATCCATCAATCAATCATCCCTGATTGGTTCATCTATGGAAAAAAGCTTAATATCCCCTCCTTATCACACTCATGGGCCTTGATCCAAACTATAAATATTGATGTACATGATGATATCAAACCATCGATAAGGGTTTGGATGAAGGAACAGGGATAGAGAAGAATAGTGACCACTGTAGGTTCAGATGGTAAATAAATGGATGCCCTAGGAACATCAAACAATACAAAGATGGAGGCTTCTGAAACTCCAAAGAACACAAAACCAACTACCACTATGTAATTCAATGTAGAGATAGTTGTATTAGAGAGAGTGATAACTAGAAAAGACATGGTGGGGACTAAAGAGTTTACATTTCATACGGTCGAACCATTTATAGGCTTAACTCTAGTTGGGGGGTAAGAACTTGATGAACTCCCCATTCATGAAGAATGTGTGTAAAGCCTAGCTGAGGCTCATTCAACTTAGGTCATCATGTATTATGGGTATGAATGATAGGATACATAATTTGGAGAAGGAGGATAATTTGGAGACATAAGTTTTCTTATCAGTACCTAAGGTAACAATCAAAATGCTTGATGAATATTTTTATGACATGTTTGATGTATTAAAAATAATGAATCTAAGGAAAAGTGAATTGACAAAGTAGAATATAGTGGCTAAGAGTTTGATAGCCTAATGGCAAGCTTCAAAGGATCAAATAATAGGTTTAATCAACATCTAGGTTGGAAGGCAAGTCCTTGGGTTTAAAACAATAATTTTGAGGAATTTGAATGCAATTCTAGGAATTGTTATTGATAAAGTTTAAAGTTTTTGACCTTGGTCACAAGAACTATATATACTCTTGAAGGATGATGAGGATCTCATAGGAAGGATTTTATATATTCTTGGAACCATGTTGACTGACCTTGCATAGACCACTATCTTAAGCATCATGGTAAACGATGAATTCAAACATAGGGCTACTTTGGTTATATAGGAAATAAGAAATAAGAGTCAAGGCCAGTCTAGAGTTGAAAATAGTAGGATCTTAGACATGATACTTAATGTAGGAGAAAGTATAATTGAGGCTATAAGCATCAAGGAAGCTATGGCTAGAAATGATAGAGAATTGAATGAGTTATCTGACAAAGCGGAGTGTCTCCTAAAACTAGTTTTAGAATTGGAGCTTGTTAATGAACAACACCAAAAAGACATGAATATCCTTTAATAGCACCAAGCAAGCTCTCAGGTACAGGGCCCACCAATTAATTAATATTCCATTTTTTAAAAGTGTTATAACATTTTGAAAATGGAATATTCTATTGTAAAGGCATATGCTAGTTTGTTAGCATATTTACCTCTAGGTTAGTCTATTTTAGAAAATCAAGTGTATTTTAAAACTTTATAGAAAAAGGATAGTTATCCTTACTTCTTGTATATTTGTATCTTGTAACTAATCGGTATACTAACTTGTCCTCCTATAAAAGGAAGTACTACCATTTTGTAAAGAGTCAAGAAAAATTTATATACTTTGAGCAATTAATACAATCAAGGAATTTTAAAAAGATTGTCCAAGTTTTTCTGTGTCAATCGTTATATGGTTTTCTCTCAATTGTTAGTCCTAAGGCTTAAAATTAAATGGTTTCTATGAATTATGAGTTACATCTTTGATTATAGGGTTGATAATTTGTGCTTATGATAGATTAGTTGAATGATCTTGAATTTGGTTCATTTTATTTGCTCTGTATTAGAATGTGTAAATGCTATTTGAATGTGGTAACAAATCTTTAAAGTAAATTTAGTTTTCACTTTTACTTATTTATATCATCCTTTGAAATTTTCCTAGTGTGTAGTGAGATCTAAGCTTATGTTATTTTGCACTATATACTATTTGAATGCATATTTAGTTGTAATTTAAACTTTATCATAATATTCAAGGCTAAGATCTACAATCACTTATTCTCTTTCTGCCTTACCCTTCTCTTTTGATTCCTTTTGTAACTAGATCATTCTATTTTAAATTTCATTGTAAATGTCCATTTAGATTAGTCTGTGTATAAACTTTGATCATAACTCACTAGTAATAGCATAGATACTTTCACTTTACAAAGATTTGGACCATGATGGCTCCCAAACATTAATTAATATAAATTTTTTGGAATAGTTAAACATTACTCTACCGCTATTTCACCATAGGTAACATAGGTTGCCAAAACTACTACTCATGCTCTGAATTCCCAAAATTCTAAAATGAGAAGTGTTCTTTGAAAAATAAGGGAACCTGTGATACACATAGAGACATAAACAATAATGGCTTCCACTGGCACTAAAAGGAGGGCCTCTTGGTGAAATTTATCAATCTATGTTAATCTTAATCTATTTTGGTCAAAGGTTGATGCCATCTTTGTACCTTTGCATAATTATTTGCTCAAAAGTGTAAAGATCATTGATCTTGGTGGTCTTTTTCCCATCTTTGTGCTTCCTTTAGACAAATATCAAAGTTCTCTAAAACTAGATGCTCAATTCTAGTATAGATAGCTTAAGATCTAAAAATCCACTATATTTGAGGTTATAATAGCTTGTTTTGATCAAAGGTCGGTATTCCTTTCACAAAACTAGCTTTGTTTGGGTTTAGACTTGTAAAGATAGGCCATATTTGCATAATTAGACATTTATTTTAGCTAACTTGGTTGAAATTTGATGTCCTTTATTATTCTTCACATAAATATTTTCAAAATTATCTTAGTATACAAATATGATCCTTGTTATTCATAAATATTGGTTTGATACACCGTATTTCAAATAGGATCTCAAATCTTCAAGTTGGAACTGCAAAAATTTTGAACAATATCATCTTTTGAGACAATAGAACCTCTACTTGAGTTGGATTTCCATAGGAGAGATAGAAGAGACAAAGGTAGATGTAGGCATTCAAAGTCTTTTCCGAATTCACCTTTTCAAGGTACCCTTACCTTCAAGCTTTGTCTAGGTATGGCTTAGTTGGGAGAGTTTTCAATCAATGTGCTAGGTGTGTTACATGATCTACGTAATCTTGAGAAATACTTACCAACATTTAATTCAAGGGGTATTATAACTATTGAAGAGCACATTATATATTCCAAAGTTACTTTTAGGTTTCTAAATGTTATATATGAAGATGTAGCATGTATATTATTCCCCTTTACTTTTAAAGATGTTGCATACAAAAGGTTTCTTAATTTTCCTGACAATCACATTACTAGTTGGGATGATTTTAATAATGTTTTTATAGACCAATTTGGAAAAATTATTAGTCCATGTTTCATATACCATCGGTTCACCACCATCAAGAGGGATGGAAGTGAGCCCATTAGGCCCTTTAATGTCATATTCTAAAAGATGTATAGTAGGACCATAGACCCTTATAAACCTGATGATGCTTTAGCTCTAGAAATATATAAGGATACAGTAGCTCTTATGAGTTATATATTTTTGAAAATATATCTTCCATCTATAACTTCATTATCCAATACTTATTCTAAATCAGTGATCATCAGTGATCAAATACAACCCCAAGGAAAAATAGCCTACTCTGTTCTAAATATCAATCCACATTTGCCCTTTCTGAACATCTTTATCAATAACAATCAAAATGGTCAATCCTTGAATCAACTCCCAAGTCTGAATAATTTGCCTTTCAGTCATGCTACTCTTAATTAGAACCTATGATTATTGTGACATCCTACTATTAATGGATTCAATGTAAATGATCAAAGAATTTTAGTACCAGCTATTGGTACTAACAATAACCAAGTTCACAATTTTTAAACTCCCAAGAATGAGAATGAATCTATTCTAAAAATGGTCCAAAAGTTAAGCACTGATTTCCTTCAATTGCAAAAACAAGTTGGTAATACTAGAGAGATCTAGTATGAACTTATCATTCTAAAGGTTTAATAGGCCTAATAATAGGTTTTAGAATGATAGTTTATATAAAAAAAAGGCTAATGAACCATCTTCTATCAAGAAAATCATGGATATTAATCTTACTAACATTGTTTTACCTGATTATTAGAGAGTGCATTGTATAGCCAAACATGGTGAGATTGATTGCATTAAGGTTTTTAAGGATTTTGAGGCTTTACAAGAAGAGTTAGATACATTTGAAGTGGTCCATAATAAGGATAGTGGTATAGGTATCTCATGATCAAAATCATTTGATCAAGTCAACATGGTACAAACATTTGAATTCCCTTTTCAAGAGGACAATGAACCTAATGATGTCCCTGAGGAAATCTAGGCCTTTCAATAATTCTTTTAGAAAACTTATCCTTTGAGGAATAGAGAGTAGAGGCAGCCCTTGACTACCTCAACACCTTGAAATAACTTTCGAACTCCTCTAGGCACTTCTTCTAGTAATGTTCTAGAACCACCCAAAGGGAGTACCTCTAATATTAATGTCAATGTTCCCAGTTCTTCAAATAAGACTAGTTATAATATTGTTGAAGGCATGAACAAGATAAAAGCTAACATCACATTCCATGAAGTAATGTATATCATAAAATAAAGGGACCTCTTTATATAATAATTGTCAAAGATATCTAACAAACCACCCAAAGATGATGATGCTAATGTGACTATGCATAAAGCTAAGGTAGAATCTCCTTCTTTCCTACTCATAGTTAGAATATTTGATAAGAATCTACACAATTTTTTGTTATTTTATGGTACATCCACCAATATAATGTCATTAGTAATTTATAAACAACTTGACTTGACACCTATTAAGTCTAAAAGAGTTTTTACTCAATTAGATAAATCTAGAGTCAAAGTGATTGGAGAATTACTAACAGTTCATATGCAATTGGCCTCTAAGCCTAGATTATAATAGTTTATTGATATATAAGTTGTTGAAATTATTGATGCTTATGGAATCTTTTTAAGTATGGAATGGACTAAAGCTTTGGATACATATCCATGGATTGTTTAGATTTATGGCTACCTTAGAAAAGAGTTCCAAACTAGATAAGAGGTGAAAGGGAGTCAAGAATGAAGCACATGATCATTGAGTAGAATGCTATGAATTAAATGGTCAACATAATTGACTCTAATTTTGGAGTTTTCACTTTAGAAACTACTAAGGTATGTGATCTTAAGATTACTCATGTTATGTCTAGGCTATTGAAGCTTCATTTTGATGGTGCTATGTGTAAGTATGGGTCTAGAGTAGGCATCATCCTAAATGATCCTACTGGTAATAAATAACATGCATATTATAGGCACTAGTTTCCATCCACCAATAACCTCATTGAATATGAAGCCATCATCTTAGGTCTGTATTTTTCTATTAAAAACAAGGTCAAAAAGCTACTAGTCTATAGTGATTCAGAACTTGTAATCAACCAAGTAAGAAGTAAATATCAATGCAAGATATCATACCTAAAGAGGTATAAATTCAAATTCTAGGATCTAACTAAGTCTTTTAATGCCTTTAACATTGTCTTTATTCCTATAGAGGAAAACAAAGTAACTAATGAGCTAGCCTCTACTATAGCTAACCTCATGCCTAATCAAGACTCACCCAACTTTAACATTGATCTGATACCTTGTCCTTTGGTCCTAGATAATGTGAATGATTTTCAAGTATTTGGTGATGATCAACATATCTTAGACTTCATGACTAGTTAAAGAGCATTTAAAGCTCATGTCATTGATGAGGCTAGTGAAAGTACTTATAGAGAAGGCAAGTTTGATGCCAAAGTCATTAAATTGAATGATAACAAGATCCTTAATGGCATGATTACCTTAGAGAGATTATTTGATCAAGACAAACTAGTTGAAACCCCTAAGGTTCCCAAGGTAAATGAGAAAGATTACAATGTAGTTGATTTTGACCCTCAAGATCAACCTCATCTAGTTAATGTTGGGAAAGCTTGCATAAGTGTTGTTGAAAATAAGAGAGCCAAAGAGATGCTAATAAAATACAAGGATGTCATAGCCTAGTCTTATGATGACTTGAATATCTTTGACCCAAGAGGCATCACTCATACTATACCTCTAAAATAAAATTATAAAATCTTTAGGTAGAGATAAATACCTATGAATCCTATTTTAAAACCTATGATCTTCAAAGAAGTTAAGAGATTGCTAGGTGATAGAATTGTAATTCCCATTAGGCACTCTACCTAGGTGGCCAATTTGGTGTCAGTCAGAAATAAAATGGTGAAATTTGACTATGTATTGATTTTATAAAATTGAATAAAGCATCTAAAAAGGATAATTATCCTCATCCTTCTTTTTAATAGGTGATACAAATTGTTTTAGGATCAGCCATTATGTCTTTTCTTGATGGTTTTTTAGGATACAACTAGATGTTGGTAGACAAGGAGGACAAAATGAATACAACTTTCATTACTAAGTGGGGCACCTTTGCATACAAGAGAATGCCTTTTGGGCTGATAAATGTAGGAGCTAGGTTTTAAAGGGCCATGGACCATGACTTCCAGGGTCTAATTGCTAAGTGTATCATTATATACATGGATGATCTAACAATTTTTTATAAAAATAGGGAAGATCACTTGATGCATTTACAACAAGTATTTTAGAGATGAAAAGGTATGAAATCTCTCTCAATCTGAGGAAAAGCATATTTTCTGTTATTGAAGGCAAATTATTAGGCCACATTATAACTAAAGATGGGATCTCTATAGATCTTGAAAGAATGAAAGCTATATCTAAGATAAAACATCCAAATAGTAGAAAGGAGTTAAAATCATTATTTGGAAAAATAAATTTTATAAGAAAATTCATATTTGGATTTGCATAAATTGTCAAACCATTGAATGATATGTTGAAGAAGGATGCTAAGTTCACTTGGAATAAAGAATACATGAAGGAATTTAATGACATCAAAGAAGAAATTAACCAAGCTCCAGTCTTGATAAGTCCTAACTTTTCAAAGGACTTTTATCTCTATTGTTTTACATTTGACCATACTATGGCTATAGTTTTAACTCAGAAGATTGATGTGTGTGATCACCCAATAACTTATCTGAATACTAACTTTACGAAGGTTGAGTTGAATTCTTCATTGATTGATAAATAAGCATGTGTATTGGTTAAGGTAGTGAAGAAATTTAGGCACTATATCCTTAGAAATAAGATGCATGCTATTTCACCTAACCCTACCATAAAGTTCATGCTAATCTAGAATGAACTTAGAGAATGTAGAGGTAAATGAATGTCAGTTTTAAAAGAGTATGACATATAAATTAAAAAAAATTAAATTGGTAAGGTGCCAAGGCTTGATCCAAATGATTGCTAATACTATCCCTAAGATAATTATCATGTAATTTGATCAACAAAGCTTCAAATCTAGTGAGTGGTATGATTTTATCATCCATTTACTAATCAATAACACTTGTCCTGATGGGTTGATGTAGTCATATAAAATGCAAGCATTGGTAACTTGAGCATGGCTAATGACACCTAACCCATAGGTCCCTCTAGTTTACTCTCATGACCCTCATAGGCTTGTTTTCATTGATTCCCAATCATATGTAGCATTCTATAATTGATCATAGCTGATTTAAGACCCTTTTTTCATGACCAATCCATCCCCCTAGGTCCAATCTACCCAGGACAATAGTGCCCCACTAGGATAGGAGCATCAGTGCCACTATGGTCCACTTTTGATGCTATTATCCAAGCTCATTTCTAGACCCAATGGTCAGTTTAATTTGATTCTTCATCCTTCTCCTTATTAGCCTAATGCAAGAAAATTAATAAATCTCTATAAAATCCCATTAAAAGATCATTTGGAAATGGTTGGCAAATATTATCAAGTAAGCAAGAATACAAGTGAAACCACTCATAAAATCTTCCCTATTCTTTGCATACAACCATCTAGTATAGTCTTAAGCACCTCTAAATCTCCACATTAGTCCCTATTCATCTCAAACACACCTAGTTTAGCATTTACTTAGATTCTCATTTCACAATTGCAGCAAACACTTTCAAAGGGAGAACTACATATAGCTTGATCCCTCTTCAAATTATTGATATGTAGGAAGCATGCCCATATATGAGGTATAAAGCATGTCTAGTGCATCTTACACACACAAAAACCTTTTTCCTATTTTTCCAAAGTTTTGTTAAATTACATTGGAGGCTTAGAAATAAAGAAGATCAACTCTACAGGGAACACTACTAATAATGAAGATTCACAAATTCAGAGATAATATCACATAGACCTACTAAACAAAACCTTGAAAGCTCAGATCTCAAGAGGATAGTTTTAGTGCCACTCTTATCCACTTTCATCACTCTTGTCTAATCAAAAAATTAAACCCATAATCCTATTTGCAATATTGTCATAGGCTTACACATTGAATATCAGAACCTATCTCAACCAGATCAATATATTTGAAGCTAAGTCTTATTTTCTCTCTTTTATTACTATTTTTATAAAATGTCTAATTAAAAATAAATATCACAAATTAGTAGTTAATTTATTGAATAATATTTATTGATTTATCAATATAGACCCTTTAACTAAACTAGGAATAAAATCCCAATATTCTCAAAATTATAAAATCATTTGGTGAAGTCGACTTACTTTGTATGCACACAAAACCCCTAGAAACCCTAGGGTAAAATTCCTACTATTTTTTCCTATAAATTTCTGAATTTTTTCTTGAATATTTAAATAAAAAAATCATTTCAAATTTTAAAATTTATTAGTAAATTTTAAAATAATTTTCTTTCAAACCCTAGTTGCCCATACTAGGTCCCAATATTTTTTCCAATGATTTTCTAAATTTTTTTTGAATTTTTAATAGCATATTTAAATCAAAAAATCCATTCAAAATTCAAAATTAATTTAAAAAAAAAAAAAAAAAAATCTAAAAACCCTAGTTATACATACTAGGTCTTATTCCATCAAGCATTTTTCAATAATTTTTTTTAAAATTTTAGTTCCATATATTTAAATTAGAAATCCATTTTTATTTTAGAAATTCCATAGTATTTTGCAAAAATACCATTATCAAAAGCCTAGTTGCATGTACTAGCTCTTATTCGCTTCTTGAGGTATCACCTTACATGTTTATGAGCTTCATATCTTTTTCACACAATTTATAATTCATTATTTCTAGGATTTTTCATTTTCTATATTCATCACTTGCATTTTCTATAACTTTGCCTATTACAATTTTTTTTTTAAAAAAAAAATTAAACATGTTTCAAATTGTTTTCCTACCTTAACAATGGCCCAATACACTAGTTTTGATGAAACTAATAAAAGGAAACTTTAAGAACTCCTAACCAAAAACCCTGACATTTAAGATGACATGCTCAAAATACTCCAAGAAGAACAACAAAGAGTAAACAATGGTAAATATTATCAAACCATATAGAAGCTAGTTGAAAATGACACTACAGGGGCAACCATGTCTCAACAACCCCCTATATCAGCCCAACCTTCTTCTATGCCACTAGCTATAGCTAGTACATCTTTATCTCCTAATGTGGTATCCCTTATGCAAGAGATAAGATCTCTTCAATCCATGGTGTTACATATTGAGAAAAATTCCTCTAGACCTACATAATATTTGGACTCTTTTCCTCTATTTCATACACCATTGGCATGACACATTGCTTCCACATCCTTACCATAAGGTTTTGTTCAACACAAACTTACTCTATATGATGGCAAGGGTGATCCAGAGACATATTTGAGAGATTTTCATGAAACATTCTAGGACTATGTACCAAATGACTAGCTACTTACCAAGTTATTTTCATTAAGCCTAAAGTATTATGATTTACAATGGTTCTATAATTATTGAATCAATTAGTCAGTGAATTTAATCCTTTAGCTGACATGTTCCTAGTTCATTTCGGCATTAATATTGGTGATAAGGTTGTATATGATCAAGTTTCACAACAAAAACAAAGGTCAAATGAGCATCTCATAGATTATGTTATTTGATATAAGAATATCTTAGCTAAGATGATAGGCCCATGGCCAATCAAGAGTTACAAGATCTCTTTAAATAGAGTCTTCTACCAGATTTACATGAATCAATTATGCTCAAGAGACTCTCTTCCTTCATTGAATTGTATCACACACTAAAAGAAAGAGAAGTCAAGCTAATTTCAATGGGAAAACTCAAGTATACAAGTATCTCAAAAAAAACCAACAAGAGTAACAAAAAAGTCCCATAAAAAGTCAAGGTTAATGATAAAAAGAGTCATAATCAACCTATAGTTAATGAAAATTTAGATCCCCCTCAATGAGAAGTTTTATTATACCTCCTTAGCATACATTTACCAATCTACCAATTTATCCAGGTAGAGTTTTACAACTATTGGATTGTAACATCATATCTCTCCCTCCTATTTAGTAAATTGAACCAACAAATCCTCTTCCATGGGGATATGATCAGTATGAATTTTTCAAGTTTCATAGGGCACCAAGCCATATAACAAACATGTACATTATTTTTAGACATAATATATAGGATTTAATATATGGTAATCATATTGATCTTGGGACTTTAGTAGAACCTCCTCTGGAAAAGTAAACACAATATAAAGCATTGAAAATCTTTTTAGATCCTTTTCCACAACATTCCAAATAGGAAACAGGGGACACATTAGGGTTTCACCATGCATATCATTCACATCCCTCACTAGATACATATAGGACACCTTCAACTAAGTTACATTTTTTGATAACCATGATTGGTGTATACAATTCTAGAGTTCTAGCTAGACCTTTCATCTCTTTCTTAGAGAAGAAGATCATCAAGGATGATTCAAATTATCATGCACTCTTTATCAAAGTTTAAATTCATAATCATATTATTTATAGTGTTCTTATCAACAATAGATCTAGTTTAAACATGTGCACTATGACATTACTACAACATTTAGGATATTTAGAGTAGGATATAACTATGATAGACATAGTTATCAATGGATTCAGTGGGCACATATAGATTTCATTGGGTTAGATTGTACTTCCTATATAGATTGTTCTAACACATGTGGCCACACCATTCACTATTATTACCAATTTAGGAGATTTTTATATGTTACTTGGTTGACCATAGATTTAGAAACTTTGAGCAGTACCTTCTATAATTCATAGATGCATGAAATTATTTCATTCTAATCAAGTTATTATAGTTGGTGCAATTCCATATGAGTTACCACTCCTGACTTTAGAGCCATATACTATTCCATAGTCACCAGTTTTAATTTTTACACTAGTTTCAATTTCTCATCCAATTATAGTTCCTACTTTAGTACAAATCTAGACATAGTTGAGGCATCCACCACTAGTATAAAAGGTTCATACACCTACATTGATTCATGATTCTAGACAACTTCTAGCTATAGTATTCACACCTAGGGTAGTCTCATTCAGATCTCATGCATCTACACATAGAAAACATGTTCATAGATCTTCTCCTACTTCTAGATGGGTTCCTAAGAGCCATATAGTTACATCCACTTCTTAGAGTTAAAGAGGGACCCCAAAATAAGTTTCTACTTCAGATATTTTAGAGCATCTACAACATATATAGCTTTTAGAGCCACAGTCTCAACATTTTCATCATGTTTCACAATCATGCATGATTCCACTCATTGATACAAAATACCATGATAGGGAGTCTCACATGAGACTCATTAGTTAGTATCATTTTTCCTCTATATTGATTTTACATAGTTTCTTATGTGTGATTGTACATACCTTAAATAATTCCAAAATAAAAAAATAATATAACATTTCAAAAAATACAAAAACATTCAAATATATTAAAATAATACAAACATTTTTATTATATGCATCATCCATACTTTACATTTCTACTACTATGTTAGGACTTACATTTTCTATTTCATGCTATTGTATGTTGATTTATCTACATTACCATGCTTCACTTGATATTATTTAAGTGTGTGAAGTGATATCCAAATATTTGATTGCTTCACTCTACCCATTGAGGGGGAATCCTACTTCTACATTCGAGACACACATTGATATACAACCCACTGGGGGCATCCTCTACATGACTACACCATCTAGGTTATGTCATTACTACACCACACACTCTAGTTATCATGTTGATGTACATTATTTACTAGCTTACATATATTACTATATCGACACTCAATAGTATTTAGCACTTATGCATTTATTTACATATACCAAGTCTTGTACTAACATGTCTTGCATACATTCACTACTTTCTTTGACAAGTTAAATGTGTTTGTAATTCTAGTTTCTTACATGCTTTCTTTTCTTGCTTAGCATTAGCTTGATGTGATTGAATTTATTATTTCTTATTTGTCTCTTGTATGTGCCTTAGGAAATTTGATAATGTTCTTTGATTCTATTCATGTGTACACCTTAGGACATTTACCAATATCCTTGGCTTTTACTCCTCTATGTGATTATGGATTTCATGCCAACTTGTTTATTTCAACTATATGTGTATGTGGCATTTAAACATGCCTTGTATGCTTACTTTCCATTTTGAATGACATGTGCCCATGTCCCTTGTTTACTTGGCCCCTTGGCCACTTTTGTACACTTCTTAGTTATAACCTTGTGTGCTTGTTACTTGATTGCTTTTGATTATTTACAATGACATGATCCATATCATGCATTATTCATGTTTCCTTAGATGCCATGATAGACATCATGTTCCACCCTTTCAACTAAAAAATAAAAACTAACCAAACTTTAAATTATAGCATAGTACATTACACATGTTATTACATTATTATATCTATCTAGGCATACTCCTGCAGATCTAGCAATCTCTCACTATAACCCATGTTATATCTTGAGATATCTTGTCAATTACCAGTGCTATTTCATGTATCCATACAACATAACATACTTGTAGGGATATTTATTTTGAGGGAAGTCATTTTAGGGTCTCCATTCCTACCCTCAGAAGAGGGGGAAACAAATAGGGATTTTATCATAGAGATCAAATCTCCTATCAACTAAAAAATTCTAGTTTTAGAACACTCGAAACAACAACCAAACATCAAACCAATTAGAATAGACTAGGTAGATAGTCAAGAATATAGAACAGTCATTAGATTTAGCTTAGGAAAATAACACTAAGACTATACTATAGCACTAATGGTGATACTATCCATTTCCAAGGATCTTATCTAAATATTAGAAAAACTAGATTTCCAAAAATAAAAAGAAAGGTAAGTTTAGTTATAGTTTTTCCAGCTATAGTTCAGACTAGAATCAATAGTTTTCATTACAATTTTCTTAGAGAATCTAGATATAGGGGGCATCATGAACATCATGATAGATATAATTTATAATTTTAGATAGGGTAGTTAGTATAACTTCCAAATTATAATCCATGTTTTAGACTCCAATGATTGGGGGTAATGTGCATAGCACATTTGTTTTCTTTCTTTCCTAGTTCAACATTATTTAGACATTATAAATAGTTACTTACCTTACTCCATCTATAGCTGGTTAGCATAATTTTTGGTTTGTATTTCATAAAAGCCTAAATTTTGAGTTCTTGAGTGGCTTCCACATAAGCTAGATTCTTAGTTTTAGAGTGGCTTTCATATAAGCCTAATCTCCATCTTTTGAAATGGCTAAGAGTGGCTTAGTTTCTAGCATACATTTGGATATCCACAATAACATTATCAGATCATATCACATTCATGGGCTTTAGGAGACATCTCATATGATACACATTCCATATGAATATTAGTTTATGGCTGCACTTCATGTGGAAATGATGGAGCCAAAGGTCTATCTAGCCTTTATATTCTTGAACTACTTATTCGGAGGGATTAGACACATAGTCCAAATGTTGATCAACACACACATGACCACCTATATTCACTTATTAGGTGAAAATGGAGCCAAATATATATACTTTGAATTCTTGAGCTGCTTTCCAAGGAATTAAGCACTCAACTTTGTTCATGATATAAATTTTGGTACAACATCATCTAGCAGATCCAACATTACTCAACCTTACTCATCATCACAACAAGTTTTTTATTGGTTCACATACCCAATAATGTGTATTTATTACTTCTCTCTCTCTCTCTCTCTCTCTCTCTCTCTCTCTCTCTCTCTCTCTCTCTCTCTCTCTCTCTCTCTCTCTCTCTCTCTCTCTCTCTCTCTCTCTCTCTCTCTCTCTCACACACACACACACACACACACACACACACACACACACACACACACACACAAACCTATATTTATACATTCTTGTTTTATACTTCCATATAATAATAACTCATCTACTCTTCAATTGCCTTTCACATATTCACACTTTCACAACATGCTCTATATACACTAGCCAACATTACACAACACCACACAACTTTTTGGGCTTCACCTTTGTAGGTAAGTTTAGGTATACTTTTTATTTTCCTTTATCCTAGTATTTCACTTTGCAACATCACTATAATAAAGGGGGGGGGGGAATGTAGTCATATAAAATGCAAAAAATGGTAACTTGAGCATGGCTAATGAAACCTAACCCATAGGTCTCTCTTAATTGCTCTCATGACCCTTATAAGCTTGTTTTCACTAATTCATAGTCATTTTTAGCCTTGCACACCTGATCCTAGCTAAGCCAAGACCCTCTTTTTAGGAATAATCTATCCCCCTAGGTCCCATCTACCCAGGATAATAGCACCCCACGAGGACAAGAGCGTCAATACGATTGTTTTCCACTTTTGGTAATATTGTCCAAACTCATTTTTGGCCCCAATGGTCAATTTATTCTAGTTTCCCATCCTTCTTCTTATTGGCCTAATGTAAGAAAATTCAATCTATAACCAATAGATCTTTATAAAATCCCATTCAAAGATCATTTGTAAAGGGTTGACAAATATTATCAATCAATCTAGAATACAAGTGAAAATACTCAAGCAATCTTCCCTATTCTCTACATACAACCATCTAGTTGTCTTAAGCACCCTTAAATATCCACATGAGTACCTAGTCATCTCAAGCACACCCAATTTAGTATTTAATTTCATTATCATATCATAATTGTACCAAGCACTTTCAAAGGGAGAACTACATATGGATTGATCCCTTTTCAAAGTATTGGTATATAGGTAGTGTGCCCCCAAACAAGGTGTGAATCATGTCTAGTGCATCTTACACATACTAACCCCTTTTCCCTATTTTTATAAAGTTTTGTTCAAGTACATTAAAGGCTTAAAAATGAAGAAGATCATATCTATAAGGAATACTACTAATAATAAAGCTTCACAAATTTAGAGACAATGTCACATAAACCTATTGAACAAAAACCAAAAAGCTCAAACTCTTAGGATAACAACATCAAACAAGACTAAAATCCTAGTGCCACTCCTATCCACATTTGATTTTACTATCCAATTAGAAAATGAAAGCTAGAATCCTATTTGTGATAGTGTCCTAAGCTTGCATAGTGAATATCAGACCTCATCTCAATTAGATTAGCATAGTTTAAGCTAAGTCTTATTTTTTCCCTTTTATTAACTTTTTTAGAAAAGCTCTAATTAAAAAAAAAATAAGTATCTTATTTATTGCATATTATTTACTGATTTGTTAATATAGACCCTTTAAATAAACTAGGAATAAAACCCCAATATTTCCAAAATTGTTAAATTAGCTGACTAGGGAACAAAGAAGAGATTTGAGGCTCAAGGCAGCCCGTTATCTGATAAAAATGAGGTTTTATATAGAATTAAATTTGAATTTGTCTACCTAAGATGTGTCTCTAATGACTAAGCTACCCAGATCATGAGCACCATCCATGAGAAGTTAGGAAATGGACACCCATTTGGAATGACAACATCTCATAATATCCTTAGAGATGGCTACTATTGGTTAACTATTTTCAAATATGCTCATAACCACATGAGGGAATGTCACTCATGCCAAATATTTAGCACCAAGGAGCCAAAGGTAGAATTGCCTTTACAACTAATTTTGATTGATAAACCCTTTGCACAATAGGGTTTAGACTTTGTAGAGGTAATTAACACCAATTCATTAGAAGGTCACCAGTATGTCATAATTACCATAGATTATTATACAAGGTGGGTTGAAGCTATAACCACCAAATAATGTAAGAATCAAGAAGTGATAAATTTTTTGAAGGAGAACATATGTACTAGATTTGGAACTCTAGTCTCTTTGTTATGTGACAATGGATCTACATTTATATCTATATAAATATTAGAGTGGACATATGATAATGGAATTTATCTTAATTTTTTATCCAACCATTATCCTCAAGGAAATGTAGTGTCTGAATCTACCAATAAGAACTTAATGAAAGCAATCAAGAAGTCTACTATAGATAATCCTAGGACTTGGAGTAAGCTTCTCAAATATGCCCTATGGGTAGATAGGATAAAGATCAAGCAAGCCTTAAAGGCATCATCATTTCTATTGGTGTATGGTCAAGAACTTATCTTCCCTATCACTCTCAATTTTCCTATGTATAAATTCATGCAACAGTATATGGAAGAAGGACAAGATCTTGAAAATTAGAGATTTTTATACATCATCCAAATGGAAGATGCACATGAAGAATCCTTTGTTAACTTTAGCAGGCATCAAACCATAGTGAAGAGGTGGTTTGAAAAAATGTCAAAGGTAAAAGTGTTTAAGTACGGAGACTTGGTCTTCTTTTGGGATAAAGCATCTAAACCCAAAGGCAAACATGAAAAACTCACACCTTTATGGATTAGCCCTTATCAAATAATGGAAAAACTTGGAAACAATACCTTCAAGCTAAAAGATATTTAAGGAGAAAAATTCACATTTCCCACTAATGAGAAATATCTCAAGCATTGCTTTTCTACCACTCCATCAGGGTCTTCATGGAATAAACCTGTAAGATTAGTTAGACTTAGTGTAGTAGGTTAGTTAGTTTCCCTTCAATTTTTTCCTTCTTGTCCCTTGTTTTTACATAAGCATGTATATATTTGTTTACTTCCCTTTTGATTCATACTTTGCTATTTTTTATGGTATGTTTATTTCTTGTTGTTTTGTTCCTTTCTTCTAATAAGTCCTTTTGGACAGCCCTCTACTCAAAGATCATTTAGTTTGAATGAAATTATGAAATTTGAAAATGTAGGTATGCATCTCATGTAAATATTGATAATTGATTTGAAATATGATCTTGTTATTATAATTTAGAATAACTAGCAAGGATTGATGAATAGGTTAACTATTTAATGAGAATTTGAACATTGTTATGATCTAAACTTGGTCTTAAGAAGAGCTTCACATGTGAAATGAAAGCTTGAGCTACTAGGGCACAGTCATGTTTGCACTTAATAAACATCATTACCTAAGACAAAGGTCACATGCATAAGTGATTACCTAAAGATCAAACACTTGACCAAATCCTTCAACCTAGCTACCCTAGTTCCCAACCTTTGCTAAAATGCATAAAATATCTAAAAATACAAAAATAAGAATTCAATGCAAAATTAAAAGCTTTTTCAAGCAAAGGTGATTCTAGTAATCTCCACTATGGATTATTGACATTTGGTTAGAAATGGATCAAGGCTTTGAGAGGACCCAAAGACACCTCTATTAGGGCTATAATCATCTAGCTAGTAGGAGAGAAATGCCCAAGGCTTCCCTGAACTAAAAACATGGTCCTTAATGTATATCCAAATATGCCCTAAGTTAATGTTAAAGATTAAAGCCATGAAACTTGGAAGTTATCCCCTAAACCCCATAGACAATAGTAAGTAGAATCAAAGCACACACGCAACATGTCTATATCTTTATGTTTGACCCTAATTATGTGTGTAAAGCTTGTTTCAACCATGAACTACTCTTCGTGATGGCATAGATCAAGTGAAATAGGTGACCTACTTGTCCAAACTAGAGCTTCTGAGTTGTAACATATTGTTATGTTTCCCTCAAATGTCACCATTTATTGAGGTCAAAATACCCCCATTTTTTAAAATTAGGACCCTTGAGATATTTTTAACCTTAATACTAAGATCTTGATGTTCTACTCTTTATTATGATTTGAAGATTATCCATGCCTAATGGGATTGGCCCATTTGTTTATGGTTTTGTTTAAAAATTTCCTAATGTTGCCAATATTTGATCTATGTGTCTTAAGATTGTAGGTTTCATGTAGCTCCATTTAATATATCATACTAAGATTTTCATAGATTAGCTCTATCCAAGATTTGATAGCCTTTGATCTAAAGATTATCATAGTTGGATTCATGCAATAAAACCTTCCTTTTCAAATTCCCTAGCTTAAGTCCTTAATTCAAATATTGGTGGGAGTGATTTTTGTGGGAATATTTCAAATTTATTTTGGACTTAATCCCTAATTTTCATGTTAAGGCTTAGTCATGTTTTTTTAACAAGACCAAACATTGGCCTAAAAATTATGCTTAGTCCCCTTATTTTCCACCTTTATTTATTATATTAATAACATGGTCTAATGTTATGCTAGTAGGGTCCTTTTATTTTAGCATGGTCCCTTTTGTTAAAAACTTTATCCTAAAATTTTAACCCTAAGGCCCTATTCATATTTATGAACACAAATGAAATCTTAGTCTTAAATATTTAGCCTAAGTTTCTATCTACCTAAGTCCTAACTTAAATGCCTAATTTCTTTACATATCTAACAATCCATGATTCATCAAGACTAAATGATCTAATGACATGAAGAAAGGCTGATGAAATTGAACATTTGGTCCTTTAGACCAACCATGTGTGATATCCTAGATCATGATGAATGGCTCTCACCTCATCATGAATTTTGATTGAATAAAGAAATGATGACATTGAAATATTAAAGGCTAAAAGATTCACCATAGAGGTGATAAGTGTCACCATCTCAAGAACTCAGACAAATTTCAACAACTCATAGTTCATCCCCATGGTTAATAGTTTCAAAATTTAGGATCCTTACAAAACCACCATGTAACACTCCTACATTCAAATCTTAATGTTAATAAAACCCCAATCTAATGATGTGTACTTAATTAGATCTTGATTGGATGGCTCTTTATTCCTCATAAATATTGATCAAATGGAGTGAATTAAATCTAAAATCTATAGAATAAAATAATTTGATAAGCTTAAATTTGACATTCTCACAAACATCATATGATTCCCAAAAGGATGTTATTGACATCCACTAGACCATCAAATTTAAGCCCACTAAACCTAAAGAACTTCACAAGTTCAAAGTTGGCATTATTTCAAATGTCATTTGACATCTATGAGGCCATCATATGACATTTGTGAGTCCATCAAATTTAAGCTCTTCAAATATTTTAACTTATCTAAAGGGGGCATGTTCTATATCATTTGAGGGGTCATTTTATATAATGTTTTAAAACTTTGCATAAAATATTCTATCCTAAGTATTTAGCATGTTCATTAACATGAAATAAATTTACCTTAAAATATTTTAGTTTAAGTTCCTTTCTATGACCATGCACTGATTAAATTTCATGAATCTTGTATGATCAATGGATTATGATTCATTGGGCCTAGATGATCTAATGGTGTGAAATTGTTGAGGACTATTTAGTAGACCTCTAAGATCTCATGGTCTTGACACATGGTAGAAGTGTATTTAATATATGATTGGTGTAGGATATAGAGCTCAAAAAACCCACAAAGGTGACAAGTGGCTTAAGCATAGGGCTTGATTTAAAGATGACAAATAACATGTGAGATCCTAGATCATGGTCAATAGCTTGGATTTATCCTTGGGCAATGATCCAACAACATGAAACAAAAGGGAAATTTTTAAAAAACAACAACTAGTTATTTGAAGGCATTTATGAAAAATGCCATGAAAGTTGCTAGTTAGATGCCAAATAAGCACCACGGAAGCAAAAAATGGTAAAATAGAAGACTTTTTGAGCTCAAGAGGGCAAAAATATAAAGGCAAACGTCAAAATCAAATCTGAGACATGAATGATCCTAAGTTCAAATAAGCCATTGCCATTAAGGCTTCAAAAGCCCTAAAAATTACATAAAATACCCTAATTTGAACTTAGATTGATTAGAGTTTAGCTAAAAGGAGTTCAATTGTAATTTGAGCAAGAAGATTTAACCCAAAGACCATTTTCAATCTAAATTGTGAGTAATTTTCAAACCTAGTAGCCATGGTAGCTCATAGGTAGGAAGGAAAGGATGAGACAGATTTATATTTATCCATAGACAATGAAGGAAGGGTTTTCAAAGACATAGACCTAGACACTAAAAAATTAAACATGGGCAATAGGAACTGGTCCAAGCTCTTTTGGACCACTGAGAAGATGAAATCCATTAGTAAGAAATAAAATATTGCCACTATGAACATAAGATAATATGACTTGGTTGTATTCAAAATGGCCAATCTCCACCATGATGCTACTAAACATAAGGTACTGCATGGTATTGACATCCTTGCTCATATTTTTAAAGATTATAGAAATGAACAAGGCTAGATAATTCATGAAGGAATGTCTAGGATAATTGCATACATCTCCCCATTGACTTTTGAAAGATATTACAAATTGGGAAAACCCTAGATGGATTTATGCACCATTAAATAATGGAGTGGAAACAATTATTTATACACAATCCTTAGGCCATGATTACTCCAATGAAACCATGCAATCTGGGATCCTGGAGGAAGAATCCCAATTTCCCAATTTAGTGAGGGGATTAAGGTAATCATGAATCTATTGAATAGAGTATTTGGGGCCTCATCCACCACATATGTCAATAAAATTTGGGTATCTTATGTCTACTTCATGTTAGAAAAGAAGATCACTCCCCTAATTAGAGAGATGATCAACATCCATCTAGAATGATAACTCACAACCATTAAGAATATAATTGGTAACCAATTATTCATGATGTCATATTTACTATATGCCTTACTAGCCTCCACCAATATCCCTTATATAAAAAATTGGTCACTTGAGGGTAGATTTATAGTCTCCCACCATTATTCAAAACTACACATTTTCAAATATAGACACAACATGTAGTTCATTTGTGATTGTGTTTATCCTACTTTAGTAGAAGCCATTACAAGGATTCACATGCCCAGGATTAGCCCTCTAATAAATAAATATTTAGAAACAATGGGAGACATATGGTTGTATCTAGATTGTACTATGATTAAAATTAAAGGTATTTTGATTCAACCTTAAAAGTTGTCTATCTATGTTCCCACCAAACTAGTAGAGCAAGAAATTACATATCAACTTCTTCATGGCATTGATGGAGTATGAAACAAGAAAAGGAAAGGCCTCCTCCATCCTTTTCCTTTGATAATTGGTAGAACTATTTTACAATATTAGAAACATGTGGACACTATTTCCAAACATAGAGGTTCCTTCAGATTTAATCTAAATGAGCTAAAGTAGTGGGACCCTAAGGGAACAGTCTTCACACATTTTAAATCTAAGAAATTTCCCAAGACAATATATGAGCACCAGTTTAGTGTCCATAATAACTTACACATTAGAGCAAATAATTTTGAATAAATATTAGATATGTTTAAGGGACATAACATTAGACTTGAGCATAGATTATCTAGTAATCAGAAGCCCCCTAGAGATATATGGCAAATGGGACCTTTCTAGTACCATTTACTACCTGGTCCTTAAAGGCCCCCTCAAAATAAACTATACGTAGAAGTGCCATAGCTACAAGAAAAAATTAAATAAGGTCTTGACAAGGAAAAATGAGAAAAGATACTTGGTAGGGCCCCATTATCCTCAACCCTACCTCAAAGACCAACATCCCCCATTGCATTCCTAGATATGATTGCCCTACATCCTAATTAGATAGTGGCAGATTCCCTCAAGGTCCTTGATAAGGTATATAGATTTAATGAAGATAAAAAATAGGTTGAATAAGCACAAGCCCAAACAAAGGAATCTAATAAAGAAAAGGGGAAAGAGATTACCCTAGATCTAGTCCCAGTGGATCGATTATAGAAGAGAAAGGCATAATTGGCAATATTCCTAGTTGGGTAAAAGAAGCCCAAGTTGACTTTCACTCACCCTACAAGTGAAATAAATTTATTTAGTGATGAATACCCCATCCATGGACCAATCATCCCTAATTGGTTCATCTATGAAAAAATGTAGAAGATCCCCTCCTTATCTCACTCATGGGCCCTTACCCAAAATATCAATATTGATGTACATGATGATATTAAGACATGGATAAGGACTTTGATGAAGGAATATGGAGAGATAATAATAGTCACCACTATGGGGTTAGATGGAAAATAAATGGATACCCTATGAGCATCAATCAACATAAAGATGGAGGTTACTAAACATCCAAAGTACATAAAACCAACTACCACTATGTAAGTTAGTCCATAGATAGCTAGATTAGAGAGAGTGACAACTAGAAAGGCCATGGTGGGGATTAAAGAGTTCACATTTCAAAAGGCCAAGCCTTTTGTAGGCTTAAATTCAATTGGGGGATAGTAGCTTAGTGAACTCCCCATTCATGAAGAAGATGTTGAAATCCTAGCCGGGGCTCATTTAGCTTAGGTTAGATTAAGCATCAGGGGTATGAATCAAAAGATACATAATTTGGATAAGGAAAAGGATAATTTGGAGACATAATATATCTTATCATTACATGAGGCAATGATCAAAATTCTTCATAAATCCTTTTATGACATGTTTAGTGCATTGAAAATAATGAAGCTAAGGCAAAGTGCATTGACATAGCAAAATATAGTGGCTAAGGGTTTGATAGCCCAATGACAAGCTTTAGAGGATAAAATAATGGGGTTAATCAACATCCAAGTTAGAAGGTAGATCATTGGGTTTAAAATAATAATTTTGGGGTATTTAAATACAATTATGGTAATTATTATTGACAAAGTCTGAAGTTTGTGTGTTTGGTCACAGGAACTAGTGAGACTCTTGAAGGATGATGCGGAGATAATATGAAGGATTGACCACATTATTGTAATCATGATGATTGAACCTATATATACCACTATATTAGGTATCATGGTAGATGATGAATTCAAACACAAAGCTACTTTGGTGATAAAGTAAATAAGAAATAAGAGTCAAGGCTAGTCTAGAGAAAATAATAGTAGGATCTTGGACATGATCCTTAATGAAAGATAAAGGATAGTTGAGGATAGAAGCATCAAGGAAGCTATGACTATAAATGATAAATAATTGAATAAGATAGCTGACAAAGAAGAGTGTCTCCTAAAACTAGTTGTGAACTTAGATATTGTTAATGAACAACATAAAAAAGCCATGAATATCCTTCAATAGTAACAAGCAAATTCTCAGGTGTAAGGCCCACTAATAAATTAATATTTCATTTTGTAAAGGTAGTGTAACATTTTGAAAATGTAATATTCTATTGTAAAGGCATATGATAGTTTGTTAAAATATTCACCTCTAGGTCAGTCTATTTCAGAAAAGCAAGTGTATTTTAAAACTTTGTAGAAAAAGGACAACTATCCTTCTTTTACATTTGTATCTTGTAACTGACCAATATACTACCTTGTCCTCCTGTAAAAGGCTATACTACCATTTTGTAAAGAGACATAATTTTGAGCAAAATTTTTATACTTTTAGAAATTAATACAATCAAGGAATTCTAAAAATATTATCCAAGTTTGTTTGTGTCAATTGTTATATGGATTTTCTCTCAATTGTTATTACTAAGGCTTAAATTTGAATTGTTTTTATGAATTTTGAGTTACATCTTTGATTAAAGGGTAGCTAATTTATGCTTATGCTAGATTCATTGAATGATCTTGAATTTGATTCATTTTATTTTACTTGCATTAGAATGTGAAAATGATATTTGAATGTGGTAGAAAATCCTTAAATTAAATTTAGTTCTTACTTGTACTTCTTTATATCATCCTTTGAAGTTTTCTTGGTGTGTAGTGAGATCTGAGCTTATACTATTTTGCACTATATACAAGTCAAATGCATATTCAGTTATAATTGAAACTTTATCATAATATTCAAGGCTAAGATCATCAATCACTTATTCTCTTTCTACCTTACCCTTCTCTTTTGCTTCCTTTTTCAACTAGATCATTCTAGTTTAATTTCATTGTAAATGTCTATTTAGATTAGTTTTTAGTCTAAAATTTGATCATAACTCACCAGTAATAGCATAGATCCTTGCACTTTGAAAATATTTGGACCATGATGGCTCCCAACCATAAATTAATATATTTTTTTATAAAAAAATTAAACATTTCTCTACCAATATTTCACCATAGGTAACATAAGTTACCAAAACCTACTACTCATGCTCTGAATCCCTAAAATTTTAAAATGAGAAGTGTCCTTTGAACACTAAGGGCACTTTCAATACAAAAAAGACATAAATAAAGTCCTTGATAGTTTTATGACCTTGAGAACTATCGTAAAGTGTCTTCATAATCCTCTCAACTTATTTATTTCTTGGATAACCTTTGAACAATTCATTTAGGCACCACAAATGATGTCTTTTCCATTTATCCCTATGGTAGCTTGTAGATGCACATTAGGTAGTATTAAGCATTATGTCTTATCATAACACTTATACATGATATTATACCTATTAAATAATAGATACAAAACATCCCCCTCAACATTTAGGTTTTCAATGTTAGGACTTGTTCCAAAGTCTTAACGTTAGGTTAGTTTTTTGGTAGAAAATAATTAATATTGTAAATGGGGCATGCATCTTTTATAAAGACACCCCCATAAAATAAATAAACTTAGTTTAATTATTAGGTAGTTTTTATGTTTTATGTTTATTAATTAGATTTGTTTTACGGGTTGTTTTCCTGTATTTAGTTGGTTATTGGATTAGTTGTTTTTACCGGTCATTGGTAAAAACTATATAAATCCATATTTGCTTTGTGAAAGGGTTAACGGAGTAAAGGCACCCTTATGTAATTGTTATTTTGAAATTAATAAAATACTTGTGCACTCGCACTAAGCGGGGACAAGGTTCAATCTATTTTGATCCTGGAGTTATCAGTGGTATCAGAGCATGGTGGGAGCACGGTGAATTCGAAAGAGGAAGGTGTGATTTCTTTTGGCATGAAAATAAGGTATGCCATATAGTTTGGTTTAAATATTTTGAAAAATTATTAAATCATTTTAATTTTTAAAAAATTATTTATATTTACCACTGTCTGGGCTTTTTTTGGATCATTCATACTCCATTTTTTCTGAGTTCAAGCCTCCTCATTTGGCATAAAAATGAATTTTTAATATTTAATGTTATAAAATTCATTGTTTTTTGGCCAAAACCAGATTTGTACGGCCTTTTATCTGAGAAAAACCTCTGAATATTTTCAAACATGGCTGCCATTGTGTTTTGAATTCATTTCAGCTCCTTTTAAGTCCAAAACCTCTGCAAATCTTGATCAATTAGCATTCAAAACCTCTATTGTTGCATTTTTTATTGAAAATCTGGAAAAACCAGACTTGTACGGCCTGTTGTATGGCCTTTCCAACGCCCTGGACTGTTTTTGATCCATTTCCCTGCAAAATATACCTTAAAAAATTGCAAAAACACTGTCTAAATATGTTTTAGCAGCCTATACGGACTTGTACGGCCTAGGAGTGAGAAAGCAGGTGAAGAATTTTTTTCCAGATCAGCCATGGCGTCCCAGGCAAGCATGGCGCAGTATAAAAGTTCAAAAATTTATTATTCGCTGTTTCTATAGTTTTTGTTTCAAATATTTGCTGGGTCCCATCCGGGAGAAGATTGAAGTGCAGGGTGAAAAGAAAGGGAAAAAGAAAAATTTATTTATTTACATTCTCATGTAATTTTTTTTTTATTTTCCCTCATACACAGAAATCTAGTACAAATATAAATTTCTAAAAGTAACATTTTGTAAATGCTCTTAGAGCAATTGGTTAAGTATATTTTGGTAAAAGCTTGCAAGGGAGGAGGTCAAGGGTTCAAATCCCTTTTTGGAGAAAGTCTTTTTTGATTTGGAATATACTTTTTTGAAAAAGAAATATTCCCTTTTAATTCAGAACATTGTATAACACATACTTATTGTATTGTGTTATTTATTTTTTCGAAAAAGGGGCGAAATTCAATCTTTTTCTTTCGCATTATTGTGGTGAGATAAGGGTGTAATTGGTGAAATAAGGTTGTAATTTGGCAAAATAAGGGTGTAATCATTATTTTTGGTGTGGTTAAGTGCAAAACCCATCAAAAATACTTGTTTTTTTTTTACGCTCTATGCGGAGATTAAGTGCAAAACCCCGTAGAAGCAGTGTCTTGTGCAGTGAATGTGATATTTGTTTCACTTCTTTCGCATTTTATCGTACGTTTTTTTCTACTACACTTTCATTCATTTCAAAATGCCGAAAATTCAGAATTTGCTTTCAGATGGTGATAGATTAACAATTTCCAATTATTCAGATTGGAAACGATTGATGGAGGCTTCACTAGTGTTTAATGAGTTATGGGATATTGTTAAGAATGAAAATCCCACATTGCCAACAGAGCAGGCTAAGTTAGATATTTTCAATTTACGTGATTCTAAGGCCTTAGCTCTCATTAAATGTTGTTGTACTCGTGATACATATGTTCATATTGAAAATTCTCCTCATAGTTACACTGCATGGAAAACATTGTCAATTTGTATGATAAGAAACCAAAGCATAAGAAGATAGATATTCATATGCAGTTGTTTACTTTGTCATTAGATGAGGATGGGGATATGGGAGAATATATGTCTAAGTTGAAAAATATCACTACTGAGTACACTAAGGCTGGTTTTGGAAAACTAGATGATGACCTCATAGTTACTGCTGCTTTGAAAGGACTACCGGGGTCCTATAGGAATTTTGTTGAAATGTTGCATGTCTCTGACAAGATCACATGCATCACCTTTGATAAGTTGGCTGAGTTGCTCATCCAACATGACCTCTCTCTACCCAAGAAATCCAAGAAAACTGAAGAAGCCCATGTTTTAGAGTCAAAGCCTAGTTCATCTTCATCTGGGCATCAAAACAATAGAGGAAACAATTATAGAGGGGGTCGAGGTTACAGAGGAGGCAGATATCAAAACAGAGGTAGGGGTCATTCACATAATCAACAATCTAATCAATCACATTCACATGAAACAAGTGATCGAGGACATGGTCACAATTCATATAGGGGTAGAGGTCGAGGTAGATCAAACATTCAGTGTCATAGATGTGGAAAATTTGGTCACATTGCCTCACAATGTAGAATTCCTTTTGATAAAATTCAGAGGCCACAAAAAGCGACTAAGACTAACTCTGCTCAGTATGTCGATCATGACTATGATGAATCTAGTAATGTTTCCCATGAATTTGCATTTACTTCTTTGGGGCACATTGATTATGTTGAATATGAGGCTAGAGATGAGCTCACAGATGTATGGGTTTTAGACATAGGAGCAACCAAACACATGACTTTTAGGAGAGATTTCTTTTGGTCTTATAAGGAAGCTTCTCTCTCTCCAGTTGCCTTAGCAGATAAGTCTATGCATACACCACTAGGACTTGGTACTATTCGAATTCTTCTTCCTAATGGGTCTATAAAATACTTGGAGGATGTTTGGTATGTTCCCACATTGAAGAAACACTTACTTTCTTTGGTAACTATTCGAAAGAAAGGTTATCAAATTGTGCTTGAAAATGGGCTCATTTACATCAATTCAGTGAAGGATAATTATAAAACCATGTATACAGGATATGAAGATGGAAACTTGGTTAGATTGCATTGTAAGGTGCTTCCTCCAAATATAGAACTTGCAGCAGTTGTTGATACAGGTACAGGTACTATGTCTACACAACGGTTATGGCATCTCCGCTATGGACATTTGAATATCCACTCTTTAGTGGATTTGCAGAGATATGGTATGGTGAATGGGTTGCCCACTTTTCGTAAAGATAGTATTCTTTGTGAGTCATGTGTTTTGGGCAAACAAAATCAAGAAAAATTTCCTAAACAGTCATCTTGGAGAGCTAACAGATGTTTACAGTTAGTTCATAGTGATGTATGTGACATGAAAAAGTCATCCATTGGTGGGTGTAGATACTTTGTCTTGTTTATTGATGACTTTTCTAGGATGACTTGGGTATTCTTTATGAAAAACAAATCTGAAGTTTTCGCTAAGTTTGTTGATTGGTTACACTTAGTCGAAAAAGAAACAGGTTCACATTTGGCCACTCTTCGTTCAGATAATGGAGGTGAGTATACCTCAAATGAATTTTTAGACTATTGTCGAGAACATGGAATTCAACGACAATATAGTAATGCTTATACTCCACAACAAAATGGAGTATCTGAACGAATGAATAGAACTTTAGAGGGCACAGCACGTGCCATGTTGCACTATAAACAGCTTGATGATAAATTTTGGGCCGAAGCCGTTGGTACTGCAGTGTATTTGAGAAACAGGTCCCCCACAGTTGCACTTTTGGGTCAAACTCCATATGAGGCATGGTATGGGTTTAAACCCAAAGTTAAACACTTGAAAGTGTTTGGATGTCTTTGTTTTGCTTTGGTTCCTCCTAAACATAGAACTAAGTTGGAACCACGAAGTCGAAAATGCATCTTTCTTGGTTATTCTAAAAATAAAAAGGGGTTTCGTTTGCTTGCACAGGATTCAGGCAAATTCATAGTGAGTAGAGATGTAATATTTGATGAATTTGGGACTATGAACACTACAGAGATTGATTCTCAACTTGATAGATTAGAGAGGAAAAATGCAAAAAGAGATAAGGGTTTGAACAATGGGGATAACTCTTCGAAGTTATGGTATGAGACTCAAATTCCTTCACTTTCCTCTCCTTCATCTACAAGTTCACAGGTTGATGACTTAGAAATTGTTGAAAATTCTCTAAGTCCCCCATCGAATAATGCACCTAATGAGAATTCAGGAGTCCCTGATTTGAATAATTTGTCTAAGTATCCAAAATGGGCTCAAAGTACTTTTTCTGACTTGACAGCAGATGAAGTTGGTTTAACAGGGCCCAGGAATTCTCGAAAATAGGTGAACTATGCTATGGTTGTTACTACTTCTTCCACTGAGCCATCCACTTTTGAGGAGGCATCTACTGAACATGTTTGGCAACAGGCAATGAAATGTGAGTATGATTCCATACTCAACAATAATACATGGGTTTTAGTTGATCCTCCTCCACATGTTAAACCCATCGGATGTAAATGGGTTTATAGGACTAAGTATAAATCAGATGGTTCCATTGATAAACATAAGGCACGACTTGTTGCCAAAGGATATGCGCAACAAGAAGGTATTGATTATGAGGAAACATTTGCACCAACTGCCAAATGGCACACTATTCGTATGGTACTTGCCTTAGCAGCACAAAATGGTTGGAAAGTACATCAGTTGGATGTTAAAAGTGCTTTTTTAAATGGTGATTTACAGGAAGAAGTCTATATGAAACAACCTCAGGGTTTTGAACAGGTGGGTGCTGAACACAAAGTGTGTAAATTGACAAAAGCTTTGTATGGGCTCAAACAGGCACCCAGGGCTTGGTATGAGAAAATGGATTCATACTTGAAATCCATTGGTTTTCATCGCAGTGAATCAGATGATACTCTCTATTTTCGAGTGCAGGGTAAGAAAATGGTGATATTAGTTCTCTATGTTGATGACTTGTTTATTGCAGGTAATGATGAAAATCATAATAAGTCTGTGAAGAAGGAATTAAAAGATGGGTTTGAGATGACAGATCTTGGACTTCTTCACTACTATCTAGGCATAGAGGTAACTTAGAAAGAGCATAGTATTTTCATTTCACAAACTAAGTATATTTCTGAGTTATTAGAGAGGTTTGGCATGAGTGATTGTAAACCTGCCCTCACTCCCATGGAAAGTAACTTGAAATTGTCTAAGGATGATAGCAGTGCCTTTTTTGATGGCACAACATATAGACAATTGGTGGGAGGTTTGATATATTTGATGAATACCAGGCCCGATATTTCTTTTTCAGTTGGAATTTTATCTAGGTTTATGCATGAACCTAGAGAAATTCATTGGCATGCAGCAAAACGAGTACTTCGTTACCTTCAGGGAACGAAAACATATGGCCTTGAATACCGCCGCAACAAGAACTTTAAACTTGTTGGATATTGTGATGCAGATTTTGGCGGATGTGTGGATGACAGAGTGTCAACCACAGGATACACTATGCATATGGGTTCAGCTGCCATTGCTTGGTGTTGTAAGAAGCAGGATACAGTGGCAAATTCATCAGCAGAATCAGAGTATATTGCAGCATGGGATGCTTCTAGAGAAATTGTTTACCTTCGTCGTATTCTTGAAGATCTTCAGGTTTCTCAGTTTACTCCTACACAGTTATACATTGATAATCAGAGTGCAATCAAGATGTCCAAGAATCCAGTGTTTCATGCCAAAACAAAACATATGGATGTCAAATATCATTATCTGCGAATGCTGGTGGCAAAGAAAACTCTTGATCCAATATATTGCCCAACTGCCGATCAGACAGCTGACATCTTCACAAAACCCCTTGACAGAATCAAATTTGAAAAATTCGGAAAAATGCTTGGTATGTGTCCAAAGACCTGACTTTGGATCATAGGGGGGTTTGTTAGGACTTGTTCCAAAGTCTTAACGTTAGGTTAGTTTTTTGGTAGAAAATAATTACTATTGTAAATGGGGCATGCATCTTTTATAAAGACACCCCCATAAAATAAATAAACTTAGTTTAATTATTAGGTAGTTTTTATGTTTTATGTTTATTAATTAGATTTGTTTTACGGGTTGTTTTCCCGTATTTAGTTGGTTATTGGATTAGTTGTTTTTACCGGTCATTGGTAAAAACTATATAAATCCATATTTGCTTTGTGAAAGGGTTAACGGAGTAAAGGCACCCTTATGTAATTGTTATTTTGAAATTAATAAAATACTTGTGCACTCGCACTAAGCGGGGACAAGGTTCAATCTATTTTGATCCTGGAGTTATCATTCAAAATCAAGATTTGAGTGCATAATACAAAACATTTCTTATGAAATTTATACCTATTGGTCTGCAGACTTGTAGGTCTATATTCTTATTCCTTAAGCCTTCTTATGAGACAAGTCTTGACTTTTAAACTTTGATCATGCTTTATCATTTAATAATATCATTTTATGAGATCAATATCTCCATATTACTTAGACAAAGAAGGACAAAAAACTTTTGAAACCATCCTTTCAGGCATCCTCATAATATAATCTTCAAGAATATAAAGATGAATGCTACTTTGAAAAAATGTGTACAGAACATTTAGTCATGTTAGATATCCTTTAGTCGAATGATAATATGTGGAAACTATTTAACCATCACCTATTATTAGTAATTTGGCCTGTCAAGGACAAATGCAACCCCTATAATCCAAAAGTTTCTAGGATCTTGTCAATAGTCTTAGGAAAATGGTCTAAAATGGTGTGTTTTAGCCTAAAAGAATAATTTTTGGTATTTAAATGTCAAAATGGGATCCAAATGTCATAAAAAACATTCAACTTACCTTTTACCATTTTAAAATATATGAATTTTACTCTAGTCCAAAGGTTTAAAAGCTCAAAAGGTGGTTTAATGTAATTTTAAGTCAAAAAAGAGCTATTTAAACCTCCCTCATGCCAATTTTGGATTTAAAAAGTAGGTGATAGGGTAAATTTAGTTTTATTTGACTATAATTACTCATTTTATCCCTTTCATGCATTAATTTTGGCCATTGATAAGGTATCTTTAAAATCCAAGTAAAGGCTATTTTACAAAGAGGAGTATAAAGTTGTATGGAATTCCATACAATTAAAGTCTAAATAAGGATAAAGAGGAAATAAAAAGGCTTAAAAAATAATTTTAGGATAATTAGATGTAATATAGGCCCTAAACTAGTCTCTTCTTGTGAAGTGGCTCCTTTACACATAGTGATAGGCCTTCAGGTTTGGTACTCATACAGTTTGGAGAGAGAAGGTATATGTCTAAATTTTTGGTCAAAGAATGTATATTCATAGGGATTAATAATAAATAAATTGGTTATATAATTGTTCTATTCTTCCTCATGATTTATCAATTTTAAGTTATGCTAATTTTTGTAGTTTTGCATCCATGAAGGCAACCGATTTTCATCAATTTCTCTTCACCAAGGCAACATTTTAAGAAAATTAAAGTTTTAAGAGATTATTTGGAACATAATACACATTTGCATGGCCTCCTTTAGTATTTTTCCACACATATGAAGTTCAAAAAAAATCACAAAGATAAGGAGTCCAATCTATAGTTTGGTATGCTTCTCAAGAGAAGTACGGTCTTGGAGAGAGATAAAGTTTTTAAGATTCCTTGGTTTTATCTATGGAATGCATTTAATTAATATTATCAAATTTTAAAACAATGTCTCTCAATAAGTCTCCAAGTATTTATGTCTTATCCCATCATTTTGATCTTAAAGCATCTCAAAAGGCATGTTTAGCATTGTTTAAGGAAATTTAACATATTTTGAGGTTTTTGAAGAAACCTATGTTTCATTTTCACCTCTTTATCCTCCTCCAATGGCCTCCAAAGTGATTTATGTCGTTAAGGATAGGTATAGGATTGCATATGACCCTTAAAATTTCCCTTATCATTATTACATTGATCTTTTTCACCTCCATCTCACTCATCTTTAACACATCTATCATACACTATCTTCTCACTATGTTTTGTGCTTATTTCACCCTCAATTCATGTGTTTCCATCATATTTCATCCTTAACACCCTTCCACCCATATCCATTCCATGGTTTCATTACTAGAGAGGCAATGTTTGATAAAATACCATCACAAGCATGAAAAAGGAGGTATATAGACCTTGAAGCATCAAACTATAGCCAAGAAAAAGAACATATAGTAGGCCACCATAGTCAAGTATTGGTCATAAGGTAAAATGAGGAGAAAGCATGAGAGACCTTATTTAAGGTCTATAAAGATGAAGTAATCCATGGTGATGAGAAATTAAGAGGTGAAAGACTATCCTGGATTAGAAGTGAGGTGTGTAGAACTTGAAATTTGGAACTATTTCATGGGAAGATACTTATAACATGGTAACATTATAGTCATAAACATATCATGAGGTACATAGACAAAGAATGACAAGGAAAATCTCTTCATTATGGTATATAAAAATAACCTCATCAAGCATATAAGGGAGAGGAACAAGGACCATAATCATTTTTGATGGTCTCTCCAAGGCTAATAATAGTCTCTCTTTATAAAAGATGACATCATATATCCACCTACAATTGGAAGTGAAGAACACAATCAACTTTTAAGGGTTGATATTATCATAGTAATGAATGGAATATAGTGATAATTAGTTCAAGGTTCAAAGGTCTTAACTTACGATTGATCCAATCATAAATCACCTAAATATAGGTAGCCCTTGAGAAAATAGTCAGGTGTCCCTGAGACCACCTATAGTCCTATCCCATCTCAAGGAAGTGAAAGGCCTACTTGGTAGTCTTATGACTCTTCTAGGTTTAAAAGAGACTATTTTGAGTCACCTAACTACATAATCAATAAGCTATTGAATTTTAAGAACATAATTGTAAAGTAAAATAGGGATATTAAGGCACTAATATAACTTATAGGCTCAAAGTGTAACCTACAATTTTAATACAATAGTCAAGTCTTTTATCACCTTTTTAAGACTCGAGGAGGTAATTTTGATCATCAAAAGACATGAATAGCATTGAGATTGTTAATATCATGAAGAAAGATGTAAATTCATATCATGAAGTTAAATAAGGGTTTAATAAGGATAATAATTATCTACATCTATAGATATGAATCTTTAAGCATGATACAATCAAATATAAAGGCTATGAAGTTTTGACATGACCCTTGTGCCAATCCATTTTGACCCTACACATCAAATCAGGGCCTCTATGGGTAAAAACTTAGTAATTATATATTTTATGGGGTACAAATTTTTTTCATAAGGTGTATTATAGGTCATTTAATGTGATTTCATGTTATATTAACCTTGGTCAATTAGTCTTTTAGTATGTTTATCATTTTGAGTCATTTTGAGGTCCTAAATAGAGAATTTAATAGGTTGTATGGCCTCTTTTGGAAATGTGAAGGTTAAAAAGCATGATTTCACATACCATGTATCCTAATAGGTCTTAATCAAATATCATTACTAAAAAATGGTAGGTTCTTCAGAAGAAAAGGTAGTTTTCTTGAAAAAAGGGGAGTTTGGCACTTGTACAGCCCATAGGGAAGTGTGCCACATGGGATAAGGTCATTGAAATAATATTAATATTATTAAAACTCATATAAATTAATTAAATATATTTATTTTCCATTTTTAATCCAAAACCATTATGTTCCTTCTTTGCCTTTCTAAACATACTTAAGTGACTAGTAGGTTTGTGCTTAGTATGGACAACTGAAGAGGTTTCAGGTCAAATTATTTTGGGAGGTTATATTAAAATCATAGAGATTAATTTAAATAAAAATATTTTTAATAATGGTGTCCTATTATTTATGAACCATCATCATGAAGTTGACTATGTATTTTTACTTGCTATTTCATGCACCCTATAGGTTTTGCTCCATTTTGGGCAAGTCTATATGAACCAGTTGGTGATGTTGATTCCAAAGGATGTGGGATATATTATTAAATTATATCCAAGTTTATTTTCATATTTCATGGTGTTTAAATCATCAAGATATCTCATATTATTGGATGGTGTCATCATGTGCAGTCTCAATCAGTTTTCTTTATTGTAGACTATGTGTTTCTCTTCAGAGGTCTCATAAGAATGTGATGTGATGTTTATATAGGTATCAATGCCATATTCATCACTATACCTTCATTTTTAATGTCATAACACCATGTTTTGGGAAACTTGTAGCCTTGTCATTCCTCATAGTCAACTCTATACTAAATTTCACTTGCAGTCACATGTTTAGAGCTTGCATAACCTATTAATAGAACTTTAATGGAGTATTAATTTTCCAATTCATTAATAGTTATATAGAGTTCATTTGGATGTTTGTTATAAGTGTAATATTGTTTGTAATCTCTAATAATCCAACATATACCTCTTAAGACCCCTTCCTACTCTGTTCTAGATGTATGTAAGAGATTTTCACATTGAAATGTATGTTTTTGAATTGGTCTTAAGATATCCTTGATGGAAACCATTAATTTTAGGTATTGGAAATTATTTTGAGTGTCCATGAGGCATTTATTCCACACTTTTACTCCATTTAATGTTCACTATCCACATTCAGCCTATACACACATGTAGGAGCCTTCCTTGATGACATCATACTAGGGTGAGAATCTTAGTAATGGTTTTATAAATTTTTAAAAATTAGGAGTGTATTTGAAATGTTGATATTGGCTCACAACTCATGAGAAGTTAAAAACATGCACAATGTCCATCTTTGTATTTACTATCTATAGACTTGATAATGTCCACCTATAGGATTTATTGGTAGAGAAATAAGGGAATTTGATGAAGGGATTTGAACAAGTTGAAATATTTATTGAAGTAATATAAATTGATGTATAATCATGGTATAAATGTTAAGAATTTTATTTTGACAGATTGAAATAGGGATAAAAAATTCTTAAAATGCAAAAATAGAGCTCCAGGGGTATTTTATGAATACCCTATGACATGTTTGCAAACAATTTTGAAACATATAAATAGGTAAGTTTGATAGATTATATAATGGAGATAAAATATGAAAATAATGGAGGTTAGAAGGTGAGTGGAAGATAAAATTTTAAGGCCTCAAATATTCCTTTAAAATCATTGAAACTGTACACTAATTTCCATAGAATTTGAGTTTTGGATGACAACTGATTTTCCAAGAGAAATAAAATAATTCTCTCATAACTAGAGTGGTTTCATGGATTTAATGCTGGAAAAAATGGAGTTAATATAATAATTAATATGTTTATTTATGGTTATCAAGTTTTATTGGACACCTATAGGTGTCCCTTCTCAAAAAAATGTGCACTTATAGCTAGGTATGGAAACAATGACCCAAACTAAGTACTTTGGTGGTGTTTTAGCCCATATAAAGTGAATTAAAGTATGAGAAAATTATAAGAGATCCTAAGGCTTAAATTAAGGTCTTCAAATATCTTGAATAAGGTCCAAAGAGGTAAAGGTAACCTACAAGTAGGGTCTAAAAGGTAGGAAACATAATTAATATATCTTGACTAGTTAGACAGGGGTATGACTTGAAAGGTTTTAAAGGGTTATAAGGTATAATACACAATTTAAAAATGAATATAGGAATTATTTGGTTCAATAATAGTGCATAAATATGGGATATGAAATGCTTAATACAATATCATAGCCCTTATGAAAATCTTGTCATGCATAGTCTATCCTCTAACAGTCTCCCTTGGAGATTTAAGGGTTTCATGAGGGTATATAAGGATGAATGGATTTTAAATACATACATCATGATTAGAGAGGTTAAAATGGTATCATATTATATTAAAATCATGCATATAAGGATCTTTACTACTAAAACATACAACCTACACCCTAAACATTACACATAGTCCTTTGCCTAGAAGTCTGTCTTGGGTTTCTGGTGTATTTGAGGGGTCAAATGACCTAATATAGAGAATTTTTTTTGTTTAGGGTGTATTTATGACTTTTTTAATCTATTAAACCATTTAGATAGTTTTATAAAATAGGGGAAGTTCCTTCTATTTTGTCTCAAATAGAGAGCACTTCCATTATAATTAAAACCCTATAGTCTTAACAAAAGAGGTGAAAGGGTGATCTAAAGAGTTGGTTAAACCTTAAAATAATGTGTAATAAGTTTTAATACACATAAAAAATCATGTAAAACACATCATAGAAGGAGGTATCAAATCAAGATAGTCTAGATGGATAAATTTACAGTCAACCCTATTAAGTATATTTAGGCCTAAAGCCTAAATGAGAGGAAGTTTTCACCTATAACCTTAGGTGGGAATTATATCTTGTTAAATCATGTTTTTAAGGTAGTTATAGAGTAAATAATCCAATTTTATGGCATAGACCACAAGGGTATCAATCATACTTACTAGACAAGGTTATATGCCAAAGCTAAAAGGGAGTCTTTCACACTTCTAGCCTTAGATGATCACTAAAATGGATTGGATATTGTTTAAAAGGTAACCTAAGATGTGTAAAAACCTTAAAATTATATAAAAGGCACAAATGTATCCATTTTTGGACCTTAGGTCCACTCAAGTGTATTGGAATAGAGGAAAGAGCTTGATAGGAGAGGTTCAAATGATCACATCTTTAATGAGACTATGCATGTATGACAAAGGAGTTTATAGGTGTTATAATGGGACCTAAAGATAATTAATATGTATTGTTTTTCAATTTGAGCATCAAATTTTTATGAACAATGCTTAAGAGTGAAAACAAGCCTAAAACCCTTGCAAACCCTCAATCAAGAACTGATGGAGAAAATGAGGGTGGTAATCTGATCTATTGGCATAGTTTTATCATGAAATTTATTTTAAATTGTAGATGACTCTTTTAGGATCATCCCCATCCTACTGAAATGTATGGAATTGTAAGGGATGGGGTGAAAAATAGGGTTTTTCTAACTATTTTATATATTGTGAAAGTAACAAGAGGTTCTTAAGATATGAAAACAAATTTATTAATAATATTTATAATTTTGATAACTAAACATGTTAATTTCATGACTTATAATTACTCCTAAGTACCTCAATAGGAGCTCTCATCTCAGCTAGTCAAAACTAGCATAGTGACCAAACTAGTGAGAAGGGTGGAAAACATTAAGTGAGATTATTTTAAGGTGTGAATAATTTATTTAATTACATATAGGGTCTTGAAACATTTCATCCAATCCATCACATGTATTTTCATGAGAAACTAAATCCAAATTTAAGGATAAGTGTGTATATACATGAAAGAAGAGTTTCTTAGAGTGGAGGTAGTGATAGATCCTTTCTAGATGATTACAGATGACCAAGACTATAAATAATGAATGTAGATTCATGTACTCAAACCTTCCCATTAATTATAATCATTATACTTATCCCTAATAAATTTTTGGACGTTTATACAGGGTTAATCATGAAGGTAGTTTTTATGAGCAAGAATAAGGAGTTTTATGCCACTTTGTCAGAGTTTTATGCCTTGTATGGACACTTGTGCTTCCTAACCTTGAATGGTTCATACCACATCCTATTATAATTAAAAATTAACTAATTTTATTATCTTTAAAAGTGTACTTGTGACCTTTTTACTTCTCTCTTCTCCTCTCTCTCTCAACTTCAATAAGAACTAGCCATTTTGGCCATTGTAATTTATGTTCCACCTGAGTATGGCAAATCCCTACTCATTTTCATACCATTTGATCAATAATAATAATGGTTTTTACCTATTCCATAAATATTCATAGAATTTTTACTTGTATGATGGATCTTACTTAGTGATGACTATGGATTCCTTAGTTGCTTGTCTCATTCACTCACCTATTGACAACTTCTTCTAGGTCATGTGAAGTGTTCTAGTAAATGTCAAGGATTGAGTGAGTTAGTATTTTCACTAGTGCCATTTAAGGCCTATTTTATATTCCTCTTATCCTTACACATTCATCCATAACCTTTAAAATGAAACATTGATGACTTAGATTGGGAAAGTGTATGTTTGGTTAGTCTCTTGGTTTCATGAGTAACATGTTGCTAGTTGGAAGTCATCAGATTATTAGGTATATCACCTCCCTTAAGATAGTTTTATTTAAATTTTCTCTATCCCTTTTTCCATAAAATTTTTTTAGGTGTATTTATGATCCAAATTGGTACATCAAGGGAGCTATCCCTATCTAGAGATTCACCTCATCCTTAGGCTACCCACAATCCTAGAGGTGTTTTAATTGTGCCACTTAGATGAGGAGAGTTGAGACATCTCCTCAAATGGTAAAAATCCAAGTGAAAATAACTTGATTTAATTGAGTTACTTGATATTGTTAAGGGTCTCATGAATCATTATTTAAGATCCATATTAGGCTATATCTTGTAATGAAAATGTACTTAATCAATTTCACCTTGAATAATTATCTACAACCAGCTTAAGGGAAACCTATGGCCTAGAGGGTATATAGTTGAGATTGGATATATTTTCATGGTTTGAAACCTTAAATATATGTTATTGATATCAGAGATATATTTGGGTAAGTGAAATACTTTTGATTTTCTTCTACTTACTCCAAACACCCTCAAGCATTGTTCCTTATCTGTTTAAGGACCTATAGGTATAAGTACAGTCAAGTAATTAGAGAGAGTTCTAAAATATAATTAAGGGATAGTGGAATATAGAGGAGTTGATGATTTAATAGAGATATCTAAATTTAGTATCAAGAAGCATGAAATATGGAAGAAATCCAAGAACTATCTTACAATCATATACAATTAAGGGATGAAACCTACAACTATGTTCAAACATAGTCATATGCCCAGTTGGCTCCAGTAGTATGTAAACAGAGTGATCTAAGGTAGTTTAAAGTTTAAATAAGTTTATTAAAGGTTATAATGGATTTAAAGTTCCTCATAAAGTTCAAATGTGTGAGGTTTCTAAACATAAGCTATAGTCAGTAGTGTACCTTAAAATGTAACCTATAACCATGATGACACAAGCAATTCCAAGTACAAATGGTTGCTTGAGTGGTTTTCTTTAAATTTGAATATAAAAAAAGAATAAATGGTAAATTTTGTGGTAAATATATTGGTTCATGTGAATAAATTTTTTAAAGTGGATTATAAATCATGAAATGGGGCTAGAAATACTAAAAGAGACCTATAGCAAGATTTTCTACAACTATGATAACCTAACTCCTCACCAAGACTAAGAATAAATAAATTTTGTATTCATAAAAGGTTAAATAGATAATCAATTTATAGTTTAAAATATATATTAAATAATAAAAGAGTCAATTGAGGGTTTTAAAAGTAAAGTATACTCATACACCTAAAAGAACCTACACCTACAACTATACAAGGTATGGTTCTTCTCTCATAGTCATGGACAAACTAGGAAAAATCAGAGGCATTATCAAAATCAAGTGATGTATATTAATGGATTAATAAATTTTAAGGTTTAAAGACATCTTCAATACTCTTTTCAATTACTAGGTCACTAACAACTTAGAAGAAGGTGACAATACAGGCTGACTATACAAAATGAGACTATCTTATGGGATTAAAAGCATTTGATTGAGGGTAAACATGAAAATAAGATAATTTGAGAGTATTTATTAGGTGATATTAATATTTAAAATTAATCAATAAGGATTATATTCCCATAAAATACCTTTATTGCTTACAATGTCCATTTGTAGCAGTGTATACACAGTCATATGAGGTCTATTGAGGAAGAACAAAGTGACATAAGAGACATGGAATATTTAGAGTAAAAATGAGAATTAATAATGAATATAAATAGGTTTTTTATGACATAATAAAATATTATAAATCTTTTTTAGAACAAAAAAACCATGGTAAAATTGTAAAATATAGTCACTATCAAATACATGAGTATGTCTTGAGAGAAATGGCAAGTTTGGGGCACCTACACATGGAATTAAGACTTTAAAATTGATACACATAATAATTATGACAAAATAAAGATCATAATTACATTTTTGAAGTATTATGACAAGTTTTAGCTCCCACTATTTTGACACAGTCATCAACATGTCCATTTAAGGTCACCATTGGAGTAGGCAAGCTTCTTAAGGCATTTAAGGCTTGTTATAAGGGTTGGAGATTAAGTTGAGTATTTTATAAGAATTTTAAGATGTTATTAAATCTTTATAATACCTTTAATTAGTTTTAAAACTCTAATTTATATGCAAACCATGCCCTTAAGGGCTAAAATAAGCAACCATGCCTATAACACTATAATGTATTTTTTGACCTATCAAGAAAGTTGAAACATAAATAATTATTTTATGAAATGTTAAATATATCATGATGATGATACCAAATATGGATAATCAATGGAGGATTAATATTCATCCATGAGGATAAATTCAAATTCTATAATTCTAGACACCTATTCAAGCCACCTAATCACATGCTCATATATTTCACCACATGAAGATTTTGGAAAAAATATCTTAGAAATATTTAAGGAACCATATTAAGTTATTATTCATGAATAATTAATTTTTTTAAGGGGTTGTGATTTATGAACAATCATTAAGAGCATAAGCATGTCCAAAATGATTACAAACCCTAGAAGCAAATTTCTTCATGTGACTATATTCTCATACCTTTTTCATGGTAACCAAATGTTTTCAAGGATTTTGAGGGGTTTTTTTTACCAAAATTTCATGTAAATAAGTTTTCATTTGGAGTACTATAACTTATGAATCATCATAAAGAATATTCAGCTCCAAAACCCTTCCAAAAACTCATAGTAACTAGTTTTGAGAAAATTTGATTTTAATGCCATCAAAACCTAATGGATAAACCTAAAAACTCCTCAAAAATAAATTAAACTCATATATAGTCCCATAAATTCTAATTTTTTATATGTAATTGTAAAGATGAGGGTAAAAATCAAGTTTTTTTTAGAAAAAAATATAGAATATGAGGTACAAGGTAGTTTACATAAAATAAAATTAATGAATATTGAATCTTGAGACTTGTTATTAATCTTAAAATATTTATTTGGTCATAAATATTCTTTTAAATTCCCCTATTAGTTCTTTCGATACAACCAGTCTATAGGATAGTGAAGCAAAATTGACCTAGATAACCATGGTCACTGAGTGGAAAGAGTTTCTTCATCAAGAGCACATATCTCATGGTGTGAAGAGTTGTTACAAGTATAATATTTATTTTATTTTTATATTTCAAGGATTTATTGTAGGTTATAATATATTTCAAGTGTAATAAGTAGGCTACTAGGCCTAATTGCCTTGTAGGCCTATTTAATCACATAATCAATTAAAGAAGTTGGCATTGTATGATTATCAAGGAGTTTAAATTAGGTTTCCATGAAAATTATATATTATTTAATTGAATATATAATTAATTTTAAATACCTAAAGTTCAATTTCATTCTAATAAGGGCTTAGTGGAGTTTATCTTGTCTTAACAACCAATCACTTTAGTTGACTAATTGACTAGATTCATGCATCTTCCATATTTTTCATGCAAGAGAAGACATAAAAATACTCTTAAACTCAATTCAAGTGGATTTAATAACCAGATAGTTTCATATCATTCATGAAAAGGGATTTTGACAAGTCAAATATGGGGCCATAACTTTTACAACACCAAAAAAATAAGATCATCCAAACAAAGAGACAAAGGAGATATCGTAAAGGATATTGTTATCAAATTGAACTAAAATTAGACTTTGATATGAAGTTTAATTCATTTTATCTCATGAATTCCAACATCTTTGCTATTTCTATTCTACACTTATATATATTTAGGCTTTGAAGCCAAAGTTCGGATCCCTCTCTTGGGCATGACTAGACTCTACCAAGATTGATCTTTGTAACATTCTAACATGAATAAAATTATTGTTTTTGGATTAGATTATTATTTTATATCATGTTTATGTTAGTTTATTTGAACATGTAGTAGTATTTTATCCCTTGTTAGGTCCTCATATCACCCAACTACTAGTACGCTAAATTATGTAGGTCATGTTCAATGTTGGATGTCACTTAACTAAGCTAATAGTGGATATAATTAAATTGTTAATGCATTGACTCAAGCATATTCCATCACTTCCCTCATTATTATATCACTTAATGAAACCTCTATATGAAATACTAATGCATAAGAGTCATTAAGATTTGCAGAATTAGTTATTTACTTATCTTATTAGTGTTTTAGGAGCTCAAATAGAATGGATGAACCAAAAATATAGGTGTATCACCATTAGTATCTTATATTTCCATTTTAGTTATCATTATAACCCTTTTCATCCTAATAAATATAGTATGTTTTTGTATTAGTGAGAAAAGTGATACATCAGAGGATATAGCCTTATCAAAACTAGAAGTATAGACCACACTTTATATCATTCCAATGTTAGTGTAGGTGTGAAGTAGTTTCAGAGTAATTTTTTAGTCTTCAAGTAGGGTGATATCTAGGTTGCTAATAGTTTTGACATGTCTGATGGGACACAAATCCAAAAAACTAGAGTACAAGTTAGCACTATATTGTTCTTTAGAATTAGTTTTAATTACTCTTATGGTACTTATCTTAGAGGTAAAAGGAAAATTTTGTTCATAATTTAGTTGGTTTTCATGTGTTTTCTAGGATATGATAGCCTATAAAAAATAATTCTATCATTTTTCTCCTTATTAGTACTTCCAATATGATTATCATGACCCATATCAACCTTACCATGATTCATATCAGCCTTATAATGAGAATCACCAATCATATACAAAGATTTATAAATACTATGATGACTTATACAAGTTATTTAATATCCATCATGAATCTTGTTATCTTCTCGATCAACTCAAAAGTCCCAAAACAATCCATCTCAAGCTTTAAACAAATTCTATTTGCTAATGAGAAATAGATGGTAAGTATATACCCAAAATAGCTATGGATAGGAGATATCCAAGCATCAAATTTGGAACATGAGAGCTAATTTTCAGTAAGATAATGAGGTATGTGCATCTTTCATAAGGAAAGGTCACTCAAATTTTAGTGTTGATATCCTAGACATATGTGGTCTAAGTGTAAGCATTGAAGAGAGGTTGGTGGTTTATGAGAAACACCAGGGTCATCATAATCAGTGACATGCTCCTATAGATCTTCCCTTTTCTCTTCATGAATGCCAAACCAATGCATATCATATCCCTCAAGATTCAATCCAAGCCTTACCTAGCTTTCCTACTTGGAAATCTATCCAAAAGATACCTCAGAAGGCTAAAGAAGTATGTTTTGAATAGGCTAATCTTCATATTTATAATATATCATATAGGAGCCTTAATTTTTATTCTTTTAGGGAGACATATCTAATCAATTGGTCTATGATTTTGAGGCTAATTTCGCCAAGCAAATTGAGCAAGTCAACACCTTCAATATTCAATGATAGCCGCAAAGGTAACACATCAATTAGTTCCTTATTTCATACCCATAGCTACATCAAGTACAAAATCAAAGTTTCATAGACCCAATTTCATGACTTGGAAGAAAATATAATAGTCTAGAGAGAAAGAAGAACATTCAAGCATAAATCAAGATACTGAAGTCAAGAACAAGCAAGAGATATTTTGGCCTCCACTCCTTTCTCCTCAAAAGCCTAATTCTTTTCTTTCATGGAAGGATATTTAAAAGACTTTTTATAAGAGAGAAGAGGTGAAAGTGATTCAAGTTGATCATCCTAAAGATTATAATCAATCATCAATGGTAACTTCTCTATACCTTTTTCATATCCTTGAGTATTTATAGGGGTTTACCATGCCTATTCTTGAAAAGGAGCCTCTTCTTTGTGAGGAAATTATATAATTTGTAGCTGAGGAATATAAAAATGAAAGAGTCTTTAATGAACATGAATATAAAATCATCAGTAACACACTCAATCTCATGGAAGGGATGTATCCAATCTAACAAGATGTACTAGAAGATGAAGTCAAAGAAGTTGTTACTGAGATAGTAGATCAGCTGAAAGTAGATGATGATATTCAAGAGGAAGACACTCCAATTTTACAAGTTGAATATGTTTTCCATGAAATCACTAATCAAAAAATATATTTCATTCATCATGAAAAACAAAAACTTGTAGAAGTGATAGAAGACAAGTACCAATCAACAAAAAAAGATAAAGAATAAGCTAATATTGAGAGCATGCCAAGTCATCAACTTGATGTAAAAGATGAAGCAATTTGATTGATAAATATAAGATACCAAAAGATGATTTGAAACCTTAAGATCATACTGAATAAACTAATATTATAATTTATCTTTATGAGAACAAATCATTAGACTTATTTGACATCTTTTATTAAGGTTATTCTTAACTTCAATGTGGTTCATTACAGGTTGAGAGAAGTGCTTTCATCTTGTAAGAAGAAATATTTTTATAAATAGATAACATATTTAAGTCTCTCAATCATGGTCATCAACTTATCTCATCATATTTAGATGTTTTTCTACTTTTGAAAATTAAGTGTGAACTCAAATGGCCTCAATAAGTCACAAGATCATATCCATCTCTCTTAGAGGCTAGCCTTGTAGATATGACAAATGAGACACATCAAGATTACCAAAATGATGAAAATTTTCTACTCATGAATGAATAAAATTTGATATTTTTATTACAAATTTCATATATCTAAGAGTGTGACTAGGTCTTAGACTCACATCTACAACTCATGTATCTAAATTGGCAGTAGAAGAACTAGTTACTTCTCCAAGAGATTATGAAGATGAAATTGTTCTTAGCTATAAAAATAGGCTATCAAAAGATGGAAAACATGTTTCAAATATCCATGGTGCATAAAATAGCTTTCCATTTGATCCTAGAGGAAAGCTTCTTATTTTAGGTTAGTTGTTTTAGGTTGTTATGTTTCAATAAGTGAATAGCACAAGTAGTAGATTGCTTCCCTTATGTTATATTTGTCTTGTTTTTTCCTATTTCCTTAGGTTAGTTGTATTTTATCCCTAGTTTAGTTTTTTCCCTTTATTATTTTTATTGTCATATTAAAAAGAGGTGTTATAAAGCCTTAAAGAATCTGTTTGACATTTAAGAGAGTCTTCAAGTCAGATTGTTATGTTTCAAATTATCATTGTCATGTCAAATCAATTGAGTTTTTTTAACCAAAAGGTTTGTCAACCCATGTGAGTCACTATAAATTTTGGTAATTTGGCTTGTCAAAGTTAAATACCAACCCCTTATAAATCAAAACTTTCTAAGATCCTATCAATAGTCTCTGCAAGGTGGTCTAAAATGGTGTTTTTTGGACGAAAAACAATTGTTGGTATTTAAATGTCAAAATGGGAGTAAAATGTCATTAAAAACATTAAATTTACCTTTAAATTTTCAAATACATGAATTTTACCTTAGTCCAAAGTTTCAAAAGCTAAAAAGGTGTTTTAATGCAATTTTAAGTCAAAAAAGAGATATTTTAACCTCCCACATGCCAATTTTGGATTTAAAAATCATGGAAAGGGTAAATTTAGTGTTAATTCATGACAATTACTCATGTTCTCCCTTTCATGTATTAATTTTGTTGGTTCATAAGGTAAGTTATCTTTAAAAGCTAAGAAAAGGTTATTTTTCATTCATTTTCCAAAGAGAAGTACATACTTATACATAATTACATAAAATTAAAGTTTGAATAAAGATAAATAGGAATGATAAGGATTTTATAATAATTTTATATCAATTGGATGCAATACAATCCCTAAACTGGTCTCTTCTTATCAAGTGGCTCCTTTCCACGCAGTGATAAGCCTTCAAGTTTGGTGCTAGTATAGTTTAGAGAGAGAAAGTAAAGGTTTGAATTTTCGGTCAACTAATGTAGATTATGAGGGATTAGTGATGGATAAAGTGGTTTAATAATTTATATATTATCCCTCATGAATCATCCATTTGAATTTAGGCTAATTTTTACAATTTTGCATCAATGAAGGCAACCAAATTTCTTCAATTTCTCTTCACCAAGGCAACATTTCAAGAAAATTTAAGTTTTAAAATATTATTTGGAACATAATAGACCTTTAAATATCCTCCTTTATTATTTTTACACACATATGAATGTCAAACAAAGCACAAAAAGATAAGGAGTGCAATTTTTAGTTTGTCATGCTTCTAAAGAGAAGTTGTATGGTCTTGGAGACAGACAAAGTTTTCAAGATTCCTTGGTTTTCTCCATGGGATGGATTTAATTCATATTATCATGTTTTCAAAAAAAATATATCAATAAGTTTCCAAGGATTTAGGTCTTATCCCATCATTTTGCTCAACATTTCAAAAGGCCTATTTAGCATTGTTTAACAAAATTTAGCATATTTTAAGGTTTTTGCAGAAACTTATGTTTCATTTTCACATATTTATCCTCACCCAATGGCCTCCAAAGTGATTTATGTGGTTAAAGATAGATATAGGATTACATATGACCCATAAATTTTCCATTTTAATTCTTACAATGCTCTTTCTCACCTCCATCTCACTCACTTTCAACTTTACTGCCATACATTATCTTCTCACTATGTTTTATGCTTATTTCACCCTTTATTCATGTGTTTCCATCATATTTCATCCTCACCATCCTTCCACAGATATAAATTTAATGGTTTAATTACTATATATATCCAAGGGTTGATCAAAGACCATCATAAGCATGAAAAGGAGGTATACAAATATTGAAACATCAAACTATAGCTAATAAGAAGCACCTACAATAGGCCACCATAGTTAAGTATTGGTCATAAGGTACAATGAGGATAAATGATGAGAGAGACCTAATTTAAGGTGTCTATATATCAATTAATCCATCATCATGAGAAATGAACAAGTGAAATACTATATAGGATGAGAAGTGAGGTAATGTATACCTTGAAATCTAGCACCATTTCATGGGAAGAAACCTACAATAGGGTAACATTAGAGTCATAAAATTGTCATGAGGTACATAGAAAAATAATGATAGGGAGAATGTATTCATTATGGTCTATAAAAATGACATAATAAAGCATATATGGGATATGAACAAGGACCATAATCATGTTTGATGGTCTTTCAAAGGCTAAGAATAGTCTCTCTCTGTACAAGATGACATCATATAGCCACCTATAGTTGGAAGTGAATAAAATAGTCATATTTCAAGGATTGAAATTATCATTGTAATGAATGGTATATAGTGGAAATTAATTCAATGTTAAAATGTATTAAATTATGATTGATCTAATCATAAATCACCTAAATATAGGTAGCCTTTGAGAAAATAGTTAGGTGTCCCTGAGGCCACCTATAGGCCTATCCCATCTCAAAGAAGTGAACGACCTATTTGGTAGTCTTAGGACTATTATAGGTTTAAAAGAGACTATTTTGAGTCACCTAAATTCATGATAAATAATATATTTAATTTAAATAACATGATTTTCAAGTGAAATAGGGATAATAAGGCACTAATACAACCTAGAGGCTCAAAGTATAACCTACAACAATCTTACAATAGTCAAGTTTTTAATCCCTTTTTAAGGTTAAAGGAGGTTAGTTTGATCATAAAAAGACATGAATAGAATTAATATTGATGAATAAAAAAGATATAAATGTATATCATGAATTTTAAGAAGGGTTTAATAAGGATAATAGTGACCTAAAATTGGAGATAAGACTCTTTAAACATGATACGAATAAATATAAAGGCTATGAATTTTTGACATGACCCTTGATTTCATTAAGTTAAGTTTAATGATTAAGGGTATCTTGAATGATTATTTGAAATCCATATCAAGATATATCTTACAATAACATTTTACTTAGTCAATTTCATCATGAGTAATCAACTACAGACAACTTAAGGGCAACTTATGGCCAAGAGGGGAGATGGTTGAGGTTGGAAAGGTTTTCAAAGTTTGAAACATTTAATATAGGTTATTGAGATTAGATAGATATTTTTTTAAGTTAATTAATATTTAGGTTTTTATAATTACTCCAAACACCCTCAAGCATTGCTCCTTGTTCATATAAGGACCTATAAGCATAAGTACAATCAAGTAGTTAGAGAGAGGTCTATGATCCAATGAAGGGACAGTAGATTATAAATCGGTTGATACTTTAAAATATATATCTCAATGAAATATAAATAATTATGAAGTATTTAAGGACTCAAATCACTATCTTACAATAATATATAGTCAAGGGATGAAACCTACAACTATGTTCAAACATAGTCATATACCCAATTAGAACCAGTAGTATGTAAATAGAGTGATCTAAGGTAGTTTTAGGTTTTAAAAAGATTATTAAAAGTTATCATGGAGTTTAAGTGAATCATAAATCTCACATGTTTTAGGTTTAAAAACATAATATACATTCATTAGTGCACTTTATAATGTAACCTATATCCCTAATGACATAGGCAAATTTTAAGTACAAAGGGTTTTTGGAGTGGTTTGCTTGCAATTTGAAGATACATGGAGTATAAATTATGAATATTATGTTAAATATATCGGTTCATGTGAATAAAAATGTTGAATTGAATTCTAAATCATGAAATGGGGCTAGAAATGCTAAAAGAGACCTATAATAAGCTTTAAAAGCCCTAAAACTACGTTAACCTAAATCCCCACCAAGACTAAGACTAAAGAAAGTTTGTTTGCATCAAAGGGTCAAGGGATACTAAATTTATAGTTTAAAATAGTTATTAACTCATAAATGAGTCAATTGAGGGTTTTAAAAGTCAAGTACAGTCATAAATCTAATAAAACTTCCACTTATAACCCTATAAGGTTTGGTTCCTCTCTCATAGTCATGGAAAAATAAGGCAAACACAAAGGCCTTATCAAAATAAAATGAGGTATATAAATTAATTAATCAATTTTAAGTTTTAAAGACATATTCAAGTCACTACCAACTCAGATGAAGGTGACAATATAGGTTGACTGTATAGAATGAGACTATCATATGGGCTTAAAAGCATTTTCTTGAGGGTTAAAATTACATTAAGATCATGTAATATTATTTATTAGGTGATATAAAGGTATACAATACACAAATAACTATGATATTCCCATAAAATACCTCCATTACTTGTAATGTCCACTTGTAACAGTGTATACATAGTCATATCAGGTCTATTAAGGAAGACCAAAGTGACATAGGAGACATGAGAGATTGGGATTAACCATGAGGATTAAGAAGGAATAAAATTATGGTTGTTATTACCTAATAAAATCTAATCAATATTTATTACAACCCAAAACCCATGGTAAAGCACCAAAATATAGTCATAGTCAAACACATGAGCATGTCTTGAGAGAAATGGTAAGTTTGGGGAACCTACACATGGAATTTAAAATTGAAAATTGGTAAACCTAATCCTTACGAAAAAAAATATCATAATTACATTGGAGAGGTATTTTGACAAGTAGAAGTGCCCACTATTTTGACACAGTCATCGACATGTCCATTTAAGGTCACCATTGGAGAAGGTAGGATTTTTGAGGAGTTTAAATTGTGTTATAAGGGTTGGATATTAATTGGAGTGTTTTATAAATATGTAAGTATGTTATTAAATATTAAAAATACCTTTAAAGAGTGTTAAAACTCTAATTTATATGAAAATCATGCCCTCAAGGGATAAAACAAGCAAACATGTCTATATCACTCAAAGGCATTTTTTGAATTATCAAGTAAGATGACACCTATAAAATGATTTTATGACATGGTAATGGTCTCATGATTATTAATACAATTATTTAAAATAAATGGAGGAATCATATTCATCCATGAGGAGAGATTTGAATTTTATAGTTCTAAACACCCATTCAAGCCACCTGATCAAGTGCTTGTATCATTCACCACATGAAGAGTTTAGAAAAAATATCTTATAATTATTTGAGGAAACATATATAATTATAATTAATGAACAATCGATATTGGTTTAAGTTCTATGATTTATGAACAATCATTAAGAGCGTAAGCATGTCCAAAATGGTTGTAAACCCTACAAGCAAATTTATTCATGTTGTTATCTTCTCATACATTTTGCATGGGAACATAATATTTTCATTCATGTTGATGTTTTATGTATAATTCACATTCATTAAATAATTTTTTATTTGGATTACTTTAACTTATGAATCATCATTAAGAAGATTTGGCTCCAAAACCCTTATAAACCCTCATAGTGATCATTTTAAGGAAAAGTTGATTTTATTGACATCAAAACCTAATGTATAAACTGTAAAAATCTTAAAAAATCAATTAAACATAGAGAGGGTCCCATAAAGTCTATTTTTTTGTATGGAATTGTACAAAATCTTGGAAAAATTAGGTGTTTTGGAGGGAAAAACACAAACAATGAGGTAAAAGGTAGTTTACAAAAAATAAAATTCAAAGAGATTGAATATTGAGAATTTTTATTCATCCTAAAATTTTTAGTTGGTCAAAAATATGCCAGGAAGTGCTGCTACCAGCTCCTTCAAAATAACCAGTTTGTAGAAAAATGAAGCAAAATTGACCTAGTCAACCATGGTGACTGAGTGGAAAGAGTTTATTCATCAAGAACACATATCTCATGGTGTGAGGAGTTTTTATAGGTATAATACTCATTATTTATTAATTTTTCATGTTTTTCTTGTAGTTTTTAATGAATTTCAAGTGCAATAAGTAGGCTACTAAGCCTTGTTGGCCTAGTAAGCTTATTTGATCAAATAATCAAAGATTAAATTGGCATTAAATGATTATCAAGGATTTAAAATGGAGTTTCCATGACAATTATATTATATTAAATTTAATATATCATTAATTTTAAATACTCCAAGTTAAATTTCATGTAAATAAGGGCTTAGTGGAGTTTAGCTTGTCTTAAGGACCAATCACTTCAATTGACTAGCTGACTAGCTTCATGAATATTCCATGGTTTTCATGCAAGGGAATACATTAAAATACTCTTAAACTCACTCAAATTGTATTGAATCACTAAAGAGTGGAATAAAATTCATTTAAATTGATTTTTACAAGTCAAAGATGGGCCCACCACCTTTCCACTGCCAAAAATAGAAGATCATGCAAGATAAAGAGATATCTTAAAGGATATTGTTATAAAATTAAGCTCAAATTGGAACTGAGTTGATATGAATTTGACTTAATTTTCTCTTTTCAATGCCAATCTCTTGGTTATTTATATTCTACACTTCTATATATTCATGGTTTTAATCTAAAGTTTAGATCCCTCTCTTGGGCATGACTAGACTCTAAGATTGATATTTGTAACCTTCTAAGATGAATAAAATGATTATTTTTATATTCCATTATTCTAATATATTTTTCTTATGTTAGTTTATTTAAACATGTGGTAGTATTTTCTACCTTGTCAAGTCCTAATCTCACCTATCTACTAGTATGCTAACTTGTGTAGGTCATGTTTAGTGTTTGATGTCATTTGACTAAGCTGAAAATGGACATAATTGATAGGTTTTTGCCTTGAATCATGACTATTACATCACTTTCCTCATCCTTAGATCACTTGATGAAACCTCTATAAGAAATATTGATGCATATGAGTCATTTGGATTTATATAATTAGTTATTTATTTATTTTATCAGTGGTTTTGGAGCTCAAATAAAGTTGATAAACCAAAAATATAGGTGTATCACCATTAGTATCTTAAATTTCCCTTTTATTTATCCTTATAACCCTTTTCATCCCAAAATGTATAGTAAGTTTTAGTAGCAGTGAGCAAAGTGATACATCAAAGGAGCTAGCCTCATCAAAACTAAAGGTTTGGTCTAATTTTAGGTGTCCTACACATAAAATCATTATAATGTTAGTCTAAGTGTGAAGGATTTTCATTTAAATATGTCAGCCTTCAAGTAGGGTACTATCTAGGTTGCTAATAGTTTTAGCACACCCAATGGGATATAGATCCAACCATTAGAGTACAAGTTTTTAGTATTTTGGTCTTCAAAAGTAGTTTCAACTACTCCTATGGTCCTTATATCAAAGGTAAAATGAAAATTTTGTTCATAATTCAGTTGATTTTCATGTGTTTTCTAGGCTATGGCATCCTATAGAGAAGAATTATATCATTCTTATCCTTATCCATAGTTTTAGTATGGTTCTCATGACCCATATCAGCACTATCATGAGTCATATCATCCTTATAATGAGCATCACCAATCATATATAGAGCCTTATTAGTAGTAAGATGAATTATACTAGTTATATAATAGCCCTTATGAATCTTATTATCTTCTTGATCAGCCCAAATAAGTCCCAAAACAATCCATTTGAAGCTTCAAACAAACTCTATTTGGCTATGAGAAATATATGGTAAGTATATATACCCAAAATATTTATGGATAGGAGATCTCTAAGCATCAAATTCAGAACATGAGAGCTAATTTGTAATAGGCTAAAGAGTTATGTGTATCTTTCATAAGGAAGGGTCACTCAAAGTTTAGTGCCAATATCCTAGACATAGGTGGTCTAATTATAAGCATTAAAGAGAGGTCGGTGTTTTATGAGAAATATCAAGGTCATCACAATCAAAAACATGATCCCATAGAGATACCCTTTTCTCTTCATGAATGTCAAACCAACGTATATCTAAGAGAGACCTTAGAAGGCTAAGGACGTATGTTTTTAATGTGCTAATCTTCATGTTTCACAATAAATCATACAAGATTATTCATATTCAGTCTTGTAAGGAAACACATCTAGCTAGTTGGTCCATGATTTTGAGGTTAATTTATCCAAGTAAGTTGAGATTGAAAATCAACACCTTCAAGATTCAATTATAGATGTAAAGGAAACATAATAACAAATTACTTATTTCACACCCATAGATGTAACAAGTATAGAAGCAGAGATTCCTAAACCCAAGTTCATGACTTGGAAACAAATAAAGTAGTATAGAGAGAAAGAAGATCATTAAATCATAACTCAAGCTACTAAAGTCAAGAGAAATCAAAAGATCTTTCATCCTCCACTCCTTTCTCCTCAAAATCCTAAGTCTATTCCTTCATGGAAGGTTATTCAAAAGATTTAACAGTAGAGAGAAGAGGTGAAGGTGATTCAAGTTGAATATCCCCAAGATTATAATCAATCATCAATGGTAACTTATCTGGACCTTTCTCATATCATTGAGTATTTTGAAGTGTATACCATGCCTATTCTTGAAAAGGAGCATCTCCTTTGTGAGAAAATTAAATAAATTACAGTTGAGGTATATGAAGATGAAAGAGTATTGCATGAACATGAATATAACATCATCATTGACACACTCAATGTCAAGGAAGGGATTGATCCAATCTCACAAGATGTATAAGAAGATGAAGTCAAAGAAGTTGTTGCTAAGATTGAAGATCAACTGAAATTAGATGATGATATTCAAGAGGAAGACACTCTAATTATAAAAGTTCAAGATGTTTGCATGAGATCATTTATCACATAATATCTACCATTAATCATGAAGAATAATATCTTATATAAGTGACAAAATAAAAGTACCAATCAATAAAATAAGATGAAGAATAAGATAATTTTGAGATCATGCCAAGTCATTAGCCTAATGTTAAAGATGAATCAATTTGATTGATAAATATGAGATACCAAAAGATGATTTATAGCATTATGATCACAATGAATAAACTCCAATTGTACTTTAGCTTCATGAGAACAAATCATTAGAATTGTTTGACATCTTTCATTTAGGTTATTATTTACTAGAATATGGTTCATTATAGGCTGAGAGAAGTGATTTCATCAAGAAAGATGTAGTTTTTTTCTCTAGAGATAACCTGGTTGAGTCTCTCAATCATGGTTATCAACTTCTTGCATCATATTTAGATGTTTGTTTACTTTTGGAAACTATGTAAAAACTCAAATGACCTCAAGAAGTCACAATATTAGATTCATATCTCTTGAAGGTCAACTTTTCATATATGACAAAGGAGACACATCAAGCTTCCCAACATGATCAAAATTAGTTTTTCATGAATAAAAAACATTTGAGATTTTTATTTCAATGTTCATAGATCTGGGAGGATTATGGCTGGGTCTTGGACGCATGTCTACAACTCATGTACCTAAAATTAGAAGTAGAAGAACCAATTTATTCCCCAAGAGATTATGAAGATGAAAATGATCATAGCTATAATAATAGGTTATCAAAATATAGAAAACATGTTTCAAAGTTATATGGTGCAAAAAATAAATTTCAATTTGATCTTGGAGGAAAGATTCTCATTTTAGGTTAATTATTTTAGGTCATTTTATTTCAATAAGTGAATAGCACAAGAAATAGTCTACTTCCCTTATATTGTGTTTGTCTTATTTTTACCTATTTCCTTAGGTTAGTTGTCCTTTTTGCATATTTTATTTGTTTCCTTTCAATCTCATTGTTGTCACAATGAAAAGAGGTGTTGCAAAGCCCAAAAGAGTCTATTTAACGTATAAAAGAGTCATCAAGTTAGGTTATTGTGTTTCAAATTATCATTGTCATGTCAAATCCATTGATTTATTTTGACTAGTAGGCTAGTCAACCCCTGGAAGTCACTAAATATTTTGGTAATTTGGAATGTTAAGGCCAAATACCAACCCCTACAATCCAAAACTTTCTAAGATTCTATCAATAGTCTCTACAAGATGGTCTAAATGATGTATTTTGGCCTAAAAGAATAATTTTTGGTCTTTAAATGTTAGAATGGGAGTTAAAAGTCATTAAAAACATTCAAATTACCTTTTACCATTTTCAAATACATGACTTTTACCTTACTCCAAAGTTTAAAAAGCTAAAAAGGTGTTTTAAGGCAATTTTAAGTAAAAAAGGAGCTATTATAACCTCCCACATGCCAATTTTGGATTTCAAAAGTGTGTAAAAGGGTAATTTTAGTGTTAATTCATGATAATGATTCATGTTATCCCTTTCATGAATTAATTTTTGTGGTTCATAAGCTAAGTTATCTTTAAAAGCCAAGAAAAGGCTATTTTAATTCATTTTACAAAGAGAAGTATGGACTTGTATGGAATTTATTATAACTAATGTCTGAATCAAGAGAAAGATGGCATGAAAAGGCTTATATAATAATTTTAGGGAAATTATATCTAATATAGACCCTAAACCAGTCTCTTATTTTCAAGTGGCTCCTTTGCACATAGTGACAAGCCTTGAAGTTTGGTGGTGGTATGGTTTGGAGAGAGAAGGCACAGGTCCAATTTTTTGGTAAAAAAAGTAGGTTCAAATGGATTAATAATGGATTAAGTTTTATTGGAATTGGTATCTTATCCCTCATGAATCATCCATTTTAATTCAGGCTAATTTTTACAATTTTGCATTAATGAAGGCAATCAATTTTCTTCAATTTCTCTTCACTAGTACAACATTTCAATAAAATTCAAGTTTTAAGAGGTTATTTGGAACCTAATACACATTTACATGTCATAATTTAGTATTTAATACACATATTAATGTCAAAAAAATATCATAAAGACAAGGAGTGTAATATGTAGTTTGGCATGCTTCTAAAGAGAAGTTGGATGGTCTTGGAGAGAGAGAAAGTTTTCAAGATTACTTAGTTTTCTATATGGCATGGAATTACTTCATATTATCATGTTTTAAAATAAAAAATATTAATAAGTCTCCAATTATTCATTTATTATCCCATCATTGTGCTCTTAAAACATCTCAAAATGCTTGTTTAGCATTGTTTAAGGAAATTTAGCATATTTTGAGGTTTTTTCAAAAACTTGTGTTCCATTTTCACCTCCTTATCCTCCTCCAATGAGGATAGGTATAGGATTGTATATGGCCCTTAAAGTTTCCCTTATCATTCTTACAGTGATTTTTCTCACCTCCATCTCACTCACCTTTATCCTCACTATCATACACTATCTTCTCACTATGTTGTGTGCTTCTTTCACCTTAAATTCATATGTTTCCATAATATTTAATCCTCACCACCCTTCCAACAATAACCAATACATGGTTTAATTACTATATAGATCCAATGGTTGATCAAATACCATCACAAGCATGAAGAGTATGTATGAAGACCTTGAATAATCAAACTGTAACCAAAAAGAAGCACATACAATAGGGCACCATAGTCAAGTATTGGTCATAAGGTACAATGAGGAGAAAACATGAGAGAGACCATATTTAAGGTATATATAGATCAATTAATACATGGTCATGAGAAATTAAGATGTGAAAGACTATCCTAGATGAGAAGTGAGGTGTGTATACCTTGAAATTTGGCACCATTTCATGGGAAGAGACCTATAATAGGGTAACATTACAATCATGAACTTGTCATGGGGTACATAGACAAATAATGACAAGGAGAATGTCTTAATTGTGGTCTATAGAAATGAACTCATCAATTATATAAGGGAGAGGAATATGGACCATAATCATGTTTGATGGTCTCTCCAAGGCTAAGAATAGTCTCTCTCCATTCAAGATGACATCATATAGCCACCTATAGTTGGAAGTAAAGAACATAGTCATCTTTCAAGGGTTGACATTATCATAATAATGAATTGTCTATAGTGGAAATAAATTTAAGGTTCAAAGGTCTTAAATTATGATTTATCTAATAATAAATCACCTAATAGTGGTAGCCTTTGAGAAAATAGTCAGGTGTCCCTAAGACCATGTACAGTCATGTCCCATCTCAAGGAAGTGAAAGGCCTACTTGGTAGTCTTAGGGTTCCTCTAGGTTTAAAAGATACTATTTTGAGTCTTCTAAATGCATGATCAATAAGATATTGAGTCTTAAAAACATAATTATCAATTTAAATAGGGATAAAAAGGCACTAATACAACCTACAGGCTCAAAGTGTAACCTACATTAGTCTTACAATAGTCAAGTCATTTATCCATTTTCTTAAGGCTTAAGGAGGCTAGTTTGATCATCAAAAGAGATGAATATAATTGAGATTGGTAATATAATATATAAATAAGATGTAAAGGCATATAATAAAGTTTAATAAGGGTTTAATAAATATTATAGTGACCTATAGTTGAAGATAGGACTCTTTAAGCATGATATAGTCAAATATAAACGCTGTGAAGTTTTGACATGACCCTTTATTTCATTGAGTTACTTGTCATGATTAAGTTTATCATGAATGGTTTTTTAAGAGCCATATTAGGATATATCTTGTAGTGACATTTTACTTAGTCAATTTCACCTTGAATAATTAGTTACAATCATCTTAAGATCAACCTATGGCCAAGAGGGGAGATCATTGAGGTTGGAGAGGTTTTAAAGGTTTGAAACCTTATAGATAGGTGATTGAGATTGGAAATATCTTTTGGTAAGTGAAAGAATCTTTAAGTTTTGATACTTACGATAAACACCCTAAAACATTGATCTTTATCTATATAAGGACCTATAAGCATAAGTATAATCAAGTAGTTAGAGAGAAGTCTATGATCTAATGAAGGGATAGTGGACTATAGAGGATTTGATGCTTCAAAAGAGATATCTAAATGAAGTATCAAGAATCATGAATAATTAGAGGACTCTAATCACTATCTTATAATCATGTATAGTTAAGGCATGAGACCTATAAATATGCTCAAATACAATCATATACCTAATTGGCACTAGTAATATGTAAACAAAGTGATGTAAGTTAGTTTTAGGTTTCAAGAATTTGCTTCAAGGTTCTAATTAATTTTTTGTGCCTCATCAAGTTCACATATGTGAGGTTTATAAACACAAGATATAGTCAATAGTGCACCTTAAAATGTAACCTACTTCCCTAATGACATAAGAAAATTCTAAGTACAAATGGTTGTTAGTTTTCTTTTAAGTTAGAGATTCATGACTTTTCCTTCAAAAAAACCTGAAGTTGTTTCAACTTGCCACTTTTGCTTGAATGTCTACCTTATCACACTTAGGAAAAACTTGGTATGTGGGCCAAAAGTGGCCAACATTTTTGGTGACTCATAGGGAAGTAGGCTTGCTATGCTTGGGAACCCAGCTCATGTTGTTCAAAATATTAGTTCATGTGAATAACAATGTTAAAGTGGCTTCTAAATCATGAAATTGTGTTAGAAATACTAAAAGAGACCTATATCAATCTTCTAAAACCCTAAGACTATGCTAACCTAACTCCTCACCAAGACTAGGACTAAATATTGTATGTATGCATCAAAGTGTCAAGGGATAATAAATGTATAGTTTCAAAGAGATATGAATTCATCAAAGAGTCAATTGAGTGTTTTAAAAGTCAAGTACAGTCATACACTTCAAAAAACTTACACCTACAACCATATAATGTCTGATTACTCTCTCATAGTCATGGAAAAATAAGGTAAAATAAAATGCCTTATCCTAATCAAGTGAGGTATATTAATGAATTAATGAATTTTAAGTTTCAAATATATCTTCAAAACTCCTGTCAAGTACTAGGGCACTACCAACTCAGATGAAGGTGATAATATAGGTTGACTGTATAGAATTAGACTCTTCTATGGGATTAAAAGAATTTGATTAAGAGTCAACATGAAATTAAGAGAATTTAAGATTAGTTATTAGGTTAAATTAATGTCTCAAATTACCAATAATTATTATATGTTGATCAAATACTTCCATTGCTTGCAATGTCCACATGTAGTAGTGTATACATAGTCATATGAGGTTTATTGAGGAAAACCAAAGTGACATAAGAGACATGGAAGATTGGGGTAAAAATTATTATTAATAAGGAATATAAGGAGGTTTGAGATTACCTAATAAAATATTCCATGCTTTTTTAAAACCCAAACACCATGGTAAAACACCAAAATATAGTCACAGTCAAATACATGAGAATGTCTTGAGAGAAATGGCAAGTTTGGGGCACCTACACATGGAATTAAGAATTTAAAATTGGTACATATAATAATTATGACCACAAAATATAATAATTACATTATATAGGTATTATTACAAGTGAAAATTCCCATTATTTTGACATAGTCATTAGCATGTCCATTCAAGGTCACCATTGGAGTACGTAGGCTTCTTGAGGAGTTTAAGGTGTGTTATATGGATTTGAGATTTAGTGGAGTGTTTAATAATAATTTTAGGATGTTATTAAATATTAATAAGACATTTAAATATTTTTTAAACTCTAATTTATATGTAAAGCATGCCTTTGAGGGCTAAAATAAACAAGCAGGCCTATAACACTAAAAGGCATTTTTTGACCTATCAAGAAAGATGAAACCTAAAAAATGATTTTATGACATGGTAGATGTCCCATTATTATGATTCAAATTAGGTATAATCAATGGAGGATTCAAATTCATCCATGAGGAGAAATTCATATTCTGTAGTTCCAGACACCTATTCAAGCCACCTAATCAAATGCTCGTATCTTTCACCACATGAAGAGTTTGGAAAAAATATATTATAATTATTTTATGAAAAATATGAAATTATAAGTAACTAATAATAAATTTTTGTTTAGGGTCTATTATTTATGAACAATTACTAAGAGCATAAGCATGTCTACAATGCTTACAAACCCCACAGGCAAATTTCTTCACATGGCTATCTTCTCATACATTTTGCATGGGAACCCAATATATTAAAGTATTTTTAGGGGGTATTTTTAATAAAAAATAATGTAAATAATTTTTAATTTTTAGGACTTTATCTTATGAATCATCATTAAGAAGATTTAGCTCCAAAACCCTCCCAAACCGTCATAGTGATTAGTTTTGAGAAAAGTTGATTTTATTTCAATTAAAACCTAATGGATCAATATAAAACCTATAAAAAATAAATTAAACTTATATCATGTCCCATAAATGCTAATTTTTTTTATGGAATTGTACAAATTAGGGCATAAATTAGGTTTTTTAGAGAAAAAAGTATAAAAGATGAGGTACAAGGAATTTTACATGAATTATAATTCATGGATATTGAATCCTAAGAATATTTACTCACATTAAAATATTAATGTTTTTATAAATACTCTTATATCTACCCCTAAAAACTCCTTAAAATAGCCATTTTGTAGAAAAATGAAGCAGAATTGACCTAGTCAACCACGGTGATTGAGTGGAAAGAGTTTATTCATCAAGAACACATATATCATGGTGTGAGGAGTTTTTATAGGTATAATACTCATTTTATTTTCATTTTTCATGGTTTTATTTCATATTATAATGGATTTCAAGTGCAATAACTAGGCTACTAGGCCTAATTGGCCTAATAGGCCTATTTGATCAAATAATCAAATAGGAAACTGGTATTGAATGATTATCAAGGAGTTGAAATAGAGTTTCCATGAAAATTATCTTCTATTAAAGTGAATATATCATGAATATTCAATACTTATATTTCCATTTCATTAAAATAAGGGCTTAGTGGAGTTTAGATTATTTTAAGGACCAATCACTTCAGTTGACTAGTTTACTAGCTTCATGCATCTTCCATGGTTTTCATGCAAGAGAAGACATTAACATACTCTTAAACTCACTTTAAGTGGGTTTAATCACCAAATATTTTTGTATAATTCATGGAAATATATTTTTATAATTCAAAGATGGGTCCACCACCTTTCCAATGCCAAAAAAGAAGATCATGCAAGACAAAGAGACAAAGGAGATATCTTGAAGGCTATTATTAGAAAATTGAATTAAAATAGTACTTGAGTTTATATTAAGTTGATTTTATTTCCTCTTTTCAATCCAAATATCTTGGCTAGTTCTATTCTACACTTTTATAAATTTAGGATTTGAAGCCAAAGTTTAGATCCCTCTCTTGGGCATGACTAGACTCTGCCAAGATGGAGCTCTGTAACCTTCTAAGATGAATAAAATTATTGTTTTAATATTATATTATAGTGTGTTTATGTTAGTTTATTTTAATAAGTGGAAGCATTTTCTCCCTTTTTAGGTCTTAATCTCATGTAACTACTAGTATGCTAACTTATGTAGGTCATGTTCAGTGTTTGATGTCATTTGATTGAGATAATAGTGGATATAATTGACTAGTTAGTGCCTTTAATCAGGCCTATTCCATAATTTAACTCATTATTATATCACCTAATGAAATGTCTATATGAAATACTAATTCATATTTGTCATTTGAAGTTATAGAATCAGTTATTTACTTATCTTATTAGTGTTTTAGGATATCAAATAGAGTGGATGAACCAAAAATATGTGTATCACCATTAATAGCTTACATTTCCCTTTAATTTATCTTGATAACCCTTTTCATCCCAAAAATTATTGTAGGTTTTAGTAGCAATGTGCAAAGTGATACATTAGAGGAGCTAGCCTCATCAAAATTAGTGGTTTGATCTAAGTTTAGGTGTCCCATGCCTCTGATTATTCCAATGTTGGTCCAAGTGTGAAGAATTTTTAGAGTAATATGGCATCCTTCAATCAAGGTTCTATTTGGGTTGTTAAAGCTTATATGCATTGATCACCATCAACTCCTCTAAAACTTCAAGTGTAAACCTATAACATATCTCACATGGAGACTCGTCTTGAAATAATTGATATTGATATGTGCCAATTAGATGGAAATAATTGTATAAAAATTATTCATACCTATACAGACCTCATATAACACCCATCATGCTTAAACGAGCTTAAAAATGAATGAAATTAGTGTAAAACATGAGTTTTTGGGGTAAACTAACTATTTATGACTTCCTTACCTTCTTAATGATTGTTCATAAATGAGGGGCAACAAATAGTAAAAAAAAAATTGATGGATTTGAATCTCATTAGGATTCCCTCCTATGGAAAAAATTTTAGACCCTGACTCTTACTATAATGTATGACACGAGCACTTGAAAATTGCCATTGTGAGCTTGTGAAGAGAGTGATAGAGGTTCTGATGCTAGTTTGGGATTCTCAAGACCTATATAATTTTTAAAATCATATATATGAATTTTATAAGACAAATATACCCTTTGAATATGTTTTCACTTATAAATAGATGTCCAAGACTATACAAGTGGGTGACAAACTTCTCTTAAGCATTGAAATGCAAGAATCTAATCTCTTTTTGACTTGTAACTATCATATACACATTATAAGCATATTTTCAAAGATTATCAATTTGTGTTTTATGTATCATTCACCTTGGTTGGATGACACACATGGGATCCAGTTATATGCACTTTTTTACATAAAACTTTACATCAAAGTTTACAAATTACATTAATATCTCCAAATAAGTGTGACATGTTTATAAAAGGTGATCAAGGCATGTAATGACTTTGATAGACACATAATAAGCTATGAAACCTTTTTACCAAGCTTACTCAAATATTGACATGTATATGCTAAGACAAGATAAAGATAAATCATTACCTTAATTTTTTCAAATTAACCTTAATATTTATTAATAAGACTATATAAACACCCTTTGAAAACCATACAAGGTTAAAAATGCCCATGAACAAGGTTATGTAGACATGACAAGAAATTTTTAACATATAAGGGTTGAAATTTTTACCTAGGAGTCAAATATGGTTAACAAGTCAACCTTTTAAAAAAAATATTTTATATGTGGCTATTCAAATCAAAAAATAAGATTTTAAAACTCACATGGAAATTATTGACAAAGCTCAAATCCATAAGGTAAAATGTAATATCCAAGTTTTTGAATATTTTGTCAATTTAATGTTGTTGTTTCTACCAAATTAGATCATTACACCTATTCCTATACATATATCTCAAGTTTAAATATTATCCTTTGGTCTTACTCATGAATCTATGTTTTTCTTCTCTTTATTTCAAAAACTAATTACAATTTTGAGACCATGATGACATATAGAATGGATTATAAAGTTGGGTTAAACTAAGCTCATCCACTCCCCATTAAATAAATCACCATTTACTATATCCTAATAATATGAACAGGGCTTACACCACACATAGTTTTCCCACTAATGTGTGTGTGCCAAATCAAATGAAGTCAATTCTAAATGCAATCTTTCCTAGGTCCTCCTTTGGTAAAAGGATGCAATTGATGTGTGAAATAAGATTTATTATTTTATAAAACTTTAGATCTATGCTAAATCAAAATACTATTAACCTAAATATATATTTTCTCTTTGTCATGCCTTTTTTTATCAATGAATATTTATCTAAAATTATCTTAAGGGATTTTTATAGGTAATGATCTCAAATTTGAATGAAGGAACTATTGGTGTGCACGATCTGACCCAATGAGACCCAAAAGACAAAATAAAATGAACCAAATGGTGTCATACTCAAAATATACTTGAAATTTACTCAAGGAAACTACCAATAACATTGAACCCTATCGATAATATTAGACCCCACCAATAACTGACATGGTCTATATATTATTGGTCTTGTCTTGAAGACAAAAAAAATAGAAACAAAAAAAACATGATAAGGGATCCTTATGATAAACCCAATAATCATAAAAAATATTAAACAAAAGAACACAAAATCAACCAATTAGACAAGAAAGTGTAATAATAAGACAAAATCCCTAATAAGTTCCCAATTCAAAAGTAAGAGTTTCTATATTTAAATTCAAATGAAAAACATTATACAATTAAATCTCATACCAAATTTTTGTGTTTACACCTTCTTCACAACCACTCATAGTATTTCAAGCCTCTTAACTCCTCTTGTATAACTTAAGCTTCTCACCCTTGAGGCATATCAAGGTAAGAATACAAACTTGTTATCATGCACAATAATAATGAAATTCCTTATATCATGTCACAAACTCTTCATTACCTCAGAGCTCGCCCAAGACTTTGTGTTTTTTGTGAAGTTTTGAATTAGCTTATTTCATTTCATTATGTATCTCCATTCATGCCATGCACTTTATTTTATAGTCTCATTCTAAAAATTAACAACACTCATAACTTTTGTAGTGTTACATGTTTCAAATCATAGTGCCCATAGATTTTGTAACCTCATGCCAATTTTCACACATAGTATCCATAACTTCTACTATGTCATGCATTTTTCACAAGTTATACAATGTTGTGCACCACTTTTAGTATACATAACTTATCACTTTTCATGCAACACATTACAAATTTATGATGTGTAAACATACTTAAATATTAATTATTCACATGCTACATGTTTCCCAAACTTATTCTTGACCTCTATGCACCACCATTCACTTTTCACCAAAATGTTTCCACATAACATGCTAGGTGGAACACTCCATGCATGTGCCATGTTAGAGTAACTCCTCTCTGTGTTTTATGTTAGTATTAACCATCACTTGATAGGGAATATGAAGAAATATTGTAAGCATACTTCCTATAATTTTATTTATTTGTAATATCATCTTGTAATCATACATGTATAAATATGTATAGTAACTACACCTATTAGACATTTATGCATCCATATAGTTGAGAGATCACATGTATACTAGAAAGGAGTTTATTAGTATTTTCCTAGAATTGAAACACATGTATCCCTCTATTATTTTATAATAATCTAGAAATAAGGTTAAAAAAACATCCCATTTTGATCATAAGAACTATTTAATCTATTTTGAATTAAAACTAATCAAATTAGTAGATATTAAACTATTGAAATGGCAATGCTAGAATATATAAATCTAATATTAAAATACAATATGTTACATAATTTTATAGAATTTAAAATTTGTTAAAAATAGTAAATGAGCCTAAAAATATGCAAACCTACATAAAATATATTTAACATTGATTGTGTAAGATAGATATGACTAGAATATACTTGAAAAAACCTAAAAATAATGCCACATCTAAAAATAAAATTAAAAACTATGATGGGATAAGGCCACAAAAGAAGGAAAAGGGTACAATGATGGTTTATTTATTGATTGTGACTATATCCTAGTTGATTTTGTGACTAAATTTTTGATTTGGGTCTGTGCATTTGTAAATTAGATTTTTTTTAAAATTTTGTATAGGGGTTGAACAAGCATGTCGAAGACCTTCAAAACACAAACCCTTGTTCTGACACAATAAATAAGATAGAGATAATATGCATGGGATTAAATGGGTAAGGAGACTAGACAAACTATCCTTATAAAATACAACTTAATTTTATTATTGTTTACATATCCAATATGGGAATTAAGATGATGTAATTCTCCCTCCTATAGTGATTATGTGATCCATGATTGTGAAAATATATGACTATATCTATAAAATTGATTGAAATGTTTAACAATGGATGCCCTTGATCTACAAAAAATAATATTTAGACTAGGCTTGTGACTATTATAAAATAATAGAATTAAAATTGGAAGAAATACTTCTCTTTTACTCAATATGTAATAATTTGAAATCAGATTACTAATGGGTTTAAAGTGAATGCCTTGATGTGATTTTATAGGAGGATATTTAGAATATTTTTTCTAATTAAGTTTAAAAAAATCATCAGAGAATCTTTGTGAAATGTCTTGATTTGAAAAAGTGACTATTGGAGTGTGGGGGATAAGGCCATACTAGGGGACAATGCCTCAATGTGACATTATTCAACCTAGCACAGTCTTATCCCCTACACTCCAACAATTACTTTTTAAAATTGAGACATTTTAAAATGATAAGGATAGAGTGTGGCCCTATCTAACCTAGAGCGGTCTTATCTCAGAAAGACAAAGATTGCTATAAAAAGGCTTGATAAGTGCCTATAAGTTGAATAGGAATGAATGGGGTTGAAATATGGATGTTTGTATGATATTATATATGTTTTTAAGACAATTAAAGTTTTCTTATAGATTTAAAGTTAAAAAATTGGTGAATATACCAAGTAATCTAGGGATGTAAGAATACACATTGTAACACATTTAATGATTAAATTTATGTCTACATTTGCCCTTGATTTATTCTAGTTATGCATCAAAGTGAAATTACTAGAGTAAAGTGTATGCAAACTTAAGTGTGAATACACAATTTTTATTTAGATTTGAAAATTTATTTTGGAATATAGATTAATGAAAATCCTAAAAAAATGCCACTAAAATTATTTATTATCCATATTTGAAGATTGAAAATTTGAATTTTGAAAATTGAAAAGAGAGTAGGGAAAGTATACCCCTGAAAGAGTATGCAATCCAATTACCTTGTAACTTGAAATTGGAGAAGTATTTTTCCCTTTGTTGAGGACTTTTAAGAAATGTTGAACCTATATTGAATTGAGAGTGATCAAGTCTCAATTTGAAAACCTTTGAGTGTGCTTGAATTTGAAATATTGTATTTTATGAGTCTTATTTGAATATATAAGATGATTTATAAAATAATTTAAGGGGTGGAACCACAAAATATGGCTCACTACATATTAAAAAAGTGAAACCATAAACATTGAGTGTCACTAGAATTTAATGTGGCCCAATTTAAACATAAATATAATTGACATTGTTGTAGATAAATATAGATTCTTTTAAAAACTTTGTAACTTTTAAAACCTTTTGAATTTGTGAAATTTGAAATTTACATGTAGTAAATTAAAAATTAATGGTTATCATGACCTTTTTACTATACTAAACTGATATTGAATGTTAGTTATTAAATTATTAAAACCAACAACTTTAATTTTTTAAACTTTCACTTTGTAACTATTAGATTGAGTGCACATGTATATGACATGCTCCCATAATCTACATTTTTTGAATCATACTATAATTTTTGATCCTATATAGTGCCATAAATCTGAAGATTTTCTCATGAATAATTGACTTCTCAAGACAATCCCATTTTGATTCCCCTCTTTTGAGATGAAAGACGTAGCCTGAAGGTCACTTAGCTCAAAATAAGAGTTATGTAATATATGAAAAATGTAATCATGTAGTATAAATTTAAATTTTAAGTGTATTTTCATCATATTTTTAAATATAACATTGAATTTGGAAATGATCAAGTATTATAAAGATGTATCATAGAGGCACATAAGTAGGATTCACATGATATGCATGATTAAACTAAAGTAATATGATATATAAGTAATGTATGATATGAATCATGGTACTATAGTAACATATAATTACATAAAAAAATGTCATATAATTTCAAATAATTTTCATATGATGTCACATATAAAGTCCCAAAATACACATACAAGGGACATGAATGTCACATAAGCACATAAGGCAAAGGGTCTCATGAAAATTGAAAAATGATGCCATAAAAGAACGGAGTTGAACATACAAAGACAAGGCCCACACATATTAAGAAATAAAATGGTAACGTATCATGAACTAAAGAAAGAAAGAAGCCTAAAATAAATGAAGTTAGTCTACGTCCACCATATGCACTCATGTCATTGTTATAAAATACTATTTTCATGTAAGAAATGTATAATATGAGTGACTATTAAAAAAAATGGATGATATGTAGTTGATAATGGTAGAAAGTATGTGTGTGTGTGTGTGTGTGTGTGTGTGTGTGTGTGTGTGTGTGTGTGTGTGTGTGTGTGTGTGTGTGTGTGTGTGTGTGTGTGTGTGTGTGTGTGTGTGTGTGTAAAACCTTTTAAATTATTCATGGAGAATGAAGAGATGCCATCAAATTAACAAGGTTATTATATAATATGGGAAGTATGACATATAAACCATGTAAAAGTATGTCTTGTATCACACTCAAATACCTCATGAACATCAATGTGTATTTGGAAAATTTAAATATGCTATCTGTCTAACATAGAAGAAATAATATACATAAATAAATAATCTAGAAACATTTAAATAATGTTTCTTCGGTATTGATTTTGATTTTGTTTTCTAATTTTTTTAATTATTTGCATGTTTTTAAAAAAAATTATTTTGTTTAAGGAGAAAGTATTCAAAAATATAATAAGAGTAAAGGATTCATATAATCCTCAACAAGGTGTTAAAGCATCATATGAAAATAAGGAAGGTAAGCCATGTGCCCCCATTATATGTGTAAACAAGTCATAACAATGTAGCATAAATGATTAATATAGCTAAGAATGTACATGATCCTCATGGATAAGAGAAAGATATGATTATGTAAGTGTAACAAAAGGTATAACATGATAATTATGTAATAATGAGTAATAATAAAAATTTATAAAGTATTTGTAATGCATTTGATTTGGATTGTTCAAATTCATTTGAAATGAAGAGGGTAAGAACCCAAAGTGAAAAATAAAGCCAAGGGATAGAAGAATGTCTTGATAAGGCATGGAATAATTATCATGGAAATAAAGTGAAATAAATATGTAGAAATGGCAAATATAACTAATTTAACCAATGATATCAATAGTGGGAATGTATTCATATCCCATGGCTTGATATGAAGGAATGGTTTTTTGTGAATAAGAGGTGTAAATTTTAGATCCTTTCGAGTCTAAATTATGATTATATGTTATAATATAAACCTCTAGATCATTATTTATATACCCATGTAAAATTTTATCCATATATGAAATATGAAAAGATGTAACAACCTATACCTATGATGATTTTTTTTTGAATAACATATGGTTCCTTAGGCAATAAAGTCCTCTTGTTTATGTTACACTTGATACTTAGGATAATGCACCATGGTCTTTTGAACTAATTGAATATGTTCATGTGTAACTATACCATGCTCATTAGTAGATATATGAATTAATTCTATCATATATATTTATAATATGTAAATCCTACTCTTCAATAGTTTTTAAAACTATTCCATTACCATGTTTCTCAATTATTATGGCAATAAGATATTATATACAAGAGTAAACATCATTTACTCCAAAATATATTCATATTGGATTCCTAGAATTTTGACAACTTAATTATCATGAATATATTTGAGACATTTATGCAATATATAAGATACTTATCTAATCTTTTTTATCCAAATTGATCATAATATCATGTCAAATAACACCCATAATCGATATAAATAATAATTGGGTGGGAAATATGAGAGGGATCACTTGTAAAGGTAACATTGTATGCTTAAGAGTATCTTACGTATGACCATCAAATTTTTGGACAACTATATAATTTTATTGTAAATATTGTTTTAACAAATAAGAAATTAAATGAGTGTTATGATACACAAATTTTCATTTGATACATTTTATATTATAATAATGTGTATATATTATTTGTCTAAGTATGCTCTGAAAAAGTGAATAGGTCTATCTAAATCATCATTAACAATTTCACTATCATCAAATACAATCATAAGATGTGATGATTGTTTGTATTTAATAGTACCAATGATGATATAAAGTAGATGTACATATGTATAAGGGGGGATATGAGAATTATATGTATGGTGTACTTCATAATTATCCTTGTTATTTTATTCATGATTAGGAAAAGGGTATATATACATTTTGAGATTTATTATTATTTTATGGCTTAACATTTTCAATAGGTTTGCCAATGTTAATAATGTTATCATCAATGAGATGTTGAATCTTGTGATTAATATTTAAACACCTATCATAATGTGTGTGTGTGTGTGTGTGTGTGTGTGCGTGTGTGTGTGTGTGTGTGTGTGTGTGTGTGTGTGTGTGTGTGTGTGTGTGTGTGTGTGTGTGTGTGTGTGTGTGTGTGTGTGTGTGTGTGTGTGTGTGTGTGTGTGTGTGTGTGTGTTTGTGTGTGTGTGTGTGTGTGTGTGTGTGTGAGAGAGAGAGAGAGAGAGAGAGAATCACAATATGCATTTCCATCAATTTTGTTAATTTGTGGTCTAGACATGTCCACCTCCATTGGTGGAGAAAGAGTGACTATATTACATCAAATTAATTTTTGTAATAATACATGAGGAGGTGAAGGTAACCTTGATAATTAACTTTGACCAACCATGTCATACCACAATCCATGCTTACATGAGTTCAACCATCTTGGAATCTTACCTTGATCCTTTATTTGGACCTCACTAGATCATTCTACATACTAGGTCTAGGACTGCAAACTAAGGCAACCACATTGAAAATTATTCAAATTATCTTACCACCTTAGAGACATGTCATACAAATTCATTCCATGTTACACATCTACCAACCTTCTTCTCCCTAGTCTCATCCTAATCAACACACTAGGCTACCAAGCATTATATCAACATACTATTCACATTTCTTCTTTGTAAGCTTTCTCTAAGCACATTTCCTTACAAGAGCTTCTTCTTATTTTTGTCCACTTTTATATGATCAGTATGTTTGAAAAATAACCAATAACTAAAGGAAAATACATACCTTGTAGAAGAACCAATACGTTGTTCCGTACCCATTGACCTATGTTAACCATTTAAACTTCCTTCAAGAGCTTCACTTTGATCATCAAGCTGCATATGTCTCAGCTGAGGATTCTTCTTAATTTTCTTCTTAATTATTCCAATAATAATTTTGACCTTATCATGATCAATTTTTACCTTGTTTCCATGGTCACCCACTTCATTGCACAAGACATCTTCTTCTTTAAAGTAATCTTCCTTCTTAGTCAAATGAAGAACATCATCTTCAGCTTGTGTGTACTTAACATCATTGAAGAGATCATCAATCAAGGGCTCAAAATAATTCATTTTGTTTAGGATCTTAAACCTCATATATTACACAAACTTGGCTTGCTCTATGAGGATTTCCTCAACATTACAAATGGATGTATCCTATTGAAACTCATAACCAGCCATACCTCACTCCTTAAGATCACCTTTAGGTTGTTAGACCTTTTTAAAGGACCTGATTCTCTAATACCAATTGATAGAGGTAAAATACATTGAGAGGGGGGTGGTTAATAAATGGTTACCAAAATTTTACTCTAATCCTTTGTTATCTTTATAACTTCTTAAAAAATATTATCAACACATATAAGAAGCATAAGATAGATATAACAATGAGTAAACAATCACGAGAGATCAAGAAATCAAGACACAAGATATTTAGTGGGAAACCTTCATGGGGTAGAAAACCCACTCTCAAACCTAAAACAATAATGTACTACTATCCTATAAAGATGGATCAAAAAGAGATACTTTTATGAATCACCAACTCCACAAGGAGCATTAGCCCCTAAGTTGACAAGAAATAACTTGTCTTGATGATGAGCACCAACACACTAATAATATGAATTTTTAATCTATGAACTAATGAATATTTCATCTTTGATGTCTTATATAGATGATCATAAATTTCTCTTTCTGAAATACCCTCAAATATATCTCTCACATAGGCATATAACTCTTCTTCTTCACTTACTCAAACACTTCTCATACCTAGCAATATCATCAAATCACCATGGATACAAACTCTTTAAAACTTTCACACATATTTTTAGACCTTTAAAAATACATTATAATGTCTTCCATGGTCTCGCACCTCTCTATAAATCCTCCTTCTATTCACTTCATCCCTCTTCCATACACTCTCAAGTCTCCAAATGCCTTGGATATATACATGAGTCATTCATGTACGCATATAGGTCAGCCAAGATCCATACCATAACTTGATTTACCTAAAAGAAAAACCTTCACACATTTAGGAAAGATCAATCAATTAAAACAAGTTTTCCACAATAATCATATGAACACTCCACTAGGTCCCAAATGGTCCCAAATAGATCTCAAGAAGACCTTTTTCAAATTTTCCACTCTATCATGAACAAACAAACCATATGATCAATTTTAAATGTATAGGTATACTCCAAAACACCCTTGGAACACTCCCAAATAATCATGTGCATTATTTACCACCTCTATAATGTCAAAATTTATCACACTTTGCCAATATGCATGAAAACCCCATAGGTGAAGGTACCTACAAATTGCAATGAGTGTTTGACCAGTAAAACAATTAGTCAAATATCCAAAATCTATACAAAGAATTAAAATGATGTCTATAATAATTTACAATAGTTATAACATCATGAAACATCCATCTGATATCAATACCAACTAAAAACCTTCACTAGACACCTTTGCATAAGGAAGTCTAACATACAGCCAACTTTGGTCAATCATATCTAAATATGTACCAAATACTCATGACCTAAAATTTATTTTTGTGGATCCCCCTCAGATTCTTCTACCACTTTTGTTTTTACTTCATCCTTAAATTCCATCTTCATTAAAATTTATATTAATAAAACCAAACTCTAGTCATCCTTAGCAAATACAAATTTTGAATTCCAACAGTCATGAGAAAAACTTGAATATTTGATTAAGTGTTGGAATGTGTAAATATGCTTGGGAGGTCAACTTTGACCCAACACAGCTTCTTCACCTTATCATATAAAGATATAAAAATTTTAACATAGAAACTAGTCATAAAACACTACAAATCCATATAACCAAATTTATCTAAATCCTTCGTACATACAAATGATGATGTCACAAATTTGCCTACTTAGCTATCTAAGACACCTAGGCAACAATGAACAAATCAACTCAAGAAGTTACCAAATGAAATCCTTTAACATACAAAGGTACTCTAAGTACCCAAGACACCTCATAGGCCCTCTGAGGCATCAACAAATTATCCACAACCGTCATCAACCTATCAAACCAAATCAATCACCCTTTGACCCTTCACAAGGCCTCATAAGCCCACCTAGGTCAACTAGGCCAAGAGCCAAAGAAAAATTTAGAACACTTTAAACCACTTTTAATTGATTTACCTAGCCTCTTGGCTCCCTATAAATGTCTAACATGCATATGTCAAACACACTAAGCTCTTTACCATGGCATATAATCCATAGGACTCAAAACCTTAGGCAACCATGCATGGTCAAACCTACTAGACATGCATAGTTCATAATAACCACATGAAAAAACTCTAACCTACATATAACATTCCAAGATCATGTATTTAAATACCATACCATGCTCCATGCCACCATACATTTATCCTATCAACCTTCATGCAAGCATCTCACTGCACTAATCACATTAGACTACCATGGTCCATCTCACTACACCTGCTAGAGCACTTTGTCATTACACATGCCTTGTATACATCAATGAAAAAATTTACCATCAATTTCTCAATAATTTCCCCCTTTTTCATTAATGGCAAAACTCCTTTTCTCTCTCCCCCTTTCCCAAAATGACAAAGTGGATGCCTTTCAACACTTAACACCTCAAAAATCAAGAAAGTAAGCTACAAAAAACACATGGAATCAAGATCACCTATAATAATACATATGAAATAGTACCATTCTGACCTCAAACAAACATAACTTCCCCTTAGAAGATGCTCTCACTTAGAGACTACTCTTGAACCATCAAGATCTTTGGACTTGTCACTACTTACATGGTAACATAGCTCCCTCTAGGACCTTGCTCCACTTTTAAATATCCCCCTTAGTCTACACAACCAATGCACACCTACAAGACCTATAATAATAACTACCATCACTTCAAATAAAAATAAGAGAACTAAAAACTCCATACAAACTCACTTATCATCACTTTCAAGGCACCACACAGAACACCAAGGGAACTCCAAGCATAACACCCCACTTTAATAATGATAATAATATACCAACATGATTAATTGGAACTAAAAATGCCAACCTTATTTGGAAATTTTTTTCAACAATCTTCATTTTCTTCACTAGGCCTATTTAGACCCCTTGTAGCCCTATCTAGCCATTGTAGACCTCATGAATCTCTACCCTGATCACTTCAATCCATGAAACTTCATATTTTAAAACCACTACTATGCCCACTTAGACATGCCAAACTTGAGCTTCCAACTCATCTTATTTATCATACTTCCTTCCTTAGCCTACTAGCTAATTAAGCCTTTCGATGAGCTAAAACAAGAATAAAATGAAATATACTCACTTTTAGACCATTTTAAAACTTTATTAGGCTACCCATTTGTCCCATTGAAATTATTTGAATCTTTTAGAACTCAAATCCAAAGAATGACCACTTTTTCAATCATGCCTAAATGACTAGGCCTTCAAAGTAAACCTTGGTCAAAAGTCAGTATCTAGTCAATGCTAACCCTTGAGATAGATACCATACCTAGAGACCACAAAAAATAACTACCATTCCAAATTTAAAACTCCCATTCCATGGGGAACATAGACTTCCTTCAGCTTGGTTTTGACTTTCTCCTCTTTAGGTCAAAATAGGGTTAACAATGAGCACATAAAATTCAAAAAAATTCCTTCAAAACACATTTTATGCATGAATCCACTTACAAAATCTAAAAATGAGTTCCTTACATCTTTATAGACCATTTAATCACCTAGCTACCTCATCAAATTCCATTTTCAATGTGTAATCAACCAACTCTGCCTTTAAAAAGAGCACCTATAGTAGCCAACTTGGTCAAAGCACCAAAATCTAACCAAATGACCATATTAAAATATTTTAGGAACTTAATCAACTTTTTCTTATCAAGCTTAGTCAACTATACCATTTTATTTTCCTCCAGAAACACATAAATAACAACTTTGCACTTTGGGCTCATTCAAGTCAAAGAACACTACCAGAATTTGTCACTCCATACTTTTTTCCACAAAAATATTCATTTGGATAATTTGACATAAGAAACCTTCTGGAATTCACTTATCCATCACTTCTTTACATACCAAGTCAATCTCATCTTCAAATTAGACCATTTGACCATTAGGATTACTTACTAAATTTTGACAAAATTTTGATTTTAGGTCCACAGGCCCTTATAGAAGAAAATTCACTCCTTAAATGGATGAATACATTAATTCAAACTTTAAATATTTAAACACATCAAATATATTACCAATATGCCATTTATCACTCCAACAAAGGTCCATGATACCTCAAACACCATTTCACACCTTAAACCTAACAATTAGGTCTCCTTTCTTTTTAGGCTTCATACAATTTTGAAGTATACTATCATTTTAATAACATAACCCATTAAACCAATTGTATTAATACATATTATATGACCTAAAACATATCACCAAATTCATTTGTCTTTACTAAATAGGCCAACAGACCTCAAACCAACTCTCTCAAGATGACCACTTAGACTGGTCACTCATAGTCAAAGTATAGTGATGTAAATGTTCATGTTTAGCACTTGTAATTATTCTTCCAAGATATCTCATTCACATTGATATCACCTCTATGACCTCAAAAAAATTTCCATGTCCTTTAGGCATCACCACTTAGGCCACAAGGCCTTAAGATCTCTCCTCTTAAAATCTTATTCATAACTACTAGTGCATCCCAAAAACTATTTTGACAAACTGAGATAGAAATATGTCTTATTTTCTTCACTAAGAACACCTAACAACTTAAGAAGATGATCCAAGAATTCACCAACTTCATCATGTGAATTTGAAATACAACACAAGGTAAAGCACCTCAAAAACATACTTGTAATAAGTTTACTCTAGTCTACCAATATACTTTAAAACTCAGTCAACAAGATTTGACCCTCAACAACAACATGAACACTTCCAGTGAATCTAAAATCATCAATATTAACCTTATAACTATTAAACATACCTTTATGTAATTATCTACCAAGGTCAGATATCACATATTTGTATTTTAGACCAATCTTAATGTCTTCCCTCTCATAGTCACTATATAATTAGGGTTTACAACTTCCTTCAACAATTATGATCATCACATAAAATTAGTGACAACTCCAAAATCATGATGAGATGCTACAAGGATGCTAATCACACTCCACGAGCATTGGTTTATCCCTAAACCATGATTTTACATCCATAAATTTCTTTTCACTTAAACTGGCTTTTTGTTACTATTTTCATTATATACAGTCTAGTGATAGGATAAATTTATTGCTCATGATGATTGACATAGTGAAAATAAATTTACAAATAAACTCCATGGATGTCAAGATTAAGTCTTGACATTTAACATCCAATAGCTTGCATGCATTGACTCAATTAACCCTTCATGTAGCATTAATTTATCTAGAAACAAGCACTTTTTTGTACCTTCCACTCACTACATTGACACACCACTACCACTTGGAGGTACCTGGAAGAGGCCTATACACCTTCCAATATTCAAACTTGGTCAACCAATCCATTAAAGGACATATCCAATAATCTTTCTCCAATCAGGTCACTATAAGGGTTTCTAGGAGGATTTTGACAAATTTACATTCTTAAAGAATGTTCATAAAGATATATCCCTCAATCCATTTCTAAAAAATTTTAAATCCTTCTTAGGTAAATTTACCAACTCTCTCAAAAGGCTCATGTCACCATGAAAATTCTAAATGTGCCAATGAGCATTAGAACTTTCTTCTCAAGCTAGGAAACCTTCAATTTTGCATGCACAAAATACTTCCTAACATACTATCTTGCTTTCTCTTCCTTATCAGGGATTGAAACTTGGTCAATACATTTGACCAACCATGTAATACCACAATCCATGTTTACATGAGTTTTTCCATCTTGGAATCTTACCTTAACCCTCCATTTAGACCTCACTAGGTCACTATGCATACTAGGTCTAAGACTGCAAACTAAGGCAACCACCTTGAAACTTCTTCAAATGCTTTTACCACATTAGAGACATGTCATATAGCTTCATGAAATCTTCCAAATATACCAACCTTCTTCTCCTTAGTCTCATCATGATCAACACACTAGGCTACCAAGCCTTATGTCAACATACTATTCACATTTCTTCTTTGCAAGCTTTCTCTAAGCACATTTCCTTATAAGAGCTTCTTATTATTATTTTTTTCATTGTTAAATGCTTATTATGTTTTAAAAATAACCAATAACCAAATGAAATTAAAAACCTTATATAATAACCAATACATTATTCCATACCCTTTGACCTATGACAACCATTCAAACTTCCTTCAAGAGCTTCACCTTGATCATCAAGATGCATATGTCTCAGTTGATAATTCTTCTTGCTTTGCTTCTTCATGATTCCAATAATAGTCATGACCTCAAAATGATCAATTTTTACCTTATTTCCATGGTAACCCGCTTTATTGTATAATACATCTTCTTCTTTAGAGCAATCTTACTTCTTAGTCAAATGAAGAACATCATCTTCAGCTTGTGTGCACTCAACATCATTGAAGGGATCATCAATCAAGGGATAAAAATAATTCATTTTATTTAGAATCTTTAAGATCATATATTCCACAAACTTGGATTACTCTATGAGGATTTCCTCAGCATTATAAATGGATGTATCCTATTGAAACTCATAACCAACCATACCTCACTCCTTAGGATCACCTTTAGGTTGTTAGACCTTTTTTAAAAGACCTGATGCTCTGATACCAATTGATAGAGGTATAGTCCACTAAGAGGGGGGAGGGGTGAATCAGTGGTCACCAAATGTTTAATCTAATCCTTTTTCTTTCAAACCTCTTAGACAATCTTATCAACACATTTAAGAGTCATAAGATGGATATAGCAATGAGTAAACAATCATGAGAGATCAAGCAATCAAGACATGAGATATATAGTGGGAAAACCTCATGGGGAAGAAAACCCAATCTCAATCCTACAAAAATAATGGAATACTATCCTATAAATATGGATCAAACAAGAGATCCTTTTGTGAAGCACCAAATCCACAAGGAGCATCAACCCTTAAGGTGACAAACAACAACTTGTCTTGATGATGAGCACCAACATACCACCAATATGAACTATCAATATATGAACTAATGAATAACTCAACTTTGATTTCTTCTACACCTGATCATGAACTTCTCTTACTATAATACCCTCAAATCTACCTCTCACATAGGCATATAACTCCTCTTCTTCTTCGCTTACTCAAACACTTCTCATACCTAGCTATATCATCAAATCATCATGGAGACAAAATCTTATAGAATTCCACATATATTTTTATACCTTCAAAAATACATTTTGATGTCTTATATTATCTCACACCTCTCTATACTTCCTCCTTCTATTCATTTCACCCCTCTTCCACAAACTCTCAAGTCTCCAAATGCTTTGTATATATTCATGAATAGTTCATGTAATCATATAGGTTAGCCAAGACCCATACCATACCTTGATTTACCTTTAATAAAATGTTTCACACATTTATGAAATATCAATTCATTAAAACAATTCATCCACAAGAATCATATGAACACTCCACTATGTCCTAAATGGTCCTAAATAGATCTCAAGAAAACTTTTTTCAATTTTTCCATTCTATCATTCAAAAACAAACCATATGACTACTTAAAAATGTATACGTCTAATTTTATATGCCCCTTGAACACTTCCAAACCATCACATACATTATTGACCACATCTATAATGTCAAAACCTATCACACTTTGCCAATATGCACCAAAACCCCATATTGGAAGCTACCTCCAATTATAATCATTATTTGACTAGAAAAATAATTAGTCAAATCTCCAAAATCATTACATATCATTCACATGATGTCTATAGCACTTTTAAATAGTTATAACATCATGAAACATCCATTTGATATCAATACCAATTGAAAACCTTCACTAGACACTTTTGTAGAAGGAAGTCAAACACATAGTCAACTGTGTTCAATCATATATAAATATGTATGAATAGTCAAGACCTAAAATTTACTTTTATGGATCCCCCTCAGAGTCCTCTACCACTTTTGTTTTAACTTCATCCTAAAATTCCATTTTCATCAAAATTTATAGTAATAAAACCAAACTCTAGTTATCCTTAGCAAATTCAAATTTTGAATTCTAATGGTCATGAGAAAAACTTCAAAATTTAACTGTGTTGGAATGTGCAAATATACTTGGGAGGTAAACTTTGACCCAAAACAACTTCTTCACCCTATTACCTAAATATCTAAAATTTGGAGAATATAAACTAGTCATAAAACTCTACAAACTCATATGACCAAATTTGTTTGAATGCTTGGTACATGCAAATGATGACATCACAAATCTGCCTACTCAACCATCTAAGACACCTAGGCAATAATGAAAAAAATCATATGGTTGGAAGGTGACTCCCTGAATATCATTAATATCTTAAATAACAAAAATTTAGCTTCATGGTCTATAGAGGCAATGGTGATGGAAATGAAAGCCTTAATTCAAAAATTTGAGAAAGTAACCATAACCCATACTTATCGTGAAGCCAATAGAGTTGTTGATTGGATAACAAATCATGTAGTTCAAACAAGACACAAGGTGAGTTGGCAGGATACATTAAATAAGAATGTGGATCTTAGAGCGCTCATTAATTATGACACAATTCATTCAAAGGAGGGAAAGATCTGCTTGGAATAGAAAATTAATGATTTGGCAAAGTGGCCTCATGGAGGAAGGATTACATTCATTGAACAAAAATATTCTAGAGAACGTGAAGTGGGTTTTGTATGTGCCAAAAAATAGGTGAGTTTCATTACAAGTTGATATTAGTTTGTCTCATTACTTAGTAATCAGTGTTTGGCTATTACTGGATAACTATATGGCTTGCAAAGTGAAAGTTGAACCAAGGAAGCATGAACCTAAAAGTTGTGAAGATTGGAAGGCAAAACAAGATGTCTAGAATATCCTTTAGAGAGGAAAGGTTGTGAGCTACTTGGAATGGCTACATAGTTCAAAACCCCATATAACGATGGCTTTTTTCAAAAATTGGGTTGACGACAGGGTAACCCTCCATGGCATCACGGTGAGGCTCATCGAGGAATTCATAGTGGAGGTCACAGGGCTTCTAATGGAGGGTATAAAATTCTCTAAGTAGACCAGCATATCTAATGAGGCATTTAGCAAACTCCCAAAGACAGATGCTGAGGAGCAGCAGTTGGAAAAGAGCGGGGATTTCTTTGACCTGGAGTTGATTAAAGGAATCTGGAGAGACGTCTTATGTTGCACCCATGAGTATTTCATACTTGATGGAAGAAGAAAAAGAGTCCATAAATTTTGTTTTGTCTTTCTTAATCATTTTAGGCACAAAGTTATAATTTCCTTTCCTTTCTATTTGCGCTTCTCGTTGCTCCAAATTTTGTTTGCTCATAGAAAAAAGGAGTCTTGTCCTATATTGCATGAGGGATTAATCCTAATAATAAAAGGTTTATGCAAAAACAAGGCCATTGTCCTAAATCCTTATTCAGACAAAAATAAGGACTCACAGAGTAAGAAGAATGAAATAGTAAAAGGGAAAGAAAAAGTTAAACCCAAATCATCTAGCTTCAAAAAATAGATTGATGATGAGGAAACAGAGTGGGAAAGCACTGAAAGTTCTAAGGAGGAGAGTATGGAGGAAGAGGAAGGAACAAAGAGTGGGGATTACAGCTCTAATGAAGAAGGAGAAGATAAAAGTAAGAATGAGAAAGAAGGGAACACTATAGAGGAAAAAATTGAAAAGAATAACTATGATCTTGAGGAAAATCAGCAAGTGCCAGAGGAAACTAAAAAAGATATGGATGTTTTATTTGAGGATCCTGCTTCGAAAACAAAGAAGGAACATCTAGTTTAAGATGCCTATCATGCAATGGAAACTAGAGAACAAGTAAAGAATGATTTTATCCACAATGAAAGCCCTATTGAAACTAAGGAATAGAAAAGAATGGAAAGGGAGGATTAAACAAAAAAGGATGAAGATAATCCAAAAGAGAACGCAGAAGATTTAAGTGATGTAGGGCAGAATGACAAGAGGCATCCCTTTATGAATTTGGCAAAATGCAAAGCAGACGCTATCCTTCAAGTTGACTCATGGAGATATAAGGAGATAATGGGCCTCAAGAAGAAAATGGAAATATTGGAACGTAATCAGGAAGCAAATTGGAATAAAAACAATAATCTGGAAATGCAGATGAGGGATATACCTATCAAACATAAAGAATATGAGAACAATCTAAAGGGGGCTCATTAAGGAAAGTAGAATGAAGATGGAGGAGGTAACCTCTAGCATATGTGCAGCCATTGTGAACATTGGAAAATGAGCAAATGAGGAAATTAAATCCTTGGAGGGGCCTGGCAAGAGAACCAGACAGAGCTCAAGGAAGAAAGCAATGCAAGAGGTTGCTACATCAGCAGCTATATCTATACAGGACACTACTATGATTGGAAAGGAAGTGGTGAAGATGATTTTGGAATTAGAAGAATAATATCTTTGATTTCCTACAGTCTTGGTCCCTTTAGTTGGATGTTATATCTAGTTCCATTATCTGGTTCTTTGTTTTCTTTTCACACTGGAGTTTCCAAGTCTCTGTAAAACCTGGGGTCTATCTTTTGATGATTTTGTATTGTGGTTTTAGGTCCCTATAAAACCTATTTTTGATACTGCTTAGCATGTAGGTGATAGGTTTCACCTATGGACATTATTGTTATATTCTTTGTCCTTTGTTTCAGGGTTTTGGGGTCCCTTCAAAATTGTGAAAAAATCAACTCAAGAAGTTACCAAATGATCTCATTTCAACTCCAAAGGTTCTCTAAGCACCCAAGACACCTCATAGGTCTTCTGATGCATCAACACATTATCCAAAACCTTCATCAACCTATCAAACCAAATCAATCACCCTTTGACCCTTCACAAGGCCTCACAAGCCCACCTAGGCCAACTAGGCCAAGATCCAAACAACCTTGTAGACCACTTTCAACAACTTGGAAGTCATTTAACTAGCCTCTTAGCTCCCTACACATGTCTAACATGCATATTATAAGTAAATTGAGCTACTTACCATGACATACAAGCCATGACTCAAAACCTAGGCAACCATGCATGGTCAATCCTACTAGACCTACATAATTCAAGAGAACCTCATGAAAACACTCTAACCTACATATAAGATTCCAATATCATGTCTTTAAATACCATACCATGCTCCATGCTACCATGCATTCATCCAATCAACCTTCATGTAAGCATCTCACTGCACTAAGTACATTAGATCACCATGTTCCATCTCATTGCACCTACTAGACCACTTTGTCATTACACATGCCTTGTAGACATCAATAACAACACTTACCATTAATTTCTCAACATGAAGTTGAAATTTTAACATAGTGAATAACATATGCCTCCTCTTGTTCCCAAGTCATTTTAGATTTGAAAAAATCTATTTAAGAAGAATGGTGACAAGATATAATAGTGTAAGCATTTTTAATATGAAGACCATTAGATTGAACAATGTTTATTATAAATTATTTATTAATTCAAGATTTAATCCATGTAATAGATTAATTAATAGCATGTTGGATAGTGATATAATATGTAACAGTAAATTACATGGTCCTATGTAACAAGTGAAATAAATATTCATTCATTAATCCCATTATAAATACAATATAATAGTAATCAAGCAATGCTAATGACTTATGAATACAATACAAGAAAAAATAAAGGTATAAGGATTATCTAAGTAAGGGTTTGAATGATGTTAGGTTTAGAGTGTGGCTATATATATATATGGGGTGATGGGTACTCCTCCCCTCCCCCCAATATAGAATTTATTTATCCCCCCTTCCTCTCCCTCTCCTTCTCCCTCTCTATTTATTCATGTCATGAAACAAATCACAATACGGGTCTATCTTTAAAAACCTATAGGATAAATAAATTCTATATATATATATATATATATATATATATATATATATGGTGTGATGGGTACTCCTCCCCTCCCCCCAATATAGAATTTATTTATCCTATAGGTTTTTTAAGATAGACCCGTATTGTGATTTGTTTCATGACATGAATAAATAGAGAGGGAGAAGGAGAGGGAAAGGAAGGGGGGATAAATAAATTCTATATTGGGGGGAGGGGAGGAGTACCCATCACCCCATATATGGATAAATAAATTCTATATTGGGGGGAGGGGAGGAGTACCCATCACCCCATATATATATATATATATATATATATATATATATATATATATATATATATATATATATATATATATATATATATATATATGGGGTGATGGGTACTCCTCCCCTCCCCCCAATATAGAATTTATTTATCCCCCCTTCCTCTCCCTCTCCTTCTCCCTCTCTATTTATTCATGTCATGAAACAAATCACAATACGGGTCTATCTTAAAAAACCTCTAAGCACATTAAAAAAATAGTTATATCTATAACATACATATTTTTCATTGACAAAAAATAATAAGGTGAATATACAAAAATAAACTTTATGTTTTTGAAAATGTAGGGGTCATTTGACTAGGAGATGAAACAAAATTCCTCATGAACATAATGAAACACATGTATATATTTTTAAATAAGCTCATCATCATCTTCCTTATCCCCTTATTTTCTCCTCCTTCTTTAGCTTTTTTTAATCCACTTCTTTAAACCATTTTAAGAAGTCAAAGTTTAGAAGTCATTTTCTATTATATTCTTCAATTTTTTCAAAGGGTTTTATAGTTATCATATTTTGAGATTTTTTTGGATTAGTCTCAAGCAGATATCAAATATAATTGATTATTTTATTATTGTTTAGGCCAATGTTTAATATCACTAACTAAAATTTTATAACTATGCATGTAGCCCATTAAACTCTTTTCTCAAGGTATGGTGTGAGTAAATTCCTTAGGCAATACATTCCTCTCAAGTGCACCATAAATCAAATTAATAAAAGAGGCTTCCTATGATATAGACAAGGGATCATAGGTGTTTCTGATATATCATGAGGTATGTGAAAACTAAAGGTCATGTTTAGTACTGTACAATGGATATGAGTATTGGGTACACCCATCATGCCATAATGTCTATAAATAAAATACTAATTATCCCTTCATGAATATATATAAGTAATTTTAAATTTAATATAACATAATTTATAAATAATAAAAATTAATAAAAATAAATGTGAAATATTTTTGTGTATAAATATAACCAAATTTTAACCCAAGGTTGAAATAAAGAGATTCAATGTCAAATTTATCAAATGTGATAACATAAAATTATTTAGTGCCAAATCAAATCCAAGGACAAATAAGTTGAATCATTATGTTTAAGATTTTATCCAAGATCAAAGGATATTTTTTTTAGTGTTAGGATTTTACAAAAAAATGATTAAATCCTAGGACAAAAATCAAGCAAACAAAAAGCAAGCAATGTTCTTAAAATAATGGGTTCACCATAATGTTTAATCTATTTTGAATTAAGAGTAATAAAATTAATAGATATTAAAATATTGAAATGGAAATGCTATAATATTTAGATCTAACATTAAAATATAATATTCTACCAAATTTGAAATTTTTAAAAAATAGTAAATGAGATTAAAAATATGCAAATGTCCCTAAAATTGATCTAACATTGACTATGTATGGAATCATCTTGAAAAGGCCTAAAAATATTATCACATATAAAAATAGAAATAAGAATTGTTTTAGGACAAGGTTGTGGATGGAGGATAAGGGTGACATGCAAACTTATCTATTGACTACAATCGTGTCTTTGTTGATTATGTGACTAAAATTTATATCTAGGTTTTTCTCACTTCTAAATGAGGGTTTTTTGATTCTGTATGGGAGTTGAATAGATGTGTGAAAGACATAAAAGACAAAAACAATTGTTCTTACATAATAAATAATATAGATATAAAATATAAATGGGGGTAAATGGGTAAGGGGAATAACCAATATATCCTATAGAAAATCCCATGTAATTTGAGTGTTTCCTACATATCCAAAATGGGCCTCAAGCTAATGTAGTTCTCCCTCCTTAGGTGATTGAGTGATTTAAAATTATCTAACTATATGAATATATCCATACTATTTATTGAAAATTGAATTTTTTTCCATTGATATACAATAAGAAATATTCAAACTTGGCCTGTGATTATTATAAATTAACATAATTTAAATTGGAAGAAATGGTGCTCTTTTTCTCAATGTGTAATAATTTGAGATCAACTTAATAGGGGGTTTTAGGTGAATTTATTTATGTTATTTTAGAGGGTAATATTTAAAATATTTTTAATAAATATATTTTAAAAATGTGTGGGAGGGATGTTGTGAAATGTCTCGATTTGAAAAAGTGACCATTGGAGCATAGGGGACAAGACCATGTTATGGGATAAGGCCATAGTGAAACCCTATCTGACTTAGTGCAAACATATCCTAGAAAAATAAATACTATTAAAAAATCACTAACATGTACATATAGTTTTAACATTAATAAATGGGGTTGAAATAGGGATGTATGTATGATATTTTCTATGTTTGTAAGATAGTGAAGGCTTTCTTGTAGATTGCAAGTTAGATAAATGTAAAATACACCAAGTAAGGTGAGGATATAAAAAATAAACATTATTAAGCACTTAATGATTACACTTTTATGTCTAAAAGATTTTTAAATATTAACCTTATTGATTTATTATACAGATATGTACTTTTCCACTATTATACATAGTAAAAATAAATTACATTTTTATATATCAAATTTTCACTTATCTTGAATGTATATGAGTAGATTAGTCTAGTTAATATTTATTTCACATTCCACAATACAATGATTAAATATAATTTTGACATTATCTATGACTTAATAAGTCTTGGGTACCACATTGTGGATCAATGGTATTAAATAATATATTTTTCTTATGCTTGTAAACACATAAGTATAATAGGAAAAAGAAGGATTACTAGTCATCTCTATTTTAGCCTACCCAAAAGAGTGTCATAGCAAAAACAAGATGGTTATCACCCAAAAATAACCTAAGGTATCCCTATATGTTTAAAATCTCATTGAGGACTCACTGAAATCATAATACATGTAATTTTCAAGCCATTGTTATGAGTTGATGTTTTAGCACAACCTAACAATTGTATCCTCTTTACCATAATCCTCTCATTGATAATTTATAAATATAACCTATTTGATGTAAAAGTCAATATCAATAAATTGATGTTAAAAGTGAAAATTAATGTTAAAACATTAGATGGCTAGATTCTATAGTTTGTGGCATAATTATTAGTAAATCAATTCATCGATGATGAGAAGGTCACTTTCATCATTTTAAAGATGTCCATATCAGTGTCTCACTAGTGGGAGACTCTCAATGTGTAGTGTGAACAATACTTTATTCTAATTAAATATTAAAATGATTTTGTTTAAATAATGGAGGAATATTTCATCTCAAACATTTTGAGGATGAGAACATAATTTTATAATAGTTATGTTATCCTAAGGAATATTTAGTGGAAGAAAACACCAATGAGTTCCATGACTAGACTTTGCATCTACATGAGAACTTGATAGAAAAACATAAGGAGTTAAATTATATCAATGTATTTATCCTTATATTCATGTGAATATGGAGTTATTGAATTCTAAATATTTATGGCAAGATGATCACAATGTTGGAAAGATTGAATCTAAGTAACGATGAAAGAAATTTTAACCTTTTCACTTAATAACATTCTCAAGAACCAAAAATCACATAACCCACCATCTCAATCTATTTCATAGAAACAAAACACACATCATAAGGGAGATCACCCTATTAAAGATGCATAATATGAAAAGGATCATGTACCTTTACCTTAGATAAAGGAAAGAATAAACCCAATGACAAGTGATGTCACAAACATCACTCACATGCCCCTAATAATTATGAATGTCACAGCCAATAATCATTATTTATGAGATCTATATCAAGTCTTGTATCCATGAATAACATTGGTATATATAGTTTCTATCTCATTACCAATACCATTTCCATTGACACTTCAGAGGAATACAAACATCTCTTTCATATTAAGTTTTGGGTCAAAGGACAACCTATTCATGTCATCATTGGTACTCAAGATTAAGTATCAATATTCCAAAATATAATATTACAAGGGATATGAATAATTCACAACATGTGTCAAGACATAATGTAAATTTGGAAAAAGTGAAATAAATTAATATGCCCAATTGTATGTGTATATCATAGTAATGTAGCTCAATATCATATGTGGAGATAATTATCTACATGCCTTGAGTGGTCAAGAATCAACGTGTGCTTATGTAATATGTATGTGATAGTGTAAGCTCAATTGAAGCTATAGCATGCATAAGTAGTTAAGGTATAAGAGTGAGAAATTATAATGCCACCAAGGATGTGCACTAGAATCATTGTAAGATAGTGTATATAGATACTAAATTTAATTTATGTAGTATTATAGTCTTGTACACTTGGAAAATATCCATCATGGTTGTACCTTTCAATTATAGACATACTACCAAAAGGTTCACATTCACTATCTTTTTATGCCTAATTGGCTATCTCTTTATCTAACCACTATTATTCTGATGACCAATAATTCTATGCTATTAAAAAATATCTAAAATTGATCATTATCCTTCACTACCAATTTTGGTCCTATACCTATTTTCTAGCTTCTTAGACACATATCTTAGATAAATACCTATGTCGATGTAAGTGTCAACTTTTCATGTAAAGTGTCCAGTGCCAAATGTCATATAATTTACAAATGAAATATATCCTAAAGGTCAGACTAAGTGATTTAGTTTGATATATTTATAAAATTCACTGGTATATATACAATATCAACACTCATTCATTCCTCACATAGGTATAGCATAAAACTCAAACAAATATACCAAGAAAAACTCAATCAAGAATTCAAGTGAGAAAACCTACCCTATTCATCCCTATTTACATATCAATCTTAGGATAAATATTTCCATAGGTCTAAGGTATTCAAGGAGCAACCCATGAACCATATTTATCAAGTTATAATCTAGGTCACTACATATCATTTCTTATCACACAAATCATCCTTATGCACACACAAGCCAACACATAGGGGATAAATACATAATTATTAGTCCCTCTTTGGAGTATTGGCTATGTAGGTAGTGCCCATTAATAGAGGGGTTCTTGGGGAAACTTGATTCTATGAGCACACTAACCCATTTTTACCATAATCACTTCAAAGGTGAATAAAATAAGGTTTGATCATTTGAAAATGAGAAATAATGTGTGTGGGTGATATAAAGAAATTAGAATAAAGGTGACATAAAACATAGAAAGATATAGTTGGTTTTATTTAAATATAGTCAATATTGCATATAAGACACCTTCATCAAATTTAGATGCCTGTGTCAATGTAACTACCTAGATATGATGCAAGCATCTAAGGCCATAAAAACAATATTCCTAACATATGATGACTATTCTAGGATCAACTTTTAGTCCATTTCTAGCCTATTTTATATTAAACCTACATGAGCATTGTAAACTAAGTATCATTGTTCCCTATTCATTATAATATCTGCCAATAGCTATACTTTACTATTTTTATCAATATCAATTGCATCACTTCAAAATATTGTTTATCTACATTAATATTAATTTCCCTAATCATTAGGTTAATTTACCATCCTTGTGTAAAAGTTAATCTAATGATCCATTAACCCTAGATATCCCATCATCTAAATTTAGGGTTAAACATTTGGTGAATTTTAGTCTCCAAATATTTATATTTAAAAATTCCTTAGGGGTATTTTCTACTGATATTCGTACACTCAAAAACCTCTTTTTTCCCAAAATTTGATATAGATTTTTTAATTTTTATAACTTAATATTTTTAGTAAATGTTAACATACAAGGTGAATGGTGTAATTATTTTTATAATTAATTTATGTGTCATAAAAAATAACATTTTATTTAAAAATATATCTCATATTTTTAAAATAAATTCATTTTTATCGTAATTTCTAATTCTTTATTAGGAATATTCTAGGGTTTTGCATATAAAGCATTCCAAATTATTTGGCCTATTTGTGATTCATAATAGATAAATTTTAAAATTCCTTAGAATTTTTTCATAATCTAAATGATATAAAAACAACTCTTTATATTTACCAAACTAGTGTACACATTTTGTGAATCTTGCATTATACTATTTTTAGTAAGTTTAAATGTATAGGATGTACACTATAATATTATTTCCTTATTATTATGGGTTTGTCTCATCTCCTATTTTTCCTTAAAAACCTATTTTAGATTCCAAAAATTCTTATCCAATCACTTTTTATTACTTTCTCTACATTTAGCACATTCTGGTGACCTTGACCTTTGGTCTCAAAACCCTAGCTTACTATAGGGTCTTCTAATTTTTCTAATTATTATAATTATTAGTTCTAAATTTAATTGTTGTTATTTATTATTTCCATATAATTTGTATATAATTTATTTCCTATTATCATATTAGTCTTTGGAACATTTACAATGGCTAAAAAACAATTCCTCCTCCTCATAGGTGATAGCTAACATCCTTGTAACTAGGCCAATGTTATCACTTATTTAAGGGTTAAGGTATCCCATCATATAATGACAAAAGATGGTAGCCAAAAAACCCTTCCAAAATCCCTAGATGGTATATGTATGTATATTCAATCTAAAGCACCTAGGTCTTGTGTTTATGAAGCCTTAAAATATCAAAACTTCAATATCAGAAACTTAATAAAAGAGTTACCAAAGTAAAATATGTATTATAGTTCAAAGATCACATCCTTGGAAAACTAGATTACATGCTTACAAGATCCAAAATATTTTAGTGTTAATAATGTTTTATCATCTTCCTCTAGCAATGTTATACCCAACAAGTTTTCATATCCAAATGAAAAGCTATAACATAATACATCTATAACAAGTGATTAAAAAAATTAAAAAAATATTAATAAGAGTCCAAGTGAAATCCTAAGAGAATTTAGTTAAAATAAAGTGATTCAACTACCTCCTCTACATCCCATAATGAGATCAAAATACTATTGTGCATATCATAGAATGCAGTGGCATCATATAGATTATTGTTTTGCATTAAAGAACAAAATAAAAAGGCACACAGAGAGTGGTGATCCTATCATTGATATAAAAACCAAGAAAACCACTCACATTATGAGTACCTATCCTAAATTACATGTGCCAAAATAAAAAAACTATAGGAACCAAAGGATAATTTTGAACATAAATAATTACAAATACAAAACTTAGAACAAGAAAAGATTTAAAAGGCATAGCTAGAGAAAGCAATGTTACGAAAAGATCAAGATGAAAAAGCTAAATTTAAAAATATAGTTACAAATATTTAAATCAAAATAATTTCCTCATATCAAGACCCTTTTACTATCACTACTCATATAAAGTGCAAGAAATTTACAAATATCAAGGTTATGGACTATCAATATATGTATTTTTGTTCTATGTCATTTTTTAGCTCTCTTGAAAATAATTTTCAGTAAGTGGATAAAATTAATACAATTATAAAAAATATGGGATCATATTAGTTTAGATTTTAATTTGATTCAAAATAATATTCTATTACTTTTTAGGTTACTTATAATCCAGATGCTTACTATATTGTGTTTGGAAAATCATGGTTACACTCAATGGAAGCTGGTTGATAGAAACAATAATTGAATATCATTTTATCATCAAGGTAAGCTTACATAATTTTAAAAATAAGGTAGATATACCTCAACTACCATAAAAATAGATACAATTAATGACAAATCATCAAAGTCAAAATACATAGATCATATTAAAAAAATAAAAACCAAAGGCATCTTGGAACAACATATTTGTTAAAATAGCATCACTAGAGAGTAAGAGGCACAATATATTAACCACTTCATCCCCTTGATACAATAACATGATACACTTTCTAATGATACTACATATTCATAACCATAAAGGATAATGACACATACATAAAGCATTATAGAGCCTACAGTGCCAGATATTACACAAAGACATGGTCCTCGGTAGTACCACTACTTTGATATACCATATCTAGTGTTCAGAGCACTTATAGATGAACATACCTTAGATGGGTAATTGACTATACTTTATCTTAACAAAAAAAAAACCAAAAACATTGAAGTAATTCAAAAATATCAACATATTCTTAGTTATACTATTTATTATACACACGTTATTTGTTTCATGTTAGTAGATAACATATAATTCCTTTCTTATACACACACATGTTTTAGGATTTATTTAAGTGTGATACGTCTATACCCATACACATGCTATATTCACATATAAATATTGGGATTTCCCTCCACTAAGTAAATTGGGGGCATCTACTTCTTTGATCATGATACACACATGTAATATTATTCTATGATCACTTTCCATTATAGTTTTTTATCTTACATACCTACACATACCTATATCCATGATTATACCTTTCACAATGTACTCTATATGTTATATACTTAACATTGTACAAAAACATATGTTTAGGAACTAGTATTCTAGTTTCATGTTGGTTTCTTATATTTGTCTTAATTGTCCATTTTATTACTTCTTTGAGTGTGTTACTTGATTGCTATTGTCTTGAATTATATTTATTATTTGAGCATTTGAATATGCTCCATTAATTATGGCTCTCATGCCATGCTTGCCTATTTTGACATGCGAATGTGTAATTATTTATTGTATGTGGACATTTGAATATGTCATTCTATGCCTTGTAGACATTTAAATAAGTCATGTCCCTTAAATTATGCAAGATTTGAACATGCCCCTTGTATGAGGTCTCCTTCAACCATTTTCATGTTGCTTTGATTTTGAGTGCTCTTGTGGGTGTGTTTGATTACTTTTTGAGATTAAAATGTTACTCTTTATATATTTCCATGATTTACATCATGCATCTTAGGATTTTATGTGATCAAATAACTACATACCTAACTAACATATCCACTTAGACATATTACTCATATATGTTACATGATACATACACAACTAATCTAATTATCTTATCATTTTGAGTTAAAATAACTACCAAGTTATACTTCCCCTCAACTGAAAATGAGGTGCATATCAATAGGGGAATATCATAGAGGCATGGATTCCACACTTTCAAAATTTTAGATTATAGTGGGGGTAAACATATTCTCCACATTTACACCAGTACTCAGATTCTCTAGATTACAATGGGGGCATGTGATGGAAATATATTATCCACATTTACACCAGTTCTAAAATTATCTATATTACAAGGGAGAAATGTTATGGAAACATGTTCTCAACACTTTAAATGATTTTGGATTCACCAAATTTCATAATATATGATTTAGATACACATTTATGGTAGCATTATATACATTGTTAGTGTTACTATACCCATATTTCAGCTTGAGACATTTATGAGGTGCATATGCCATGTAAAGGTCACCTAAATTTGTAAAATAAAATCATTTCCAAATTTTAATTTTTGTTATAGACTATTATTAAACCTAGGTAGGACTTTTATGGATTGCTATTGAGTTAATCTAGTGTAGCAGTTACTTCAATTTTGGTAGGTTGAGTTGATTAAATCATTAAATCTTACTAGTATTATTTATTAGACTTGATCAAATCATCTAAATCTATTATAATTATAGGTTCAATTTGATTAAATAATCCACCCTCACCAAATATATATTGTGAGTTAATTAAATCACTCATACCAGACTTGCACATATTTGGGTTACACGATTGAGATGAAACAAGCTACATGGATGCATTTCAACTCACTTTTACATCAAGGTTAGGGGCATGTATCCTCCTATATATATATATATATATAGGATGATACTTTTAGGTTAGGATTTCTCCTAATCTCATAATAAATGCTTCATAATGAGGTATCCTTTCAAATAAAATTGCCAAAAGCCAAGATGGTTGCATAAACACACATGTTTACTCCTAACCTTGTTCTTTATACTTTTAAGAATTTAAAATTATTTAAATTTCATATTTTATACAATGATTATATACTTTAACATCATCTTGGTTTCACATTGATCACTATAAAAAAACTAAAGTTGGGCTCACACAAAGAAAAAATGTGTTATACACACCCTTTTACAAATTTATTTCCTTTAAATTATCAATCTCAAATACTGTATTAAAAGGGGGTAAATTTAGATACTAAAATATGATTTATATATCACTCTAGTCTTTCACACTTATAAAATATCCATCATGGATGTACCTTTTAGTTATATGCTTGCCCATTGTCGAAATGCTCACATTGACTATCTTTTTGTGCTTAATTGCTTATCTCTATATCCAACCATTGTTATTTTAATGACCAAGACTTATATACTATAGAAAAATATCTAAACATGATCATTATCATTCACTACTAGTTTTGGACCTATACCTATTTTATAACTTCCTAGAAACTTGCATCTCAGACAAACACCTATATTGATGAAAGTATCCATTTTTCATACAAAGTGTCTAGTGCCTAAAATTCATCTAATTTTCTAATTAAATGTATAATAAATTTCAACCTATGTGATTTAGTGAAATATATTTTTAAAATGGATTCATATATACATTAACCCTCACTCATTCCTCACCTTGAAGTTACATACAACTCATAAGGCAATATACCAAGAAGCACTCAATTAAGCATTCAAGTGATCAAACCTACCCTATTTGTCCTTGTTTCCATATTAGTCATAGAATTATTTACATAGGTTTGAAGCATTAAATGAGCATCCCATGAGCCATATCTGATAAGTTACAATCTAGGTCACTATATGTCATTACTTATCACACATCTCATCCTTATACACACACAAGCCAACACTTTGGGGAGAACTACATAAGTATGAGGCCTTATTTAGAGTATTGGCTATGTAGATATAAATCATTGATAGAGGTGTCCTTGTGGAAGAACAACAACATGAGCCCACTAACCCATTTTTCCCTCAATCACTCTAGGGTTAAGAATCTAAGGTTTGATTATTTATGAAAGAACAACCTGTGTGTACAATATGAAAACATTATAAGAAAGGTGATAGAAAACTTGAAAGGATCCAATTAGTCATATCTAGATATAATAAATATTATATATAATACACTTGCATAAAAGTTAGAAACCTACATCGATTCAACTATTTGGATCTGATGCAATCATTTGAAGACACAAAGAATATTCCTAGAATATGAAAACTATTGTAGGATCATCTTCCAGTCCACTTTCATCCTATTCCAGAATAGGCCTACAAGAGCATAGTAAATCAACTAAGTATAATTATTCCCTATTCACTAAAATATCTAGAAATAGCTATACTTTATTGTTTTTAACAATCTCAATTGTATAACTTCAAAATTTTATTATATGAGTTTTTATTAATTATCTTGCTCATTAGGTTAGTTTACCATCATTTTGTAAAATCTAATCTAATAACACTTAACCCTAGATATCCCATTATATAAATTTAAGGTTAAACAATGTCATGAATGTATGAATTAAGATAAAAATTAAGAGGCAAGGGCCAAGTGAAAACAAAGCCAAGGGCTAGAATAATAGTTAATGCAAACACATATGAACATATATTATGTCAAAATAGAAGAATAAAATGAATGAAAAATTTGAGAGGTTAGGTAAAATAGATAATATTTAATCTTTAGTAATGGTATATGAAATGGTGCTCCCATATTTTTTTAATTATAATACATGATCTCTTACCAAATTATTTGCTAAATCACCAATTAGAATGTGGTGTTGATTTGTAGGTCTTGTACCATATTCTGAAGAAATAATTTATTATTATTTTCTTGATCTAAAGAAGTTCCCTCTCTTGAAATGGTAATAGTCACACATCCATGCTAAAATGTAACATAGTCATGATCTCTAGCTAATGTTTCCCCCATTGATCTTAGCCATGATCTTCCTAGTTTTGCATTGTATTGATCCAAACTAATATAAATGCAAAATATATGGGAAATTGTTTTGATCACAAGTGTTACTATAATCTACATAGATCCAATGTAGTGCTAAGGCCTAGTAATCTTACCCAAGTGTTGACTGTCATACTCAATATATTGGAGAATTGTCATGCTAAAAATATTGACTTCTTAAATTTTTTAATCTCAACATTATTGCATTTATTACTATTGATGTGTGGAGTAATAATCAAAGGCTATATATACAAGGAAAATTATTTATTTATCTCATTTAGAGTCTCATTTATGATATTAAACTTTTTAAGTATATCTTGATTTTCCATTTCTTTTATGAAGAACCCTTTATTAAAGATAATTAAAGTTGGATTTATATGTTAAACTAGTATTGTAAACTTAAAAAATAATACTAAAGTTTTTACCCTTCAGTTATTGAACTTCAAGGTAGCTAATAAGCTTGTATTTTCCACCTCACTAGGCTAAAATGCTTATCTTATAGTTTGACCCTACTATTCAGATTATCCATATCACATGTAGCCTACAATACACTTAAATTATGATATATATCCTTCACTATCAGTTATATAGATCCAAAAACTTTCTTTGTTACTAAATAATTACATTTAGACTTGGAAAATAGCGTCAGTGTTACTATCCATTTTATAACTCAAGTGTCCATGCCTTATAAACACTCAAATTTGAATTTTTAAAAAAATGTACGAGTTGGCCTATTATTTTTCATTAACCATTTCATGAGGAAAATTTCAAAATAATTGATATAAATACAAGTTAAATCTAATTCATTATTCATCTATCAAGTACTAAGCAATCACTTATTCAAAATGATTGCCATATTATTCCTTATTTATATATTATTCATAGGGGCAATCATATTATAGGTCTGTAGCATTCAAATAAAAACTCATGAGCAAAATTTGTCAATTTACAAGCTATATCATTACATGAATTTACATATAGCATTCAAAACTAGTGTTCACAAACAAGTCAACATAGGGGGATAAATGTATATGTCTAAGGTCTTGTTTAGAGTATTATCTATGTAGGAAATGCTCATTGATAGATGGGTCTTTGAGGTCAACTCAACTTTGTGATCCCACTAACCCATTTTTTTCAAGGTGATAAGACATAAGAGGGGGACCTAGGATTTGATTTTATGATATCAAAATCTTGTGCATGTGATCTAAACACATAATGTGAAAAGTGATAAAAAACCTATAAATACTTAGGTAGAAATTTTAGTCAAAAATCAATATTACATATATGATAGATGCATTGAAGCATGAATAATAAAATTAGTGCAAGAATCCACATGGTGACACAAGTGTCTAAGCTAACAAAAAGCTAATTTTTTTAGAATCTAACAACTAGATCAGAATAATCATATAATCTATTTGTACACTTGCATCAATTATATTTTCTTACACATTAATTTATAAGCTAAGTGTAATTTCTCCTTCATATTTTTTATTACCATAATATTGAATGTTGCACTTTTTATATTTTGCATATGCTTAGATTCAATATTTCTTATCAGAATATTAGTAGAATATAAACTCATTAATTTTCATGATTTCAAGATTAGATTACTCCTTATTTGAATAATATACTTTCCTTCCTATTAATTCATATTTCTAAAAATGGTTAAACATTTGGTGAACCTGACCTCTGAGCCTTCTCATGAACCTACTAGATTTTTTTAAGGTTTTCAACCTTCTAAAGTTTCTTCTTATTATATTTATTATAATTTGTTATATATTTTACAATAAACATAGGCATAGTCCTAGATTAGATGGTGTAGCTATTAAATATCTTGAGTTACCCTTTGGACCACCTAAAATGTCTCAAGCTCATACAATATCAAAATTTGATAATAATGAGTCCCAAAATTGATAATGATAAAAATAATAATTAAAATATTATAGAAGATGAATATGGTCATGAAGATAATGAAACACATGAACAAATGAGCATGACAAATTAAATATATTACATTATTTTTTGAATACATTCGTGAAAATCTTGAATATCTCCATAATATCTTTATTACTATATTGAAAGATAAAAAAGAAGGTCTTAGTTAAAAACCATTGCTTTGTATTGATAGAATTATTGGGGCTATTGTATGTTCCTATCATCCATCCATTCCAATATCCCTTACCTCAATCAAAAAAATTCATACTACATATAATGAGGGCACAAAATATGATTTCAAAACATTGTTCCCCAAAGATCAAAAAAATATTTCTACATACTCCAAGGGAACAATCAATACTTAAAATCAATTACCAATTTTAATGCCTACATAAACACAAGTGGTGTTTTCATCCTTTTGGTGACTTTTCAAGTTTTAACTCAAAATAAAAATGGATCTACTATGCACACTTTTTTTACAAGATTTGGAAGGTAAGGTTACCAACATTGAGAAAAATTCTATGAAATCAACTCATGCTATTGATTCACAATATGCATTGTATAATTCTGTAGCACTTGACAAATCTTTGCACCCTTTCAAAACTATTTTTATTTAACCAAAGATCACACTTTATGATGGAAAGGGTGTCCTTAATAACATATTTAATCTTTCTATGCACAATTTCTTGATTATGCTTCAAAGTATAAAATTTTGACCAAATTATTTCCAAGAAGTATAAAGGACTATGCTTTGAGATAGCTCTATAGTTTACCAATATAACATATAAGAGCATTCAAGCCTTTGGTAGATTTGTTTTTAATACAGTTTGAATTAAAATTTTAAAAAATATGTAATATGCATAAATTGATCAAATAAGGAACCAATTAGCCTATTAGTGAACATGTCTTTATGTGTAAGACAATGTTGGAAAAAATGACAAATCCAATTGATAAGTTGATATGTGACTCCATCCATAAATAATTAATGAAAGTCCAAAATATAGGGAAGTTATACATGACTTCATATTTAGTCTACATATTATCAAAGGGAATGGTTTTCCTAGGGTTGAACATAGTACCTAACCAAGTAAACAAGGTATTTAATTTTTAACCTGACCTCAACCTTGCGGCAAGTATACAATTCTTTAGAAGGGTAAATGATGCATTCATATACTACATCATTATTATAGCTGACAAAGAGATATAAAATAAGAGATTCTTTGATGTTGCTAGTTCTAAGATCATAAATTAGGGATCATATTTCATTTAATTCCCAACATACTCATACATTAGAGTAGGAGGATTCAGTGGCTATCCTTACACCCTCCCAAGGTATGTAAGTGATAAATGGGATTTAGCAGAACTTGTGATGCAAATTTTAGAGACTCATAAATTGTTAGCAAGCAAACATAAATTATTAATCCATTTCCCCATTATCATAGGTAGGTATACATGTCCTTCCCTATCAAAGTCCAAATGTGTAGATGTTGATATGACTCATTTAAAGCCCTTCCTACATGCCACAAATGGCCTACAAAAAATAAAAATCCTAAAACTAAATGAGAAGTGGCTAACCAACTTCAAGGTGAAATATAATTCATCGCATTAATATTAGTAGCTATACCACTCAAAAAATTTAAATAACCTAAAGGAGCATGAGTCATATATTCCACTAGCAATATATGTCCTTTTTCAACTTACTCAAGTCCAAACCATTAGGACCCCTTAGAGGTTCCAACCTAAGAGCTCTTGATGCAAGGCCATTTTATGATGTGAATGATATCATTATATAGTATATTGTGGATATTAGCATATTCCTAGATTCCATATTAAAAATATTACTGAGAAGACCTACAAGATGTAGAGGAAGTAAGACTAAAAGATTATTCTAGAATGACCCTGGAGTAGATAAAAAATAACAATATGGCACTAGTACTCAAGGACATAATAGATGATTAATCTCTAGTGGATAGGGTTTATTTTGATAAAAATTTCTTTACTCAACCTCTTACATCAGTTAGGTGGTCCATCCCTAAGTCCTCGTTAATGAATATGACCTCCAATGTAATAAACGAGACAATCAATTGGTTTAGAAATAAAGGGGTCAATGTGACCAAGGAAACTTTAATCATTAGTTATAATAAGTTAAATAAAAGGGTATTCCACCAATAATAGAAGGTTCCACCAATGGAACCCAAACAAAATTGATAGATAGGCCAGTGGTATCACATAAGAGAAAATAGAAGGAAAAGGATAAAAGAGGTCAATCTAGTAGCCAAGGAGTAGCAATGGATCAACCAATACTAATTTCAATTAAAGACACATCTACCACTAAAGCACAAATAATTTCTCCTCTTGTCTACATCATTCTACCAACTATAATACCTCCTACTATTTCCACTCCACCATCAACTCAAACAAATACCCATTCCATTTCCACCATCTCACCTATGTTAATGAATCCATTACCAATAATTCAATCAATACAATTGGACACTTAGAGTTCACTTTCACTCCCCTCTTCCATAATTCCTTCCATATCATCCCTAATAAACACCACCACTTATTAATAAATAACACCACATAATATTATATGGTTATGGATTCAATCATCCTGACTATAATCCCACTAGCCATCCCAACCATTAGGATAGCTACTGCTTCATTTTCATTTCCCATCATTTTCCCCATTCCATCAATCCTAAGTATCCCCACCACCTTGTTGATTCATTCATAGCTCTAGATTCCACACTCCCACATGTTCCCTTTTTTCAACTCCCTATGCCTACCCCTTCACTTGTGTCACTTCTATCTCCCACACCTTGAGTAAGCACATCTATTTCCACTATACCCATTTATTCTAGTTCTAATGCACTCATTTCTTCCATTTCCAAAATAACTTGAACCCCCACTAAGGAGGTAGAGATAGAGGAAATCATTGATATAACCATGGATACTAAACCTATAGATGATGAAGACATTGAAAAAACATCAACTAAGGATTTAATGACCATATTAGTGATAGATACATCACTCATCACCATAACCACTAGTGCAATAACTTTAGTTATAGATTCATTATTGACAGTGTTAGGATAATAAGATGCCACTCTAAGCTGGCTAGTGTAATCAATGGGGAATAAATCTAAACAAAAAGTGTCTCCTAACACACTAAATTTTTGAATCAAGGGAAAATCCCATAACCATATCCAAAATATTATATGATTCAATAGGGGAGAAATATGTAGAAATTAAAATCCCTCACTAGTAAAAAAAAAAGATTTAGTGGTGGGGGATTACCAAATATCTAAATCCCACCTAGGTTATCTTAAAAGACAGGGATTGAAACATGATATTCAATCAAGCATTAACTCTCTTTTTGATAAGATGGATAGTGACAAGGTCATAAAGCATGAATTAAGAATAAGGTTGAACAATTGACATCTACACTAAAGAAATTAATTGAGCCTATAGCCAAACCAACACAATCTTTACTTAGTTATCTGACAAAGAAACACTTGAAATAGTAATAAAGATTGGTAGTATGGGAAGTGATATAAAGGAATAGGTTGAAGAACTCATTACAAAGGGAAATAAAGTAATTAAGTTAGTAATGGAATACTACAAAACTTTGAAGGATGATCAGGCAACTTTGAAGACATCAATAAGAAAATATGAAGAAGAGATTGAAAGGTTGAACCTAATCTTCCCAAAATTACAAGCTATTGACATGATTAAAATTGACACCCTCATTATAGAAAAGATATTTAAAAATAATGAAAATCATGAGGAATTAGATATGATAACTAATTTTAGAATAGGAATAATCATAGAGATTATTAATAAAGCTAAGGTTACAATTGATAAGGTCATAGACATGATATATTATATTAAATATTTTCTTTATAAATTATCATGTGAAGCAATAGATCATCAAGACCAAATATTTTTAGTATCAAAAGTTTAAAACAAGTTCAAAGGAGTGGTTAATATATAATCAACATGAGACATAACATTCAACTTGAGTTCCATCCACCAATTTATCAGGTCTCATAATACACTAGAATAGATGGGGAAAGACACTCAAGTGTATAGGGTTGCACAAAGGGAACTTTATGATAGAATTATAGAATGTGAGATAATAGCCTACATTCACTTGGTTCTAATGAAGATCATATCTTAGATATATTCAAAAAAATTGATGCTTATATCGAGAAGATGTAAGCAAAGAAGAACAAATAATCTTCTGAGGTTATGGTTGTAGATTAATTCTTTCAATCAAATACATTCTACAAATTATAATAATCATTTTGGTAGCTCTTTTTGAGAAAGATCCACTTGTAATTTTCAAGTATTTTTTTGATAGGTTGAAAGGTTATAAAAATCAATCTTGTAAATTGCACTTTTCTTTTTGACAAAGTTTGAGTTGCTTACTTGCAAAAACTCTTGTTGTAAATTGCATTTCTAGTTTTGTCAAAAGTTGGGTGACTTAAAATGTTTTAAAAGTACCAATTGGAAAATACAAGTTAGGTTTTACAAAGAAATAACCTAAAATATCTAAAATCTTTCTATTGTTTTAAGTGTGAGTTCATTTTTAGTGCATCATTCCATGAAAGAGATAAAAAAATTGAACTAAAGACAAGGATGATATTGTATGAAGATTCTACAAGATTTCTTCATGCCTCCAGAAGTGATCAATAGTTTCATGTTATCTATTATAACCATTTACCTTGCTAAAGACACCCTTCCAACTAAATATAATGCCCCTTTGCATGAGGTTTTTTGATGTTTGCTTGCTCTTTAACTAGGCATAGAGTTTTGATAACTACCTCTCTTCCAAGAGCATATTTGTATAAGTATGGGTACAATGGCATAGCCCATTTATATTTTTATTGTTTTAGAAATTATTTTGCATTTTGAATAATTGATCTACATGTTTTAACTTACAGAATGGTAATAGATTGAAGCTTTTCCTTCCTTGTCTATGTTATGTTTGCATATGCAAGGCTATTTGCTAAATTTATGAATTATTTCATTCTTAATTTAGTCATAAAATTTCATCTATGGTATTATTTTGTGCTTTTAAGAGATTGTTTGATTAAAAATAAAGAATATTATTCCTTATATGGTAAACTTCCAATATTACCTTTGGTTTCATATTTACATGAGTTTGTACTCCAATAAATTTTAGTATATATATATATATATATATATATATATATATATATATATATATATTGTGTTCATACAAAGCAAGAATTAAAGTCTTCTATAATTATTTGGTGTAATCACCATTTCTAGTTTTGTAAATTAATTTATAAAAATCTTTTCCTCACATTTTAAACCCTATGAGAAATAACACTAAGAAACAATATTTTTACATGAACTGGTAATTTATTAGTTGCACTAAACTTAGTAAAATGAAGCTCGATTTATCCAGAGGTTCACCTCAATTTTCCAATGTAATGAAATTACTTATATGTTCATATAGAATGATTTTATATCACATATAATATGAAAATATCAGATATCACATAACAATAATTGATAGTAGATAAAAATACTAGATAATATAACAAAGCCACTTCAAGGGGGAAACCTTCCAAATAATGAACTAAGACTAGAATACTTAACATGATGATCAATGACTAAGCACTACCTCCTATATATAGTTTACTTAGCCATGATTATTTCATAGGCCAACCTAACTAAGAACATAGAGAAATGTAACAAGAATATAAAAGAGGTATGTAAGCCACAAGTCAACCACACATATCCCAAGACACACCAAAGGTTAAGGGTGTGACATGCCCCTCCCCTTCAAAATAATGTTTTCCTCAATGTTGAGTCAACTCTAGATGTTTTTGTACAAAGGATTCATCCTCCCAAGTAGCATCTTCATAGGGTAGATTCTTCCATTTGATCAAGTACTCCTTAATTGCTCGAGACCATAACTACTTAGTGTACATTTGAAAAATCACCTTAGGATCAAGAATAACTTTCCATTCATCATCCAATTTTGGTAACTTAGTTTGGGTAGCAGATTTATGTCCAATGAATTTATTTATACATGAAATACTAGATGTATGTGAGTGGAGGAAGGAAAATCTAACTTGTAAGCCTCAATACCAATTTTTTTCAAGATCTAATAAGGCTCATAATACTTTGGGGATAACTTGTTATCCTTTTTCTATTTCTTCAAGCACATATTCTTATATGTTTCTAATTGAATAAAGACCCAATCACCAATGTTAAAGTGCCTCTAATTCCTATGTTGATCTGCCTGTTGTTTCATACAATTCTGGACCATGGCTAAATTTTCACGCAAAGTGGCAAGGACCTCCTATTGATGGTGAATATGTTATTTAACTTCATAAACCTTAGGATGGACCTTCAAGGTTGAAGTGATGGATGGAGGGTGCTATCCATATAGTGCTAAAAAATGAGACATTTTGGAAGAACTATGAATATAAGTATTAGACCACCATTCAACATGTGGAAACTAATGAACCCATTTATCTTTTTTTATAAAAAACAAAAAAATAGAGATATCCTTCTAGACATTTGTTAACTACCATAGTTTGTCCATCTTATTGAGGATGATAGGATGAATTATGAGCCAACTGGGTACCCAAACATGCAAATAACTCAATCCAAAAATTACTAGTGAAGATGGATCTCTATCACTGATAATGATCTTAGGGGTATTATGAAATTTTTGAACTATATTAAAAAAAGTAAAAGCTACTATACTAACAATAAATGGATATTATAAAGAATATAAATGATCATACTTACTAAGACTATCTACCATAACCATGATAATATTTTGACCATCAGATCTTCGTAGCCCTATAATGAAATCCATAGAAACCTCTTCCCAATGTTGGATAGGTATGGATAAAGGTTGAAAAATACCTAGGGTTTTGATGGTTTATCCTTTATTTTATTGGCAAATTATACATTCATCCACATATTTTTGGAAATCCCCCTTGAGTCTTTCCTAAAAATATATTGCTTGATTCTATGATAGGTTTTTAAAAATCTTGAATGACCCCCAATTAGAATTGCATGAAATTCCTAAAGAATTTTTTGTTTAAGAAGAGAATTCTTACATAGGTATAATCTATCTTTATGACATAATGGATCACCCTTCCATGTGAATTTTTCAAATCCACCCAAACCTTGCCAAAGATTCTAAATCAAATCATGGGTAACACTATCCTTATCCCATTTTGATTGTGCTTCCTCTAGTGAATCTACCTATAGAATGATCACAACATATAGCAATGCCACAACTGAGTCATCCTTCCTAGATAATTTATCTACCACTAGATTATTATTTCCTTTCTTGTAACCTATTTTAAAATAATATTTTAACATATTAGTTGCCCATTTATATTGTGCTTCAAATGATAACTTTTGTTCCAAAAAATATTTGAGACTGTCATGATTAGTCTTTACCTAAAATTAATGACCCATTAAATAAGGCCTTCATTGTTTGACTACATGTAAAATGGCCATCATTTCCTTTTCATAAATGGACTTGCGATTATTTTTACCCTTCATTTGATGACTTTAAAATGTAAGTGGTCTACCTTATTACATGAATACAACACTAATACCATACCTAGATGCATCACATTCAACCATAAAATTCTTAAAAAAATCAAGAGTAGCCAACACTAGAGTGGTGCACATCACCAATTTAAATTGTTTAAATGACTTGGTAGTTGTATCAGTCCACTAAAAGGATTATTTATTCAATAAATATGTGAGTGATCCTATAATGCTACCATAAATTTTTACAAACTTGTGATAGTAACTAGTTAGCCCCAAAAAACCCCTTAGTTGCTTGAGTGTCTTAGGAATTAGCTAGTCCACCATTACTTGGATATTTTTAGGTTCCACTTTTAATCTTTTATGAGAAACCAAATGAACCAAATACTCAACCTCAAAAGTTCCAAAATAACATTTGTAAGGTTTGGTCTACAACTGATGTTATTCTAAAATTGTCAGTACTTGTTTCACATGTTACAAATGGTCTTCCCAATTTTTATTGTAAATGAGGATATCATAAAAAAATACAAGAATAAATTTTCTCAAAATGGCCAAAAATAGTATTCATCAAACTTTGAAAGGTAGATGATGCATTTTTTATCCCAAAAGGCATAACCAAAAACTCATAATGGCCCTCATGAGTCCTAAAAGCACTTTTGGGTATGTCTTCATCATAGGTCTAGATTTGATGTTACCCAAAACATAGATCTAACTTGGTAAAATAAAGAGTGCCATTTAATTAATCTATAAAATCATCAATGATAGGAATAGGAAACTTATCTTTGATAGTGTACTTATTGAGTTCCCTATCGTTAGGGCACATCATCCAAGTTTTATCTTTCTTTTGCACCATAACAATTGGTGAATAATATTCACTTTAGCTATGATGAATGATTCCTACATCCAACATCTCCTATACCATATTTTTAATTTCACTTTTTTGGGCATAGGGATAACTATATGGCCTTACGTTGAATGGTTTACTACTAGGAATAAGTTTGATAGAATGATCATGCATGTGGCTAGGTAGAAGTCATTAAAACATGTCACCAAAAATAATTGAATGAGCATCAATCCCTTGTTGTAGATTAGGAGGTGTAAATGGCTGAGTTAGATGAATTTCCATAAAAAATAAGTGAGCTACAAATCCTTTATCACCCTTTTGGAGAATCCTTGCTATTTTATGGGAGCTAAAAAGTTGTGAAGATTTAGCCCTTAATCCCCTTAGCTCAAATTTCCTTCCCTTAGAATGAAAATGCATGAATAATTCTTGGAAATTCATCTCAATAGTGCCCAAACTGGTCAACCAATGTACTCTTAGAACAATGTTAGCTCCCCCCATAGGAATAATAAACATAAGAGAATCCAACAGGTAGTATCCCATGGCTAACTTAATACTATGGCATTTACTTGAGCAATTGACAATACCACCATCTACAATCATGACCTAAAATTCTAGAGTAGGATAAATGAAATAGTTCAAGTGAATAACCAACTTACTATTCATGAAGTTGTGTGTTTTTCCAAAATCGATCAAAATAGTGACCTTGTATTTCTTTAGGAAACCTACCACCTTAGGAGTTTAGAGAGTATCAATACCTAAAAGGGCATGATAGGAAATAGTAGGTTGAAAGTCTTGAAATTCCTCCTTAGGACCTTATTCATCCTCACTAAGTGACTCATCATCATCATCATCATCATCATCATCATCATCCTCATTGGCACCTTTAATGTAAAATAACTTATTTTCAACAAAATGATGGTGTTTTGTCCATTTGCTATTACAACCATAACACAACCCTTTGGATCACTTCTCCTCAATTTATTGAGGTGTCAATTTTGTGGGTTAAGGATATGATGGTGTTGGAAAGGTGTGATCATGACCAATAGTCAAGGTTTTCCATTTGACCATATCTTTTTCATCTATGATGCATGCATGTGGGACAACTTGTGATATAGATGATGGGTTAAACATCTAAACCTATAATTAGATGCTATCTTTGAGACCAACCAAAAATAGATCAATCAAATTTTCCTTAGTGATGTCCTTCACTTGTAAAGATAGATTCTGAAACTGATGAATATAATCCTTCATAGTTCTTATTTGCCATAGTTTGGCTAATTGACTAAATTAGTTCTTAGAGACATTATTTTGATAATGAGCCAACAACTCATTAGTGAAAATAGACCATGTAATAGGAGCACCATTCTTTTTATTTTGAGCATACAACACATAATACTAAATGAAATACTCAAGTTCTAGATATAAAGATGCCACTATCACCTTCTAAGAACTAGGAGTTTGATGTAGATCAAATAAATTCTCAATTTGGGTAATTCAAGCGAGAGTATCCTTACCATCAAAATTATGCATGTCCACTTTGGGAAACATCAATTTCACACCAAAATTATAGTTTTTAGTGTTGAGAAGAGGACATGAATGATGAAGTGGAGGGTTGTTTGATTGTAATCGAGATGAAAGAGAAGCCAATGAAGAAGTGATCCAGTTTAATTAAATGTGAACCTCATTAATCTTTCCATACATCCTAGAAACATTATTTTGAACTAAAATAAAGTCATCATACCACATGAAGCCCTTTATGCTAGCTCAAAGTTGAGAAATCAATGGATCTAAAGTTTTAGATTCCATGTTACCAAACAGAGTGTTAGGAGTTTCTTTTCCCCCTTTTCATCCCCATGTAGAAGGACCAGCCATATACAAACCCTAGGAGGGTTTTTTCCCCCAAAAATTTTTACCAAGCGATTATACCATTATAATTTCCTTACCGAGATAAATCCAATAACTGCACTAGCATAAAAAATTTTACACAAAAAGTGTACCAATGGAATATATGACTAAGATCAGCTTATTGAGATGAATTTAATGATTATAATTATGTAAAGTATTTTTTTACAGAATTTTATTTATTATTTATTTTCAAAAAATCATTGTCAACAATACTACACTTACAGAAAAAATTAATTCTTCACAAATTGCAAGTTATATTTTTTCACTCCTTCCCCTCACAAAATTCATGCCTTGCTAGATCCACAAAAACAATGTCACAAGAAACTTTCACAAATTGAAGATCTGATACCACTTGTAATGAAATTACTTAGATATTCACACAAAATTATTTTATATCACATAGAATAAGTAAATAGGAGAGATCACACAACAATAATTAATAATAGATTATAATACTAGATAATATAGTAAAGCCACTTAAGGGGGAAACCTCCACAATAATATACTAAGATTAAAATAATTAACATGATGATAAAAGACTAACCACTACCTCCTACATATGATCTACTTAGCCATGGTTATTCCATAGGACAACCTAACTAAGAACATAGAGAAATGTAACAAGAATATAAAAGAGGTATGTAAGTCATAAGTCAACCACACATATCAAAAGACACACCAAAGGTTAGGTGTAGCATCAAAGGTCCCATAGTTTGGAGGTAATCCTATTTTATCATTAGATTTCCCATAATTTGAAACACATACTGCACAATATGTTAAAACATAAAGATGGGTGTAAAATCTATGCGATAATAGTTTTTGGCATGCCTAGTGGGACATAAAAATTATTACTAGTAGATTAGTGTTATTCTTAGTAAGCATTGTACAAGACTAATACACATTTCAAAAGCACTTGGTGACTATACTAGCTTATAGATTCAGCAAATCTAGGTTTATATATGCCAAATATACAAACAAGATCATCTACTAAAGGTAAGAAAATTAACTTAAAAGATTTGTCATTTCTATATAAAAACAAATCAATATCAATTGTACCTTATACTAAAGTATATCCTATAAATTTGTTTGCATCTCCTACAAATACCCATATTAGTTTCATACCTCCCATTATGGCTCTGAGAAAGCAGAATTGTGTATCCTTTAATAGAGGTATCCCACTTTAGTTGACCTAGTATGATGATATACCCACCTCAACTCTGAAAATCCTTAAATATTTTACTGGTGAAATTCCCACTACTCCCATGGAACATATATAAGACATTTCTAAAATTTATTCATTTCATAATATAATACAAAAAAATGTTTCAATTAAACTTCTTGACTCCTCATTTAAGGGTAAATCTTTGTAATGGTACAGAGGTCTTCTTCTCAATTCCATTCATGTTTTTAATGACTTAATAATTGTAGTATGCAAATGATTTAAAGATAAGAGTGACCACCTCTCCCTAGTTGAACAAATAACTTCTATTCAATGTGCTCTGCATGAGTTCATGAGTGATTTCAATTTTTGTTTTCAAAAGACATGGAATAAAATTCTAGTGTTGGTCAAACCAACCCAAAATAATGCTTTTTTATAATACTTGAGAGATTTAAATAGTGATATAATTGTTATGATTTAGTCAATGGGTGGCACCACACTCTTTAATTCCTATGAAATTGTAATATAATAAAAAATTCCTAATTCAAAATAGAAAAATTACCCCAAGGACACCAATGCCTCTAATTTTAGAAGTACTTCCTACACAACTTTTAGTTTCCCCAATTCCCACCACAATAAAAGAACCTTCTTTAAATCCCACTCCTACTAATGATTTATGTGATTTTAAGTCATTACTTAAGAGATTTGGTAATGAGTTGGTAGAAATAAAAAGGTAGAAATCATAGGACTATAGGCTTTATTAGCAATCTAACTAAACATACCAACCCAAATAGGCAACCATACCAAGGTAATTCATAGCCACATAGTTAAAATTAGCAAACAAAACCTCCAAATATTCATTCTCTACCTATACCAGGTATATCTAAATCTATTGTACCTATTTAGAATAACCTAGCTTAGGAGTATAAGTGGTGTTACCCTTGTGCTTGGACACATAATTAGAATTCTTATCTTAATGGTGTCATCAATCAAGCCATGATGGTGAAATCATATCAGAAAGTCAAGGATAGAAATAAGAAGCCACTTCCCAGTAGGAAGATACATAAGATCCTGATCAGAGTGAAACCACTCTTTTAAACTGGCAAGAGGAGGATTTTTATGGTGTAACTCAAGAGGAAGCAATAATCAATGGTGGTATTTCAGTGAAATAAAATGAATGATCTAAAAGAGGGAATTAAAGAGTGGTCAACCCCTTAGGGTAGAACAAGCTACAACTTCTAAAGTTGTACAAGATTCTGCAAAAGGCAATATAATATAGAGGCTACCCAACATGCTAATATTCCAGTCAAAATCAAAATTACTAACCCCAAATTTCATGAAAGAAGATATAGCTCACACAAAATCACAAACAAAGGTTGGTAACATTCCTTTCAGTATTTTTGAACAAATTAAGAAAACTAATTTAATTGTCACCATGTGGGAAGCAGTATCTATTCTAGCACATATGAACTTGCTATAGGAAACTTTAAGAAACTTCTAAGTAGTAGATAAAGCTTTGGCTAAGGCACGTAATACTATAGTTAATTTGTGTCAACCAAAAACTAAAACCAAATTAAATTATAAGCCTCCCCTTTTTTACCTTTCACTCATAATTGGGAAACATCTCATACATAACTACATGGTAGACTCAGGAGCTAGCAATTCTATTATGCCCAAGAAAATAGTTGATGCTCTTGGTATTAAACACAAAAATGCCATAAAATGTGTGGTTTAATTATATGGGAGTATTACTCAAATAATTGGGACTATAAAAGGTTTAAACCTTATCATCCATGCATGTCTAATCTTGTCAATTTCCCAAGATATTAACATTGTTTATCTCCCTCTATTTTGTTATCTAACTTTCCCAAGACTTTAATGTAAAAATGGGAGGGTATAAATATGTTGATTAGTCCCACATGATTCTTAGGATGAGATATGTAACAAGAGTAACAATAAGATCTGATCTAATTACTAAAGACCATATTGAGCCATATACTCATATCCTTGTGGATATGAATTGCACATTACAAGATTAAGAAGAGGAGATTGATCATGAGGTTACAACACCCATGGAAGAAATTATAGACACTCATCTAGATGAATGGGAATCAACTCTTTAATTTCATACTTATGATTATGTAAAATAAATTGGGTTGGGTACATATTGCATTCATGAAGATGATGCAATAATTTTGAATCTTGTAAAACTAATTGAGGATCTTAAAGGAATATGGAGACTATTCTTTGATGGATCAAGAAGTAGGAATGGTGTAGGGGTAGGTATTGTTCTAATCTCTCCATAAAAATAGATTTATTTCTATTCTTCTAGACTTTAGTTTAGCTACACTAAAAATGTAGCTAAATATAAATATTTGATTCAAGGTCTCCAACTAGCCAAGGAAAGAGGGATACAATCACTATAAGTATTTAGTGATAGTGATTTGATTTTTCACCAAGTAAGATAAAAAATCATAACTAAGAATAACTTGTTCATATCTTATAAACATAGGGTTTGGGACTTATTAGAAGAATTTACCACTTTAAACATTCAAGTGGTACCAAGAGCACAAAATAAATATGTTGATTATATGGCCTGGATAGGATCCTAGTATAACCTACCTAAAAAAATAAAGAAGAAAAATAGCCAACATGTAAAGTTGATAATAAGACCATCTATTCCTAATAATGCAACCAAATGGAAAGTCTTTGAGAGTGATTAACAAATTATGAATTTTTTGAGAGAAGAAGCTAAATTCTCTAATAAAAACCAATCAAGACTCTAAGATCAATACAGAGATCAAATAATTTAGTTGAAGAAAAAAAATTACCCATGGGCCTTGTTACTTTAGAGAATATATTTAAGTATGTTGATCTGATGAAAGGTGAAAAGAAAAATATCATAATCAATGAAGAAGACTACAAGTCAGTATTCATTTCAGAAGGTAAAATATTGAAGATTGGAAAGGTATGTAATGTTTCTAAAAAATAGGATTTTATTGAGTTGCATCAAGAATTTTATGATAACTTCACTTGGAGTTATAAAGATCTAAGTGGGTTTGACCCTAGACTAGCCCAACACATAATAGAAATAGACCCAAATACCAAGTATGTTAGACAAAAATAGAGACCAATCAATCCAAAATAAGAACCCTTGATGAAGAATGAGTTGTTTAAACTGATAGAGGCTAATAGCATTTTCCCTATCAAACACTCATCTTGGGTTGCTAATTTGGTCCCTTTAAGGAAAAAAATAGTAAAATTAGAGTTTGTGTAGATTTCAAGGACCTAAATAAAGCACTCTTGAAGGATCATTATCCCCTTCCACCCATGGATAAAATTCTTCAAACTATATTAGTATTTGAAAGGTTTTCCCTTCTAAATGGTTATTTTGGATATAACCAAATCTTAGTATAGGAATTAAACTAGTTCAAGACTACTTTCACCATTAAATGGGTAATGTATGAATATAAAAATATGCATTTTGGTAAAGATAAAACTAGTGATACATTACAAAGTGCCATGAAAATGTATTTTAGAGGTTTGACAAATGAGATTATCCTAGTATACTTAGATGACATCACTATCTATTAAAAACATGTTGATGCACACCTAGATCACCTTAGGAAAGTTTCTAAAAGGTGTAGAGGGTTTGGAGTTTCCTTTTATCTAAAAAGGTACATTTTTGTAGTTCGTGAAGTTAAACTACTAGGACACATTATTTCAAAAGAGGGTCTTGTAATATACTGAGAGAGAATAAGTGTTATATACTCACTAGCACTTCTAAGCCATAAAGATGGGTTACAAAGTTTCCTAAGAAAGATCAACATTTTAAGAAGGTTTATTCAAAAAATTTCCTTTATGGCCAAGCCCCTTAATGCTATGCTTAATAAGGGTATCATTTTTAGCTGAACATAGGAAGGAAAAGATAGTTTTGAATCATAAAGAGGGCTATTTTTCAAGCTCCTACCCTTGTCAACCCAAACTATGAAAATGATTTCATTCTTTATGATTTTGGAAGGGAAGGTAGCATACTAGCTATTCTAACCCAACATAATAAATAATAGTTGGAATAACTATATTTTTATTTAGTCAACACTTTAAGTATTATGAAGAAAAGTACATTTTTATGGAGAAGCAAGTATATGTTATAACTAAAGCTCCCAAAAAGTTTAGGCATATTCTCTCTAATAATAAAATTCATTCATTGGTTCATCATAAAAATATCAAATATTTCCTATTGAATCAAGAAATAAATGAAAAAAGAGTAGGATGGATCATAAAAGTCATTGAATATGATGTGCAAATCAAAATTACAAAGATTGTAAGAGGAAATGGCTCATGTAAATAACTAGATTCTGATATAAATACTACTGAGGTAGTATTTAATGTATTATATTCTCAAAATAATCCAAACCATCCACTCCACCTCTATTCAATAGATTTATCCATGAAAAGACCATCTTCAAATAGATTAATGAGTACCAGTATGATTTTTAGTAGTCTAAAAAAGGTATTTTAGAATCCAATCTATTCCTTATGTTCTTGTTGATAGAGTATTATTTAGGAAGGATATGAAGGGATTCATGATGAGGTGTATCAAGCATGGTCAAGTCCCAAAGGTTCTTAAGGAGTTTCATGATGGTTTATCAAGTGGACATTTCTCTACAATAACCACTACCATCAAAATAATGAGAGGGGGTTATTATTATCCCAACATATTTAAATATGCCCATCAATGGGTAAAGAACTATGAGAAGTGTGCTTATTTTATAGGAATGAAAAGATTAGTTGATCTAAAACTTAGAATTTTTTATTGATAGATATTTCAAGAACATGAAAATAACATAGTAACAATGAATTCTTTGAGAAGAGATGTTTTGTTACTCAAGATTGCAATATAACCATATGCTTATCTCTAGGAAGAGATGCCTAATTTCTATTTTGGGTTAAATATTCATTTATACACATTTTTAAAGTATGAGGAAGATGCAGAGGGTCACCAATATTGAGGGAGATTAAGTGGTTCAACTTCCATGATTTAAAATAATACAAAATTTGAGGAATTACTATTTTTAAAAACTTACTATTTTTAGATTGCACTACTAAAATTGAAATCTAGGGAACTTATATTGGGGTTTTAGGGCTCAAAAGCCACTAAGTGTAATTCTATGCCATATCATCACATTTTTATCATTCTTCACTTTCCAATGGTTCAAACGGGGAGTCAATTAGAGCTATGGTACAAAAGTTATGGCTCTGAGTAGTTCAGTCATCAATTAGGGTAGAACCATCACCCAAATTTTCACCTAAATTGTTGCCTAGATCATTAGTATCTCTTCCTCTCAAACTAATCAAAATTAACAAGCCATTTTCCTAATGGGGATTAGATTTCATTGGCATGATCAATCCACCATTGAGTGCAGACCACGAATGGGTCTTTATAGTAACTAATTATTTCACCAGATGGATTGAAGTAGTTTCACTAAAAGAGACCATGAAGGTATCTATCCTATATTTCATGGATGGCATCATCATAGGATTTGGTGTTCCTTAAAACATTATCTCAGACAATGCCAATGATTTTTTAGGCAATCAATGAGTGAATGGGCTATAAAGCACAATGTATCCTTAAGTAGTTCATCTAATTATCACCTATAAGGTAATGGCTTGGCCAAGTCTACCAATAAAAATCTCATAAGGATTATCAAAATGACAATGGAATACATCCAAATGATGTGTAACACAAAGTTAAAATTAATAATGTGGGCTAATAGGATCACTCCTAAGAGAGCCATTGGAAAATCTACAATCATGTTGGTATATGGAAGGTGAAGCTATATTTTCATTGTTAATTGATTTACCATATCTAAAACTTAATCATCATTTGGATTTAATTGATAATGATGAAATGATATTAAAATTGGTGGAACTCATATTTATAATAAGCTAGGAATAAATCAATGAGATTTATAGAATCAAATCAAGCTCAAATGACGAGAACTTTCAACAAAAATTCATCTGATAGGATATTAAATGAAGGAGACATGGTTTTGAAATGGGATTCTAAAAGAGCTAAACTAGGGATTCATATAAATTTTGATGCAATATAGAGTGGTCCATACATCATAACTTAGTACAAAGGATAAAATACATTCCAACTATCCAAGCTCGATGGATCAGAATTACTTATCTTATTCAATGGGATATACCTAAAAGCTTGATTTCGAGGTTGGAATTCTTTCCAACAAACATTGTATATATTAGGGTTATTTGGTATCCCTAAATAAGGGCATTCACATAGGTTAATTCATTAGGAGTTATTTTTTCCTTAGTTTTATTTTGATTTTCCTATTTTGTTCTTATTTAGGAAAAGCCTCAGTTTTGTTTTTCCCTAGTTAAAAGTGTGTTAAGCTTAAAATGACTCCATGACTAATTAACTAGAAGGCTACTGGAAATAGATTGATTAATAGACAATAACCCATAGAGGCCAAAAAAAATGTTGATGTTTTTGCCCCAAAAATGTCAAAATACCTAGTACCCTAAGGGAGACCCATTATTTTTTTGGGAAAAAGGCCTTAAAGTGACCTAGATACCCTTTTCTCAATCCCAATGTAAACCAAAGATTTGGGTGTAATTTGTAACTTTCAAATTTACAAATTATAGCCCAACCTTTGCTTCCTACTTTACTCATACTCGATAGAAACTAGAGATTTGAATGTAATTTTCAACTTTAAAACTTGTAAATTGCATCCAAACCTCTACTTCCTATTTAGCCCACAACTACCAAAAATTGGAACTCTAGTTGTAGTTTTGAAGTTGTAAAATTGTAAATTGTAAATAGAGCCTCACTTTTTTCCAAACACATTTCCCCTTAGAAGTTATATATTTGGATGCAATTTCCAACTTGAATACTTGAAAATTGTAATCAAACCTCCACTTCCCATGTATCTAAATCCCATAAAAATCTAAACTCCAGTTGTAATTTAAAATTTGTAAAGTTAAAAATTATACCTCAAGTTCCGATTTCCCATCACAAATACACCAAGCCACCTGATAGAAAGTGGATCTCAGAGTGTAAAATGTAATTTTGCAAAATTTCAAAGTTGGTCCATAACTCTAAACTCTAAAACTCCCATCATTTTCCCTAACCACTGACCTAAGGGTATTAATTATAGGCTTATATTAATAAAATTAGGTTTTTTGCCAATCATTTTTTAATTGACAAACTAAGAAATTGAACCCTTGAACCAAGAAACCAAGCCATGATGCCAAACAATGCCACATCTAGCTAATGCATCCCTCAAACCATGATTATCTTCTACATGGTATTCTTTTTTCCCTCATACATTTTCCAACTACCATTTTTTTAATCAAAACTTAGCATAGATTATTTTTTTTTCTTTTTCTTATCTCGTAGAATTTCTAGGGATTTTTATTTTCTTACAATTTAGGGTTTTAGTTTGTTTATGTGAATTTCCAAAAGATTGTCTATTTTTCCCAAATTCTTGACAAGTCTTTTCAAAAACTTTTCTCACTTGTGAGAAATCTAGGGTTTTCAAGATCTAGAATATTCTCTTAGATATACCCTACATAAAACCTATGGGATTTTATCTATGACTACAAGTCCAAAAATTGGGAAGTTTTCACTTGCAAAAGCAATCCTATAATTCCATGGAAATCCTAGTGTAAAATTAACTCACCTATCTGTTAGGGATTTTACCTGTAATAATAAGCCTAAAATTTGCTAGAAGTTTTATCAAACATTACAAGTGTGTTTTAGAAGTCTAAAACCCAATAAAAATTTTACCTATATTTACAATTCTAAAACCTACCAGACATTTCACCTATATTTGTAACTCCAAAACCCACTAGACATGTTAACTACAAAAGCAACGCCAAATTCTCATAGGGGATTTTACCTATAATAACAAGCCTAAAACCCACTGGAGTTTTTAAAAAACCTTTCAAGTATATTTTTCAAGTTTAAAACCTACTAGATATTTCACCTATATTTGCAACTCCAAAACCTACTAGATATTTCACTTGCATTTGTAACTCTAAAACCCAACATACATTTTACTTCCAAAATCAACTCTAAATCCCACTAAAACTTTTACCTACAATTGTAACCCCAAATTCCACTGAATCTATAGTTGGTTTCCCACATTAGATTCCCTAAAACCTATGTCTAAAAAAGAAGTTAAGTTCAAATCTAAGGGACCTAGTTTCCCACATAGCTTTGAATCTAACACTAATGAAAGCACAGACATAGACCTAGGTCACATAGACCTAGGTCACATAGACCTAGGTGATTTATGGAAAAGGGTAAATGTTGAATTAAAAAATGAATGGATTCAAAGAATTTATAACTATGGACTTATCCAGGCAGTATCCTTCCATTTACCAATATAGATCTTTGAGCTTGTGCTCAGATTAGTGAAGCATTATGATGCAAAAAATAGAGAAGTATTAAATGACAAGGGAGAAAGGATTCTAAACCTAGACTGTGACATCATCGACTCAATGTTCCTGATTTAATAGTATGAGAGTTATCTTGATATAAATCCTAACTCATCCAAGAAGTTTTACTAAGATAATAACACTAAATGTCTAAGGGTACTCAATAAATAATGGATAGAAGTCCTTAGGCCTACATCTACAATATTGTTTAATACCCTGGTAAGAATAGACTTTAAGGAGGAAGCGGGTGACATAATAATACTCTTACATAGAGTCACTAGGAACCCAATATGCTAAGAAATTTTAGGATTGGATGTACCAATACATATGGGTAATCGACCAAAATAAGTAGTACATCCACTAGGCCCAAGTGATAAGTGATTCCATCCACAAATAATTGGTGTAAGTCAAAAATATAGGGAATTTCTACATGAATTCATATTTAGTATACATATTATCAAAGGGAAGGGCTTTCCTAAGGTTGAACACAATACCTGACCAAGTCAACAAGGTGTTCAATTAGTACCCTAACCTCACCCTTGAGGCAAGTAGACAACACTTTAGAAGGGTAAATGATGCATTTATATATTACATCATTATCATGCTTAACAAAGAGAGAAAAGAAGAGATTTTATGATGTTGTTTCTTTTGAGATCACAAATTGGGGATCATATTTCATTCAATTCCAAACATAATCATACATCAGAGTAGGAGGATTTAGTGGTTATCCTTACACCCTCCCAAGGTATGTAAGTGACAAATGAGATTTAATGGAACTTTTGAGGTAGCTTGTAGAGACTCACAAATTGTTATCAAGTAAACATAAGGGAGGAATCCTTTTCCCCACTAGCATAAGGAGGTATACATGAATTTTTCTATCAAAGGCTAAGTGTGCAGATGTCAAGATGACTTAGATGACCTTAATATCTATCAATGCAAGGACGTTTTATGATTTTAATTGTAAAATTACCAATATATTGGGGACCACAACATATTCCCACATTCCCTATTATAAATATTACTGGGAAGACTTGAAAGATGAAGAGGAAGTGAGACTAAAAGATTCCTCTAGGATGACACTAGAGTAGATCAAAAATTACAACATGGAACCGATCCCTAAGGACTTAATATATGATGAATCTCTAGTGGTCAAGGTTTAACTTAATAATAATATCATTACTTAGCCTCCTCCATTAGTCAGGTGGTCCATACCTAAGTCATTCTCATTAATAGATAATACCATTAATGTAATAAATAAGATAATCAATTAGTTTAGGAGAAATGGGGTCAAGGTGACCAAAGAAACTTTGATCATCAATGATAAGTTAAGAGTAGTTAAAGAGAAGGGTGTGCCACCAACAACAAAAGGCTCTAGTAGTGGAATATCTTAGATATCTAGACAACACCCCATAAAGATCAGATTGCTCAAGTTTGACTCATACCTAGACTAACATGAGAATGATCTAAGGTCATGGGATGCCTATATCTAGATCAGACCTCTAGATTTTGATGAGGCTAGATCTTCTAAATATATCACTATTCACTACTTACTAAATTGTATATTGTTATGATGAAAAGGGAAAGGAAAAAACTAAAAATGAAATCTACTTTACCTTTGGTGATGCACCTGAATAGTTGTTTATCTTATGAAATCTTTGAAACTAAGGCACACATATGGATCAAAAGGAAACTCTTTAGACTACTCCTAGACATTAGTGTTTCAAAGGAAAGATTGAAATAAGATCTATAGATTTAAGATATATGCATGAATTTATCTAAATATACTACACACAAACAATCTTTAGTGTAATTTATGTTCTTAGCTCTTTAATTAACCTATTGAGGATGAAATTATAGTAGTAGGTGAGGAAAATAGCTAAAAATTATGACAACTTTCACACTTATATGAAAATACACAATAAAAAATACACATTACAACCATAAATTGATTTGTAAACAAAACTCTTTATTGATCTTATGGTGCAAGTTAAAAAATTTGTATCTTTTCATATCCCAGCTTTTAGGTTCCTAAAAAAATGGTTCTAAGAGCCTAGATATATAGCAAAAAAGGAAATAATATAGCAATGTGGTGTAGAGGAAACAAGGATTAGTCTTGATTTTGTTAACTCAAGACTAAAATAATTTTACAATAGTAAATCAAGTCTTCAAATATCCTCAAAGTCTTCAAACTCATGCATGATCTTCAATTTTGGCATAGAAAGGAAGGTTGTGAACCCTTGTTGAGTTGGAAAACCGTTGCATGAAAAAATACAAACATCCTTGATTGTTAACTCAAGATTTAAGCTGATTTTGAAGTTTTTGAATACCTTTTATTGCATGAATATGCATAAGAGTAGTTACATAGTCAACTGAGAATGACTTGGCCCTTGATGACTGGTTAAATCCACTTTAGCCTTCCCATGCATGATATGTTACTCAATGACTAAAATTTCATGAAAAAATCCATGTGAAGATGAAATGAATAGCATGGAAAATATTTTTGAAATCAAAGATAAACACTCTTGCATCAATGCTTTACTTGCCTCTACTATAAGGATAAAGTCTTTATATGCATGGACCTAATAGAGCTATGACTATCTACTTAATCAACTACAAGTAGTTATATGTAGAGGAAATGACCATGTCAAATGTTAAGCTATTTCTCCAATATCACACATCTTCCTCTACCTCAAAATCTAAGCATTAATCTTCTTGATAGATAGTATTTGGTCAAGTTTTAATGGTAATGGGTAAACCTAAATAGCTTGCTTCTTATTCAACCCAAGTCACTTTTATTTTCCATTGGCTTTTGAATTTAAATTGTAACTACCAATCTTGATCTAGGCCTCTCAATCTATGTCAGGTGTTAGTTTTACATTTACTCCATAGGATCTTATTGTTAGCCTTTCACTCTTTGACCTCATATACATCATAGATCTCTTTATATGTGAATAAACATTTTTGAGACACTTGGAAAGTTATTATTTGGCTTTTAAATTCATTGAATTATTCATTCATCACTCACTATTAGATATTTATGTATAAATGCAAATGCACCATTGACCTTCTTATACCCACTGACACTATCAGTCGATACTCACCATTGGATCTCTACATAGGTAACCAAGATCTTGATAGTTGTCATAAATGTGTTTATGCTAATTTTTTGACTTGATGCTCACCATTGATCTTAGATGTATGATCAAACACTTATTATTAGATCTTTGGGACCCATTGAGGCTTTAGATTACCTGCTTAATGTAGATATGATCTTAACTCCTAAGATTTGGACACTTTTTAGCTCTTTTTTAAACCTTGGGTCATTTTAATTCAAATAGTTAGTTCCTATGGCTTAATTTTGATTTCCTGATGCATTTCTCATTCTATAGGTTCAACTTTAAATGCTTGTAACTTGACATAAAAGGTTCATCAAGGAACCAAAATTATAGGGGTGATCTTGGTATAAATTAAGTCATGCTCATGTAATCTTTTAGCTTTGGTTGATTCCATAGGTGTGTTTATTAAATTCATAATTGAGCTTATCTATTCATCTCTACCTAATTTTCATATTATAATCTAGCTTCTCAAGGCCTATGTTAGTCATTTTTTCATTAAATAAGGACATTATGGGGCATAAAAAATAAATTTTAGGCATTGGTAATCAAAACTTTGAATGATAAGTGTTAATATTTGTCTTGTGAGGTCAAAATTTTAACATTTCTAGTGACTCATAAGGGATGATCAACTTTTTAGTCAACGAAAATCATAAACTCTAGAAAAAAATAGGCCTAGACTATACACAAAATTGGGGAAGCTTATAGACACATAGACACAAAATATAAATTGACACAAACAAATACATGTACACTTATACACTTAGAGGAAACAATCACAATAGAATGAAAGAGAATAACTACTGAAATCATGTGCACATGTGCACTTAGAAGAATGAAACTTTGACTATGTACAAAGGAATGACTCTCATAATAGAATTACTTGAGGAACATCCCATTCATAAGAATGGGAATTTCCTCTCCACTCAATATAGATAATTGAAAATCATTTAATTCCCTACAATAAATGATAACATAAGGTCCTCTCCAAAGGCTATCAAAATTGGAGTACTTACTTGGCTTTGCATTCTCTTCATCCCATTTGAGAGCTATGTCTCCTTGATGGAATGTCTTTGATGAAGGTCTTTTGTCAAAAAAATTCTTAACTTTATACTAGTTTTAACACATAGTATGCATGTCATCATATCTTATCTCCTCTAATTATCTTATTTCATTCATCATAACCTCTATTGTATCACTTTTTATAAGCTTTAGCTGGTGTGGAAGCTCTAAAGCTAGAAGATCTAATGAGATAGGTAGCCTTTATTCTCTTACATAAACTAAGGGATAAGTTAAATGACTAATTTACTTCTGGGGCTGATATTATTAGTCTATAAATCAATATTCAACTTTTTATGCCAAGATCTTTGATTATCTTCCAATGTTCTTTTGATGATCTGAATCAAGTTCTTGTTAATGGACTTAGCTAGTCCATTATTCTGTGGATAGTAATTTGATGAAGATGTTAGATAAATACCTTGCTCAAGATCCCATTTACATAATTTTACACTAATTAATGATAAATCATTATCTAATATTATAGTGGAAGGTACTCCAAAATAGGTGACTAGACTTTCATAGAACTCAAGCAGAGAGTTCTCATTTACCTCTTTCAAAGGAACTTCTACCCACCTAGTGAAATAATTTGTGTCTATCAAGACCAAATTATTAATATAACTATGTATAAGATGTATCATTCTAATTAATTCTAAGACCCACTACATGAAAGGTTACACAACCTGAATAGGCCTCAGTGGCATAACAACGAATCTTTATTTTCTATAACCATTACACAATTCCTAACCCATGTATGTGCATCCATAAATAAATTAAGACAAAATTAACCAAATATAATGATTTTTTCATCTATTTTATTGGCTTAAAAATGGTGTGTAAAATGACTATCATGAAATTTATCAAAAAGCTTGTCAAATTGATTAGTTTCAACACACCTTAAAAGCATACCTCCAATGTACTTTTTAAAAATCCTTCCATATATAAGAATGTATGGTAATTATTTTATTATAAAATTTCTTCTCCTTTATGCATCTAATCCCATTATAAATTCTCTTGTTTTAAGGAAAATAGTAATGTCTTGTGTCCAATTGGATAGAGAAGTAGTTTCAGCTTCCTATTGGGTGTCTTAAAGTGTCAAAACCATCACTTTTTCTTATTTCACATCTCTTGAAATATGTTCACACAATCCTTTAACTTATTATTTTATTTTATTTTTATGTTTACTTAAATATCATATTCCATTCACTTAGTGACCCATCCAACACTCTTCTCACTTAAGTCTCTATTTAAGATGAAATTCTTCACACTAAGATGGACTGCCATTAGTATAATCTTGTTATTTGAAACCAAATGTCTAATTTTTTTAAAACCTTTTAAAACACAAAGTACATTATTTAAAAAAAAATAATACCTCTCCTCATAATCTTCAAATTTTGATTGAAAAAATCAATGGGTTGATCCAAACCTTCACTATTCTGTTACATAAGCATGGCTGAAATTATACTAAATATAGAAAAAACATACATAAAGAAATCCTTAATAAAATCCAAATTAATAAAATTAGGATCTTCATTGAATACTTGTTTCATGGATTCAAAAATTCTCTTACCTTATTTACTCTAAGTGAATTCTTTATTTTTCTTTAGCATTTGAGTGAGTGGCCTTACCAGTTTTGGAAATCTAAGATTAAATATTCTAATGAAATTGATCTTGCCTAAGAATATTTGCAATCCTTTATTATGTTTTGAAAATGATAGACAAAATATTTCTTCTATTCTCTCTATATAAATATAGAAACCATATTTGGACACTAAATGCCTAAGAAGTCTCCCTTCATGCACTGAAAATATACACTTATTTGGATTCAATGAAACTCCAAATTGTCTACATCTATCAAAAATAACTCTCAAGTGTGTTAGATGATCATTAGGATCCTTTTAAAATATATTAATGTCATCAAGATAAACTAATACAATTTCACTCAATATACCATGAAAGGCAACATCCATTTCCATTTGGAAAGTGGATAAAGCATTAGAGCCCAAAAGGCATCTTTTGGTAGGCATAAGTACCCCATTCGGTTATGAAAGATGTTTTATACTGATCTTGATCTTTTACCAATATTTAGTTGTAACCTAAGTACCCATCTATTAAGGATAATATTTGTGAACCTGATGCTCTCTACAAAAATTGGTCCATGGAAGGAAGAGGATAGTGGTCTATTAGTGACACTTTGTTGAAATCTTTGAAATCCACACAGTCTTCTCTCTCCATTCTTATTTCTCACTAGTACAAGTTTTTATACCAATGTTTTTTTCTTGATAGTAAATATTATACTTGACTCAATAATCTTGGTGAGCTCCTTTCTTATGAGGATTTCAACCTTGGGATTGATTGGCCTTTGTTTTTGTCTTACTAGCTTTGCATCCTATTCAAGCTCAATAGTATGTTGTGCTAACCTAGGATGAAAACCCATGAAATCATGGTATTCTTAAGAAAAAAATCCATGATCTCCTTAAATAATGAAATGAAATCCTCTCTCTCAGTATTAGTGTTCACCATACCCCACTTGAGTTATTTACCTTCATCTATGTGAACTTGCTCATAATGTTCTTCCTTGGAATATATACTTACATTGTCCTTTCTAAGATGATAATCTTAATTAAAAATTCTTTCCAAAATTTATAAACATTTAGGCATATATTTTTATCTCAATTTCATGATTTGATCTTCATATAGGCATTGTAATTTATTTTGATTCTTTGAGAAAAATTATGCCTCATTCTATAGGAAACAGACTATTTGTTTGTCACTATCAAAGACTTATCAAATTACCTCATTTTTTGGAATTAAATGCCTAAATAAAACCTTGATTTGGGTCTAATATTTATTTTTTTTGAGCTGATCCACTATATCACATTGTGCTCCTATGGTTGCAAGTCTATCTGCATGTTATTTGGCTCCTCTAGGAATGGAGTGGATATCAAATGCTAGGAAATATTCAATGAGGTCCCAAACTCTATGTTTATGTTACCTTAAGAGATGGTTCTTTAATATAATTAAACCTCTAACTTAATACCTCTCACTATCACCTCTCACTTGTAAAAGCTTAATACCTCTCTTTCTAGCCCAAGTAAGGCCATGAATAACAACTCTGTACTCTATTATATTTGATGTACAAATGAACTAAAATATAACTAAAAAAACATCTTTGATTTTGAGGTTAAATAAACATCACACCAGCCCCACTCCCATTATTTGGTCTGGATCCATCAAAAAACATATTCTAAAACCCCTCTTGATCTTGGTTTGAGTTGGTGAGACTAGGTAATGAGTAACCTTCTTCATGCATGTAGTAGACACAAAAACTAGCTTATTTAAGACCTTTATATGGGTAATACCCATGGTTATTAGTATCCACTCATCTAAGATTAGATCTGGTGTGCCTTCAAGTGGATTAGAAGGTTCTTGATCAATAATATCCTCATCTTCTTTTAAAATAATGCAATTCATATTAGCCATATTTGGCATATATGGTTCAAGGTGAAATAGGGAAATAGGCATTGATATTATAGTGATTTTGGCTCCAAATATAGTTATAAAAAACATGTATGAATAATCTAAATAAGTTTAATCTCTTATCATAGTGGTGAAAACCCTAGATAGACATAGTGCAAAGTATAAAGGTAAATTAACAATAACTATATCCTATAAAATGGTAAAATTTGGACAAGAAAAAAGTAAAATATTAAGATCTTTGAGGATACCCACAATCATAGTAAGAGAACCATCCAACTATAACACTCCTTTTTCATGAGGTTCATACTTGAGTAATATTTTTTTAGCTATGGATTTAAGCATTACAAAAGTACTAGATCCACTATCAATCATATAATTGTGGACAAAATAATCTCCTATGATAAATAAAAGATAAAATGGAGGAGGCTTAGTAACTTTAGGAGATTGAGGCTCAACAACTGGATTAGATTTAGTTATAATAAGGCTTACTCTTTCCTTTTTGGGTGGTCTATCAGAGATATTGAGCTTTCAAAGCTCAATATCTCTGATAGACCACCCAAAAAGGAAAGAGTAAGCCTTATTATAACTAAATCTAATCCAGTTGTTGAGCCTCAATCTCCTAAAGTTACTAAGCCTCCTCCATTTTATCTTTTATTTATCATAGGAGATTATTTTGTCCACAATTATATGATTGATAGTGGATCTAGTACTTTTGTAATGCTTAAATCCATAGCTAAAAAAATATTACTCAAGTATGAACCTCATGAAAAAATATTACTCTTTCCTTTTTGGGTGGTCTATCAGAGATATTGAGCTTTGAAAGCTCCTCTTCAAAATACTTCTTTTGTCCTAGGATTAGCAGTGTATCCTAGATAGAAATTGATATTGAAGTTTTCTTCATTTAATCTAAAATTATAAGTGGTGAAGTGGTTGTCCTTAGATGTATTTTAGGAGTATCAAGGGTTCCTAGATATTGTATGAACTAAGGAATGTAAGGCCATTTCACATTCTTCCCCTTTAGATCTTGATATTGTTGATCTGATGTCTTCTAAGGCAGCTCATGAGTGGTGATTTTTGTGGTGGCTAAGAAGGAAGAGAGGCTGAATTATCATTACCTAAACCTTCACCAATTGCCATTTTATTGGATCTAATATGGTTTTTAACTAAATTATCAACATTAGATAAATTTTGACTTTGATTTATAGCCATATAGTCAAAAGAATACTCACCTTCCTAGAAGTTCACAAATGTAATTTCAATAAGTGCTTTACCACTACCTTATTCTTGTTAATTTAAACACTTTTTCTTGATTGAATGAATGCATGTCTCCATGTGTTATAGAGGTTTCATTATTATGATAAGGTGGCTGGTTTTCATATAAAGGAGGAACTAAACTCTATTGTATATAATATTGATGTGAGCTCTCCCTAATTGGAGTCATTGCCATATTATTTATTTGATCACATTGATTATTCCATTGTCCTTCTTAAGAATAATTGATTTTAGTTGGCATAATAGATCTAGAATTTATTGGAGAATTAGGATTATGTCACCTTGATTGAATATTCTATATCCTTGTTAATTACAATGATAGGGTGGCTTGTTATACTAATAATTTTGATTAGTATTATGATATGCCTTGTATGGTGGATCTTTTTGTCTTTACATTATAACAAACTTGTTGGTATGAGTCTTGAGAAGACTCTCTATCTTTCCCAATCTATTTGTTTGATCACCTTTTATTTGATAATATTCTTTGAATCTGGAAGTGGAGTAATAGTTAGAGATGGAGGGTAGATCTCTAGAAATAGAGGAATTGGTGGCCTTGGAGATAACTTACATACTTATATAAGTAAATTCTCAACCTTGATTGTTACTTAGAAATACTCAGGTAGAGTGTTCCCTCCCATGGATTGAATCATCATAGCTAAATCTTAATTGAGAGCCTTTAGATGGTACATAAAATATAATTAGGTGTTAGCTTGATCATTGCAAGAATTTTATACTAAGACTTATGGAACTTATAATTTAAATCCACCATAAATTCATGATTGAACCTCTTTATGATTTTAAGTTGCTCCACCAGTGAAATATGATCACTTTTATCCTCAAAGTGCTTGCATCGGACCTCTCCAAATTCATCCTAGTTATTGATTGATGCAAGAGCTAATCCTATGTACCACTGAAGTTATTTCCCTTTGAAAGAAGTTGCTAACAACCTCATTGATACATTTTCCTGAGTCACATGATGCACTAAATAAAGGTTAGCAATATCTATAATATTTTATATAGGATTAACTATATTTTCTCCTATAAAATAAGGAAGAGCTTTCAAAGTAGAAGCTATAATATCATCCCATTGAGTAAGATTTAGAGGACTACCACCAATAATGGCACAAAGGCTTGTCTTTTGGAAATAACCATCTGAGGTATGGGATTTATTAAAATGTTTGGATAACAAATATTGGCTTGAATAGGAGGATTTTGTGAAAAACCAAGGGGGAAAAAAGGTGTAGGATTTAGATTTGACTAAGAGGCTTTCTTTTTTTTACTGATTAAAAGGGTAACTTAGTGAAAACTACTTTTTCCCCTTTTACACAAGATCTTGTGACAAATCTTGGGGGCATCAAAATTATGCAAATATGAAAATGCTTCACTTTATGTGAATAAGTGGTCCCATTAGGTATGATAGAACTATTAGCTATCTAGATAACACCCAATAGAGATCAGGTTACTCTAGTCTGACTCATAACTAGACTAATATGGGAATGATCTAAGGTCATGGGATGCCTATATCTAGATCAAACTTCTATATTTTGATGAGGCTAACTCCTCTAAATATATCACTTTTTAATACTTACTAAAATACTAATTATTGGGATGAAAAGGGAAAGGAAGAAACTAAAATTGAAATACACTTTACCTTTGGTGATGCACCTAAATAGTTGTTTATCCTCGGAAAGATTTGAAACTAAGACACACATATGGATCAAAAAGAAACTCTACAAACTAGTCCTAAACATTAGTGTCTCAAAGGAAGGCTTGATATAATATTTTCAAATTGAATATATGTGCATGAAGATCTCTAAAGACACTGGATACAAACAATCTTCAATGCAATTTCTATTCTTATCTCTTCAATTGACCTATTGAGGATGAAATTATAGATTTAGGTGAGGAAAGTGTTGATTCTTCAAAATGTAACATAGGTGCTCTTAGTGTTGAATAACACTTCTCATTTTAAGATTCTAAGAATCCATGGCATGAGTTGTAGTTTTTGACTATTCAGTGATTGGCTGTGGTGAAATAGAAGCAAAGTATGAAAATTGTCCACAATATTTATTTGATTTACTGGTTGGGAGCCACTAGGGTCTACACAATTTGAATACTTAATAATTTTGAGGACTCAAAAGTTAACCTAAATGATTATTAACAATGATCTTTAAGCTAGAGTGAATCTTGATAAAAAAATAATAAAAAGGAAGGGTAAGGAAGAAAGAGATGTGATTGTAGGTTTTCATATCAAATACTATGACAGGATTCAAATTACATTGAGTACACATTAAACCAATTTATGTTATAAAATATCATAAGCTCAAATTACATCACAAATCAGGAAAGATTCAGAAAAATAGTATGAATCATATGTAAGAACCAAGTTTACTTTAAAATTTTGCTATTATGATCTAAATAACATAAGTACATCCAAATGCAAAGAAAATAAAATAAAGTATACTTGAAATCTTTATAGTTAATCTAGCATTTATCATAAAGTAACTACCATATGACAAATAATGTGACTCAAAATAAGAAGAATCTTTCAAATTCAACATGAATTTCCATAATTGAGAGATAACATAGACATTTAACAAAACTATCCAGACAATCTTTTCAAAATTCCTTAGTTTTATTAAATGCTCCTAGTATCGATTTCTCAAAAAATCTCCCTTAAAAATGGTAACCATCTACCTATTTATAAAAGACATATGTGGCTAACTAGTTAAATTAAAAAATATCAACATGCAAATAAGGATAGTTATCCTTAATATAGAAATACAATGTGGAAGGTCACATGTCAACATGATAAGAAAGAGTATATGCTAACATACTAGCATATACTTTATAAAAATAAAATTATGTTAATAATTTAATTAATGGGACCTTAAATTAGCCCTATCTAAATAATTTTTTCACCTTGGTGTATTGTTCCTTGATCAGCTCAAAATCCACTATAGACTTTATTAGACAATCCTCTTCTTTAACTACTAACTTATCAAATTCATTATCTACCAAAGATACAAGTTCCTTGATACATTATGCTTCTACAATTTGCTTACCTACAAAAAAAATGGTATCAAGGGTCATCTAGTTGTCCTTAGATAAATGATATTTTCTTTATTTGATGCTTTGAATGTGAGTACTAGCCCTCTACTTGAATTCTTCATCATCAATCAAACCTATAGTAGTGGTTTGAAAAGGGTTATCCAATATATTCCCTAGAATTTTCTTAATCTTGTTTACCAAGTCTGTGTTTGTCTTGATGAATTCCTTAACATCATTGATCTAGGTGATCAAATCCTCTTATTTACCTATCAAAACTACCATGAAGACATCTAGATGTTTAAGTTTGATAATCTTGAAATCCAATGCCTGCTTTGTCTTATACATCTTGATGAGATCCTCCATCTGAGCTTGAGAATTTTGCCATTGAGTCATTAAGGCTTATGCAATATTATATTGATGGTCTAAAGCACTCAATCTAGACTTGATGATTTTCAAATTCTCAAATGCATCCATTAATGATACATTCAACACTTACAATACATCCTCAGGAATTGAAAGGAGGACTTGAGCTTCTAAATCTTATTTTTCTTTCTCTAAGTTGAGAATCATCTACTTCATTCCTTGAACTCTAATCAAGGGAATTTTTGATTGGAATATTACCATAATATCTACATACTCTTGAAAAATGGGATGCTACCTTGCTTCCTACCCTAGAATAAGAGTTAAGGTTGAAAATGGTTCCACCTTTTAAAAGGTGAACTCCTCAGTACTAATAGTAATTTTCTTGGTCTCTACTCTCTCAAGAGTTGATGTATCTAGATTAAATTGGACTTGAGGGTCAAGTTTTTTAAATTATGGTTGTTCAATAATCTCTATAATTGAACTCCTAGAGGATCCTAGGGTACCAACCCATTGGCTTTCCTTATTGTGAAGAATCAAGATGCTTCTCTCTACTTGTTTTTTCAACATATCCTAAATATAAGGCTTGACATTATCCTAGACACATATGTCCACTTGAGTCAAAGCCAATCAAGGAGAATGAGATGGGATTTTTATGCAACTTCCCATAAACAAACCAATCAAGAATTTTTGGTCTATAAATAGGATTTTCATCACTAAAGAGGTTTATTTCACTAGTGGTGTGAGTGAAAGTTAACTTAAGCCTCTTTCTTAGAACCAAAAGAACCAAGGCTAATTCTACCTATATCTTTCCACTATCCAATAGAACCAATTCCTTGCTTGCTTCCTTAGATGGGTCTTCTTCCTTATTAAAACCATAAGTAGCTATGATGTTAGTAAGGATACTCCCCACTATTTATCTAGTTTCTAAAGTAATCATGCTGATAACTTCTACTGGGTAAGAAGGCATTGGTGGGGACGATTGAATTTGGGGACCTTTACTAGGTTTATGATTAATGTTGGACTCTTCAATTATAACTTTACCATTTCCCTCTACATCCTTAGGTTTTCCAATCTAGGATGACTTTATCAATTTTCCTTATTGAGGTTTAGAAGATTGTCCCTCAATAGGTGGTTCTTGATGTGTAGGCATAGATGGTCCTAGAAACAAGTGATACTATAAAGGATGTAATTACCATATTTCTCTTGAAGGCTTATTATCCCTGACTAGCATATGTTCCAAATTTATGTTGTAGTTTTTAAACCTAGACAAGAATTCTTCAAAGTTCCTTGCCTTTGTGTAAATACCATCTCCCACACTTGGTTGATGTTTGTACTCAACCTTTGGGACCTTTTTATCCCAAATATGGTTAGCCACTATATCATTATGGTCCCCCATCTTAGGATCATCTAATTGGAAATCAAAAGAGTTCTTATGCACCACCATGATCTCTAGTTGTTTCTAATCCTTGATTATAATTCTACCAATGTCAAGTGGAAAGGGATGAATCTAAGCTTTGTTATTATTATTGAAATGCTAATCCATTACCTAAATGATCTGATAAGAAATTTATTACTCTAAAATCTTACTATGAACATATATAGACAATCTATATGGTTGGACCATGATTCCCTCTATCATTATTATAGTGCAATCTGGATAGAAACACACATCCCCCTTGTCTCTACTTATCTTTTGATTAGAGGATGAATCTTGGGTATAGGGAAACTAGTGATTACCTCAAAAATCAATAATAAGATACCATCACATATGAACTACAAGTAATTCCTATATTTGATAATATGTAATTTTGAATAATGGTGGGAAATGGTAGATCTACCATCAAGGGACCAATTTTGAATGCCAGGGAATCTAATAGAGTCTAGGAGTGCATCCAAGAGGTAAGACATCATAAATATTTTTTTGGAAGTCTTTTTCTTGATTGTTGTAAATTGTTTGGCCAAGAAGAAACTTATTAAGTCTCTAATAGGAGGGGTTATGTTCCACTTCAACATGCAATGGACATAAGATACCCAAACCTTACTTAAATAAGTAATAGAAGAGGCACCAACGACTCTATTAAATAAAATCATAGCTACCCTAACACCTTACATAAATTGGGCAATAGGAATCACACCATTTGAAGTCTTGAAAACATGGGAACCTTAGATTAACCAAGGTGAGAGGACTGTATCCAAGTTTTGGGAATTTCTCCATTCTCTCAAGGAAGGGAGATCGATATGAGGCAAAATGAGCTTATAATAAGTCTAAGCGGGCATGGGATGTATGCATGAAACTTTGTTGATACTTCCTTCATGAATAATCCATTTTCCATCTATTCTATAGTCAACAAAAATAGGAACAAGAAGATCAATGCAATGCATTACCTCTGGTTTAGTAGCTACATGATGAAGGCCTACCATTTGAATTCATACTAAATCCTTGTATATTTATAACACTAAAGCATTCCTCTTTTCTTCCTAGGAAATTGGTTACAACTCCTTTATAAAGAAGAATAATTTAGACCAATTTTTGATTCCATGCACATTCAAGGATGTTAAATCCAATTTTATGTCTCTAAAGACCCTTCCTTCACTATCTAAAGTTAGATAAAGTTATGCTTCAATATTCATCTATTACCTACCCACTACATTGATAACAGTATATTATAATTTCAAAGCTATCAAATTTTTTACTAAGGCACTCGCTCTAAGTTTAGTTCATAATTATCTCAAGTGTCACATAATCAATTGAACTAACTTTGACCTTCTTTATAAAGGGTTTAGGGTTTTTGGATTTAATGACCAAACATCCAAATTTGATCTCATATGTGCCTTATATATGAAGGAACCTTCTTATTATGTCTTCTATGTTTTCAATCAAGAGATATATTTCATTTTGATCCTCCGTGCTTAAGTAGAACTTATGTGGTATGGTTCCATGCCTTTCATGGAAATTTCATAAATTCCATTTGAAGAGTGACCATTGGTTTTCAAAATTCCCCTTTGTTTTGCTTTGAAATCTAAATCTAGGTCCTTTGATTTTATTGGTTCTTGATCTTAAGTGTATTGATTGTGCCATGTGTCAAGCTCATGATGCCTTTAAAAAGTCCTCAACTTCATCACACTGTTAGATCAAATCCAGTGAGCAAGCGATCATCATTAGATCTTATCTAGGGCCAGATCATTAACCACATGTTTTTTTTTAAAATTCTTAGGGATTTATGCACCGTTGGATCAAATCTAGTGAACAAATGATCACCATTGGATCTTGCAAGATGCTTACCTTTTAATCAGTTACATGGGGATATTTATAATTTTATGTTTAAAAAACACAAAATTACTTAGGCTAAGATCTTTATATACTAACCTCATCTTCTCAAAAATATAGGAATTTATTAGAAGGTTTTTAGAAATACCCCCTTTGATTAGGCCTCAAAAATTGTCTATGTTAAATTTGATGGGTTTGGTCACATCAAATATGTCCTTACAGACATCAAATGATAGGAGCAAACCTGTTAAATTTAAGATAGTTGAATTTATTGATCTAATAAATGAATTCCACGTGTAAAGTCCTTAGGAACTCCCAAGGCTTTGATGATTTCCTAGGTTAAATTTGATGGGTTAGGTTATGTCAAATACATCCTCATAGATGTCAAATCATGGGAGAAAACCTATCAAATTTAAGACAATAGAAATTTTTGGTCTAATGAATGAGTGCCATACGTAAAGACTTTGAGAGATCCTGAGGCTTTTAGGATTTTTTAGTTTAAATTTGATGGGTTGGTCCTATCAAATACATTGTTGTTGATGTCAAATGATAGGGGTGAACCTATCAAATTAAGATAATGGAATCTTTATATCTCATGTTAATTTTGATGGGTTTGGTATCATCAAATACATCCTTATAGACATCAAATGATAGGATTAAACCTGTCAATTTTAAGCTAATAAACATTTTTGCTCTAATGAATGAGTGCCATGCGTAAAGCCTTAGAGATATCTTGAAGCTTCTAGATTGATGCACACCATTATATTAGAACCTTCAAAGCAATGTGAACCATCAGATCAAGTCCAGAGTGGTTAACATTTATTAATGTACTTTTGGGTGTCAGATTTAATTTGCATCATTAGATCAAATCTTTTGATAAAATGATCACCATTAGATATTCACTAGGCCTAAATCATTAACTGTATGTCCTTTTTAAAAGACATCGAGCTTGTTGCACCATTGGATCAAATCCAATGAACAAGTGATTATCGTTAGATCTATAAAAGAACATAAGATTTAAATTAATCCCTGATCATGTATACAATTTAGATTAAGGTTTTCTATTGATATTTGGTCATGTTTTAAAGAAAAAACATATTTGAAGTTTAATATAAATTTAGACTTAGAAATATTTAATCAAAAGGAAATAAAATTTTTTGCTAGTATTTTTTGTGAATATTCAAATTCAAACCCCCTTTAGGGTCTATTCCTTAGGAATCCTAGCTTCTTCCATGGAACCTACAACTAATCACCTTGAAGACAATTATTACAAATTTTTAACCATGAAACATAAACATGATCAAATAAATCAAAGCACATGTTCTCCTTTTAAAATTTATTTGCCTTTAAAATACAAGATAAGGCAACTCTTCACATTCAATCTAGAATATAGACTTTCTAGAAATAAATATAGGGGTCCTCCTTTCAAAAAAGAAAGATAAGGGGGAGTTGGTCTCAATAAATGGTGATTCACAAGGGTAACATAGCAATATGGTAGAACACAAGACTCTAGTTTTAAACTTGTACATGAACTATATAGACCATTTAGACATATGTTCTTTCTTGAATTATCCATAGATTGAAATAAGCTCCTTGTGTATAAAATTTTAAATTATATATTAGAACATAAACATGCAGTCTGTGCTTTGATTGCACTTAGTATTTTTATGAACCTTAAGAAATAATGAATGGGTTCATGTCTTTTTGGTCCATTGCATTTGATTTTAAGCATTTTAGATATTCTTTGAGAATAAAAAATCATAGTTTAAGGGAGGCTTAGGCATTGCTCTACTCCCAGCTAGACATCTATAGCCTTGAAAAAGATACCTTTGGTTCCACTCAAAGTCTTGCTCCACTATAGACCAAGAATCTATAGCCCTAGTGGAAATTACCTAAATCACATTTGCTTTAGAAGCTTTTAATTTGACGATAAGATATTTTTTATCATCATTTTTTGCTTCCAAAAAAGGTTGGGAACTAGATTAGCTAGGTTTAGGGATTTGATCAAATGTTCAGGCCTTAGAATAATCTTCTTTAATTGAAACATGAGTTCATGATAATGATATATTTTAAGTGTAAGCATGAATATGAGTTAACAAACTAAATTCACATCATATAATATGACTTCTTAAAACCAAGTGTTAATTTAGAGTAATATTTAGATATTTTTAAGACACTAAGTTTATATACCAATCTATACCGGTGCCATTGGTTTCTTCATGATACTTTATTGTGATCTGATGTTCACCTTTTATAAAATTCACCCACACTCTTTTGAGCAATTTCCAAATCAACAATAATATCACAATATTACACCAAAACCAAGGAATACCACTAATGAAGAAAGGAAAACAAAACATAAACAAACAAATATATACAAACCCAACAAGAAAAGGAAAAAAACAAAACAAATCAAGAAAAGGAACTAACTAGCCTACCTACTCTAACTTTAACAATCTTACACATTTATTCTATGAAGACCTCCAATGAGATAGCAATAAATTAATGTTTGAGGTATTGTCCATTAGTAGGTAGTGTGGACTCTGCTCCTTGGAGATATTTAAACCTAAAATAATTTTTTCCCAAGATTTCTAAAATTTGGTATGGGCCAATACATAAAGGGTTGAATTTACCATGTTTGCCTTTAGGTTCTGATGCTTTGTCACAATGAAGGACTAGATCTCCCTACCTAAACACATTTACTTTAGATATTTTATCAAACCATCTTTCAGTTATTTATTGGTGCCTACTAAAGTCTATAAGTGCCTTTTATATGACATATTCCATTTGAATAATGTCTAATAGCCAAGAATTAGCAAGTTCTTTACTATCTTCCATGTATTCTTGCATGAATGTGAATGCAGTCAACTTTAAAGTTATGAGAAAGATGGATTCTTGACCATATACCAAAAAAAAAATGGTGAGGCCTTTAGATATTATTTTATCCTAATTTTATCTTCCCATAATTTTAAACTTAAGAAGTTTATGCCATATTCTAGGTCTATCTCCAGTATATTTTTTGATAGATTTCATCAAAATTTTATTTATGGATTCAGAAACACTATTTCCTTGAGGGTATTGATTAGAATAAAACTTGAGTGTAATGTATTGGTCATAATCCCATTCCATCATTTAAATATAAATGAATGTAGATCCATTATCACAAACCAAAGAAAAAGGGGTTCCAAATCTAGCACAAATATTTTCTTCTAGGAAATTGATCACCTCCTGTATTTTGCATTGCTTAGTGGCTACTACCTAAGTCCACCTAGTAAAATAATCCAAATAATTTAGGACATAATTATTACCATTATAATAATTGGGTTTTATTACTCCCATAAAGTCTAATCCCCATTGTGTAAAAGGTTTATCCACCATCACAGGTTACAAAGGCATGGCTGCCTTTGGCTCCTTTATGCTAAAAATATGGCATGAATGACACTCCCTTACATGTTTATAAGAATATTTGAAGAGGTTGGGACAATAATATACATCCTTGATAATTTTTTGAGTTTTTTTTTCTTTTTTAAAGGTGTCAACTTCCTAGCTTCTCATCGAAAGTAGTCATAATCCAAGCTACTTCTTCCTTAGATACACATCTTAGATAAACTCCCTCCAATTTCTTCCTATACAAGACTCCATTATTTATGAGGTAATGAGATATTTTTAGCCTCAAGGATATATTTTTTTCTCTTATAAATCTTGGGGGACAAACACCATTGACAATTAAATGGATAATAGAGTCATACCACTCATTAGATTGGATATTTTGTTGATCTATTTGCATGACATGGCATTTTGGATCAATACTAGAAAACATTTGAAATAAACCTTGATATTTGAATAATTTGGTTATTTTCATCTCTAAATTATATTATTTTATAATTTCCATCTACTTTCCTCTTCTCTATCCAAGCTCATTCTGACTCAACATAAGCTTTGTAGCAAGATCAGGTTATATGGCATGTACCTTATTTCTAAGGAGGTAATGTCTAAACTTTTTTAATACCTTTACCAATGCATAAGCTTGATTATCAATCATATATTAATTCACTTTTTCATTTTTAAAGTTGGTTCTCATGAAAGATATGGGATGATCATTTTCATCAACCTTTTGAGTTAACACTGCAGGCATAGTATGTTTAGAAGTAAATCAATATAGATAGAAATATTTTGAGAAATTATGACTTATAAGGATTGGAGCTTTAGTTATTACCTTATTAATATTAGTGAATTCCTTATTATATTATTCATTCCAATAAACTATAGCATCTTTCTTAAGCATATCATATAAAGGTTTGACAACATCAACAAAGCCTGAAATAAATTTCCTCACAAAATTATTATTTCCAAAGAATGAATTAATTTATTTTTGGATGTTGGGAAACCCAATTTTAGAGATGGCCTCTACTCTATCAAGATATAAATAAATCCCATATTTGGTAATGACATCTCCCAATAATTTTCCTTTAGTGACACAAAATATACTTTTCTTGGGATTAAGCGATACACCATACTTTATGCATCTATCAAATACTTATCTTAAATGTATGAAATATTCCTCTCTATTTATATAAAATAATGTAAGATCATCCATATATATGATCATACACTTTACCACTAATCCTTGGAAAGCATGGTCCATGGCCCTTTGAAAAGTTTCCCTTGCATTAATTAATCCAAAAGGCATTCTATTGTAAGCATATGTTCCTCATTTAGTAGTAAAAGTTATTTTTATCCTATCCTCTAGAGAAATAAGCACTTGGTTATATCCAAAAAATCCATCCAAAAAGGACGTCATGGAAGATCTTGAAATAGTTTGGATAACCTAGTCTAGAGAAGGTGAAGGATAATGATCCTTTTTAGATGCTCTATTTCAATTCCTAAAATCTATGCACAATATTATTTCTCCATTCTTCTTTCTAACTAAGACTAGGTTTTCCACCAAAGTGGAATGTCTAATATGAAACACTATCCTTCCATCTAATAGCTTCTTGACTTATTTAAAAATCATGGGTTTTAAAATAAGGTTTACTATCCTTTGCTTCTATCTAAAGCATTTTCAACCCTCTTAGAGAGGTATAGTATGAGTAATGACCCTTGGATCAAATGTTTTAAATCTTAATAAGACCAAGCAATTACATCCTTGTATTTTTTAAGCAACTCTCTATCTTTTCTATTTTCCATTTCAGTGCAAGCCTTCCCTATAATCACCATTTGGGACTAATCATGTGGACCAAGGTTCATCACATGATAATCTCTACCATTTACCTTTAGTTGTTTAGTTGCCTCAAAAATCTTGTCAAGATCAAATAGTATTTATAATGAAAGCATCCCTTTAGGTATCTTATTGTCACTTAATTAGATGATTTTATCATTGAGTTCCTTCTTATGAGAAGTTTCATCAATTTCATCAATAATGTGAGCTTCAAAATCTCCAAAAATAGTTAAGAAATATATGATTTATTGATCATCATTGAAAACTTGGAAATGATTTACATTGTCAATAATTGAAGGACATGGTACTAGCTCAATACTAGTACTTTGAAAATCATGATTAGGCATGAGGTTGGCTATAGTAGAGGCAATCTCATCAGTAGCTTTGTTTTCTTCTCTTGGAACAACCAAGGTATTGAAGGCATCAAAATATTTGATCAAGTCCCATGCCTTAAAATTATATCTTTTTAAGTAAGAATATTTTCACTGATATTTACTCTTCACTTGGTTAACCACAAGTTCAAAGTCTCCATACACAAGAAGTTCCTTAACTTTGTGTTTAATGGAAATTGAAATCTAATTATGAGAGCCTCATACTTAGCTAGATTATTGGTACAAGGGAATTGTAACTTATAATCTACATGGTATTGCTTTTTTTGAAGGATCTATCAATACAATACTAGTTCTTGACCCTGATTTGTACTTGGCACCATAAATGTATAACTTCCACAAACCAAGAATTTGAGGAGAACTCTTAGAACTAGCTCTTTTGTAATTTCCAAAGTGAAAACTCCCAAATCATAATCCAAGAAATTTACCCTTTCATTAATAACATTATACTCTATTATCATGTGTTTCATTCAAGGTTCCCTTTCCACTCTTATTTGATTTGGCACACTTTTCCAAGGAAGCCATAAGTGTGAGAAATTAGTACACATATAGCCATTTAAATCCTTAGTCCATTATCTACTCAAAAGCAATTCATAAGCACTAGGCATTTCTTACACTTGGATATTAATGAATTTCTGAACCCCTGGTTCACTAGCTATTATAAATGCACATTCAATAATTCTCCTATAACCTTAACTCTAGATTTTTCCAATTGAGTGACTACCCTATTAAAATTGATTGGAGTTAGCCTAAGTTGTTCACATATCCCAATAGGCATAATGTTGGTTAAAGCTCTAGAATCTAAAAGACAATTATGAAAATTCTTCCCAAATATCTTGACTATTAGTAAAAAAGGTGGAGACTCTACTTTGATTACTTGAGTAATTATATTTGCACTATCATTCTTAGGGGGCTTCATAATTTTCTTGGACAAAGATTTCAGGAGTAAGTCTCTTTGTTCTATGATTTTAGTTAACTCATGCAGATTGATATTAGATTTAATCCTTTTCATATCCTCTATAATATTGTAGCCAATTTTCCTTGGAGGATCAACATTTAGCTTAGAAATTCCTCTAGGGGGGTTAGGATTATTATTTAATACAGTGTCTGGAGGGGTTCCATAATTATTAGGAGGGGTAGAGGTAGTAAATGGTTATTTTTGTTCACTATTTCTCAAAGGATATGTCTTTAAATTTTTTTGGAATACTTGAATCTCCTCAGGAATATTTCCAGGCTCATTAGCCTCTTGAAAAGGGAATTGAAAATTTTCCACAATATGAACTTGGTCAAAAGGTTTAGATTAAGAAGAATTTGTAGTAACATATTTATTTGTAACCACTTCAAATGTGTCATGTTCTTCTTGAAAAGCTTCAAAAGCTTTACAAAACTCAATGTAATCAATCTCACCATGCTTGGAAGTAGCATACACCCTATAGTAATATGGAAAGGCAATATCAGTGAGGTTTATATCCATATTCTTTTTGCTAGGAAAAGGCTCATTAGCTTTTTTATTATAGAAACTATCATTCTAAAACCTATTCCCATGCTTGTTGAACTTTTGAAAAGTGAATTTCCTTCCAAAATTATCATTAGCATTACCAACATATTTTTTCAATTGTAGAAAATTAGTGTTAAGCTTTTGTACCATTTCTAATATAGATTCATTCTCATTTTTTCAAACCTTAGTATTTTGACATTGGTTACTTTTAATGCCATTGATAGGCACTAAAGCCTTCTGGTCATTGTCATGAAATCCATTGGTAACTTGATGGCTTAAGAAACCTAAACTTTCATTTGGGGTAGCATGACCAGTAGGAAACACATTCAAAGTAGGAAATTGGTTTAATGTTGTAGTATTTTGGTTATTATTTGGGAAAAGGTTTAATGTAGACATTTGAGGATTAACATTTTGGATATAATAAGCTATTTGTCCTTGGGGTTGCATTTGGTTGTTAATAACCACTGCTTCAGAATAGGCTTGAGCCAATGTGATAATAAGTGGAAGGGCTCTCTTAAAAAACACATAAGTCATGGGGTCAACAACATCTTTATAAACCTCCAAATCAAAAGCTTCATTAGGTTTATGTGGATCCATATTCTGACTAAACATTTTTTGAGACCTAGCATTAAAGGACCTAATAGGTTCACTTGTATCTCTCTTAATAATTATAAATTAATGATAGATGACACAAGGGCTTATGATCTTTCCAAATTTATCAATGAAAATTATGTCAAAGCTATTCCATGAGATAATACAATTGTTAGGCAGATTAAGGAACCATTTATATGTAGCATCTTTGAATGTAAATGGGAACAACCTACAAGCTACATCTTCATGAATATCATTTAATAATATTAATAAAACTTTGAAATATTTAACATGTTCTTCAACAGTTGTAATACCAGTTAGACTAAATATTGGTAAATATTTTTTAGGATTACATGGTAAATCATGAACCACACCTGGTATATTGATAGGGGAACTTTCAAGCCATGCCATGCTTGGATGAATATCAAATAGAGAAATCCCTTACAAATGTGATAATCGTAAATATTTAGAATACCTACATCTTCTTCTATCTTATCTAGTCCTTCTATGAATTTTAATTTTGATCAAGGGTTCTCTAGTCTCTGAATGTGATTTGGTCCTAATCCTTGGTAATTCCAACTTGAAGATTAAGAATCCTATTTTAAAACATGGAGTAACACATTAATTTCCAAATAAAGAACAAATACTATGAACACTAAGATTAATTTACAAAAATGTTTTCATAAAAGGACAAAGGACATCAATATTTAACTAAACAAGTGCAAAGATGCACTAAATTATGTAAAGGTCACCACTATTTACAATATTTATGCTAAAATAAACATAATCATGTAAAATGTAGATATATTTGATCAAATACATGTGAAAGCTATTAAGTATCTTCAATGAGGCCCTCCTTATAGCACCAGTAGAACTTCTCCTGTTGATGCTTCAAACTGTACCATAGGTGCTCTTAATGTTGAAGAACACTTCTCATTTTAGGATTCTAAGAATCCATCACATGAGTTTTAGTTTGTGGCTATTTAGTGATTATTTGTGGTGAAATAGAAGAAAAGTATGAAAATTGTCCACAATATTTATTTGATTTAGTGGTTGGGAGCTAGCATGGTCTACACAATTTGAATACTTAATAATTTTGAGGACTCAGAAGTTAAAATAAATGATTATTAACAATGATCTCTAAGCTAGAGTGAATCTTGATAAAAAATTAATAAAAAGGAAGGGTAAGGAAGAAAGAGATGTGATTGCAGGTTTTCATATCAAATACTATGACAAGATTCAAATGACGTTGAGTACACATTAAACCAATTTACATTATAAAATAGCATAAGCTCAAACTACATCACAAATTAGGCAAGATTTAGAGGAATAGTATGAATCATAATTAAGAACCAATTTTAATTTAAAAGTTTGCTAATATGATCTGAATGACATAAGTACATTCGTTTTAGAATTCCTTAGTTGTATAAAATGCTCCTAGTATCAATTGCTCAAAAACTCTTCATTAAAAATGGTAAGCATCTACCTATATATATATATATATATATATATATATATATATATATATATAGGTGGTTAACTAGTTAAATTTCAAAATATCAACATGTGAATAATGACAACTAACCTTAATATAGATATTCAATGTGGAAGGTCACAAGTCAATGTGACAAGAAAGAGTATATGCTAACAAACTAGCATATACTTTACAAAAAGAAAATTTGCATAATAATTTTATTGGTGGGCCCTTCAATTAAGGAATTCTCTTACCTTGGTTTATTATTCCTTGAGAAACTCAAAATCCACTACAGGATTCATTAGACAATCCTCTTCTTTATCTGCTAACTTGTCAAATTCACTATCTACCAAAGATATAAGTTCATTGATATATTGTGATTATGTAATTTTCTTCCCTAAAAAAATAATGGTATGAAGGGTGTTCTATTTGTCCTTATCTAAATTACATTTTCTATATTTGATGCTTTGAATGTGAGTACCAACCCTCTTCTTAAATTCTTCATCATTGATTAGGCCTATTATAGTGGTTTGAGAAGGTTATCTAATAGATTCCATAGAAGTTTCTCAATCTTGTTTACCAAGTCTGTGTCTCTCTTGATGAAGTCCTTAACATCATTACTCTAGGTGATAAAATTATCTTGTTTATCTATCAAAACTACCATGAAGATGTCTAGATGTTTAAGTTTGATAATCTTGAAATCCAATGCCTGCTTTGTCTTATGCACCTTGGTGAGATCCTCCATCTAAGCTTGATAATTCTACCATTAAGTGATTAAGGCTTGTAAAATATCATATTGATGGTCTAAAGTTCTTAATCTAGACTTTATGCTTTTAAAATTCTTGAATGCATCCATCAATGATACATTCAATGCATGAAATACACCCTCAAGAATTGAAAGGAGAATTTGAGCTTCTAAATCTTGTTTTTATTTATCTAAGTTGAGAATCTTCTTCTTTATTCCTTAAACTCCATCTAAGGTCATTTTTTATTGGTATATTACAATAATAGCTATATCCTCTTAAAAAATAGGATGATCCCCTATGGCCTACCTTAGAATAAGAGTTAAGCTTGAAAATGGTTCCACCTTCTGAAAGGTGAACTCATTAATACTAAAAGTAATTTTATTGGTCTTTACTCTATCAAGAGTTGATGTATCTAGATTAAATTGGACCTAAGGTTCAAGTTCTTTAACCTATGTTTGTTTAGTAATCTCTACATTTAAACTCCTAGAGGCTCCTAAGGTACCAACCCATTGGCTTTCCTTATTATGAAGAATCATGATGTTTATCTCTGCTTGTTTGTTCAACATATCTTGAATCCAAGGATAGAAATTATCATAAACACCTATGTCCACTCAATTCAAAGCCAATGAATGATAAATAAATGGGATTTTATACAACTTCCCATAAACAAACCAATCAAGAAAGGCTGGTCCATAATAGGATTTTCATCACTGAAGAGGTTTATTTCACTAGTGGGGTGAGTGAAAGTTAACCTAGGCCTCCTTTTTAGAGCCAAAGGAAGTAAGGCTAATTTTGTCTATCTCTTTCCACTATCTAATGGAATCAATTCTTTACCTACTTCCTTAGATGGTTCTTCTTCCTTATCTAGACCATAAGTAGCTATGATGTTAGAAAGGGCACTCTCGACTATTTCATTAATTTCTAAAACAATCATGCTAATAAATTATATTGGGGAAGAAGGCCTTGGTGGGGATGCCTAAATTTGGGGACCTTCACCAGGTTTATGTTCAATGTTAAACCCTTTAATTATATCTTTACCTTTTCCCTCTACATCCTTAGTTTGCCCAATCTAGGATGACTTTGTCAATTATGCCTATTGAGGCTCAAAAGATTGTCCCTCAATAGGTAGTTCTTGATGTGTAGTCCCAGACGGTCCTAGAAACAAGTGATGCTATAAAGGATGTAACTAAAATATTTCTCCAAAAGGCTTAGTATCCCTGACCAACCTATGTTCTAAATTTATGTTGTAGTTTTTAACCCTAGACAAGACTTCTTTAAAGTTCCTTGCCTTTGTGCAAATACCATCTCCCACACTTGGTTGATGTTTGTACTCAGCCTTTGGGAATTTTTTATCTTAAATAAGGTTAACCACTCTATCATTGGGGTCCAACATCTTAAGATCATCTAACTAGAAATCAAAATAGTTCTTGTGCACCACCATGATCTCTAGCTCTTTCTAATCCTTGATTATAATTTTACCAATGTCTAGTGGAAAGGGATGAACTTGAGCTTTATTATTCTTATTACAATGCCAATCCATTCCCTCGATGATTTGTTAATCAATTTTTTGCTCTACAAGCTTATTGGGAACATATATAGGCAATCTATATGGTTGGACCATGATTCCCTCTATCTGTATTATAGTGTAATCTAGATATAACCACACATCGCCCATGATCTCTACCTGTCTTTTGATTAGAGGATGAAGCTTGGGTATAGGGACACTAGTGATTACCTCAAACATGACTAGGAAGATACCATCATATATAAACTACATGTGATTCTTGTATTTTAAAATATGTAATTTGGACTAATGGTGGGAAATGGTAGATCTAACATTAGGGGACAAATTTTTAATGCTAGGGAAATTAATAGAGGCTAGGAGTGCATCCAAGAGGTAATACATCATAAAGAATTGCTTGGAAGTCTTTCTCTTAATTGTTGTAAAAAATTTGTCCAAGAAGAAACTTATTAAGTCTTTAATAGGAGGGGTTAAGTACTGATCCAACATGTAATAGACATAGGATACCCAAACCTTACTTAAATAAGTAGTAAAAGAGACACTAAAGGCTCTATTAAATAAAGTCAGAGCTACCCTAAAACCTTCCTTAAATTGGGCAATAGGAATCTCACTATTTGAGGTCCTAAAAACATTAGAAGCTTAGATTAACCAAGGTGAGAGGACTATATCTAGGTTTTGGGAATTTTTCCATTCTCTCAAGGAAGGGAGATTGACATGAGGCAAGGGGAGCTTATAATAAATCTAAAAGGCCATGGGATCTATGCATGCAACTTTGTTGATACTTCATGAATAATCCATTCTCCATCTATTCTACATTCAACAAAAATAAGGATAAGAAGATCAATGCAATGAATTAACTCTAGAGTAGTAGCTACATGATGAAGGCCTACCATTTAAATTGATACTAAATCCTTGTATCTTTGGAACACTAAAGCATTCATCTTTTCTTCTTGGGAAATTGGTTACAACTCCTCTATAAACAAGAAGAATTGAGATCAATTTCTGATTCCATGCACATTCAAGGATATTAAATCCAATTATTTGTCTCTAAAGACCCTTCCTTAACTATCTAGATTTAGATAAAATTCTACTTCAATCTTCATCTGTTACCTAATTGCTACCATTGATAACACTATATTGTAGTTGCAAAGAAATCAAAGTTCTTACTAAGGCACTCACTCTAAATTTAGTTCACAATTATCTCAAGTGTCACATAATCAATTGAACTGACTCTGGCCTTCTTTATATAGAGTTTAAGGTTTTTGGCTTTAATGACCAAAACATCCAACTTTTATCTCATACGTGACTTAGATATGATGGAACCTTACTATCATGCTTTTTATGTTTTCAATCATGAGATATCTTTCATTTTGATCCTCCCTATTTATGTGGAGCTTATGTGGTAGGGTTCCATGCCTTTCATGACAAATTTCATAAATGCCATTTGAAGAGTGACCATCAGTTTTCAAAAGTTCCGTTTATTTTTCTTTAAAAAGCTAAATATAGGTCCTTGCATTTCATTAGTTCTTGATATTTGAGCTTCTTGACTGTGCCATGTGTCAAGATCATGAGGCTTTTGAAAAGTCATCAAATTCATCACACCATTGGATCTAATCCAATGAGAAGGTGATCACCATTAGATCTTAGCTAGGGTTAGATCATTAATTGAATGATTTTTTAAAAAGTCTTAGGGTTTAATGCAACATTAGATCAAATATAATGAAGAAGTGATCACCATTAGATCTTGAAATATTCTTACCTTTTAATCAGTTACATGATCATTTAAATCTTAGGTTTAAAAACATCATTTAGAATTTTATGTTTAGAAAACAAAAAATGACTTGGGCAAAGATTTTTATATATTAATCTCATCGTCATAAAAATCTAGGAATTTCTTAGAAGGTTTTTGGAAATACACCCTTTGATTAGGCTTTAAAAATTGTCTAAGTTAAATTAAATGAGTTTGGTCATGTCAAATACATCCTCACAAATGTCAAATGATGGGAGTGAACCTATCAAATTTAAAATAGTGGAATTTATTGATCTAATAAATGAATGCCACATGCAAAGCCCTCAAGAACTCTTAAGGCTTCAGGGATTGTCTAGGTTAAATTTGATGAGTTCAATCACATCAAATACATCCTCATAGATTTAAAATTATGAGACTGAACCTATCAAATTTAAGATAATAGAATTTTTTCATCTAATGAACAAGTGCCATGTGTAAAGCTTTGAGAGATCCAGAGGCTTTTAGGATTGTTTAATTTAAATTTGATGGGTTTGGTCCCATTAAATACGTCCTCATAGATGTCAAATGATGGTGGTGAACCTATAAAATTTAAGACAATGAAATATTTCTATCTCATGTTAATATTGACAAATTGGGTCTCATCAAATACATCATCACAGATGTCAAATGGTAGGAGTGAACCTATCAATTTTAAGATAATAAACTTTTTTAGTATAATGAATAAGTGCCATGTGTAAATCCTTTGGGAGATCCTAAATATTCTAGGTTGATGTACACCATTAATTAGAACCTATGAGGTAATGTGAACCATTAGATCAAGTCCACAGTGGTTAACAATTGTTAACATCCTTTTGGGTATCAGATTTAATTCACACCATTAGATCAAATCCTCTGAGAAAATAATCACCATTAGATATTCACTAGGCCCAAATCATTAACTATATGTCCTTTTTAAAAGACTTTGGGCTTGTCACACCATTGGATCAAATCTAGTGAATAAGTGATTACCATTAGATCTGTAAAAGAGCATAAGCTTTAAATTAGTACCTGATCATGTATAAAGTTTAGCCTAAGGTTTTATATTAATATTTGGTCATGTTTTAAAGAAAAAACATATTTGAATCTTAATATAAATTTAGACTTAGGAATTTTTGATCAAAAGGAAATAAAATTTCATAATAGTATTTTTCATGAATATTCAAATTCAAACCCCCTTTAGGGGTTGTTCCTTAGGAATCCTCACTTCTTCCATGAAACCTACAACTAATCACTTTGAAGACAATTATTAGTAATTTTGAACCATGAAACATAAACATGATCAAATAAATCAAATCACATGTTTTCCTTTTAAAATTTATTTGCCTTTGAAATCCAAGATATGGAAACTCTTCAAATTCAATCCACAATACAAACTTTTTAGAAACAAATATAGGGGTCCTCCTTTCAAAAAAAGAAAGATAAGGGGTGTTTGTTTCAACAGGAAGGACCTACAAACAATGAAAACTATCACACTTACATGCAAATACACAATCAACAATACACACTACCACCATAAACTAATCTGAAAATAAAACTCTTTATTGATCTTATGGTGCAAGTTACAAATTTTGTATCTTTCTTTATACCAGCTTCCAGGATCTTATAAAATGGTTCTAATAACCTACATATATAGCCAAAAAGTAAATACTCTAGCCAATGTGGCATAGAGGAGACATGGATTAGTATCAATTTGTTAACTCAAGACTAAAATCCTTTTACAATATTAAATCAAGTCTTTAAATATCCTCAAAGTCTTTAAACTCATGCATGATCTTCAATTTTGGCATAGAAATGAATATTGTGAACCCTTGTCAAGTTGGGAAACCCTTACATGGAAAATAATGCCCATCCTCAATTGTTAACTCAAGCTTGAAGCTATGTTTGAAGTGTTTAAATACCTTTTACTACATAAATATTCATGAGAGTAATTACATAGTCAAGCTAGAATGATTTGGTGCTTGATGACTAGTTAACTCTACTTTAAGCTTCACATGCATGATATGGTACTTAGTGATTGAAAGTGCATGAAAAGTTCTAATTGAAAAGAAAAGAAATATAATCAAAACTCCATTTGAACTCCAACATAAAAAATTCAACGCCAATTCTTTACTTGCCTCTACTATAAGGATAAAATCTTCATATTCATGGACCTAGTAGAGCTATGACTATCATCTTTAAGGCGATGTAAATACATATATGTAGAGAAAATAACCATGTTGACTGTTCAAATAATTATCCAAGATCACACATCTACCCTTACCTCAAAATGTAAGCATAGGTCTTCCTAATAAATGGTATTTGGTTTATCTTTAATGGTAATGAGTAAACCTGTAGAGCTTGCTTCTTATTCAATCCAAGTCACTTTTATTTTCCACTGGTTTTCAATTTTTAATTCTAAACATTGATCTTAATCTAGGCCTCTTGATTTGTGTTATGTATTAGGTCTTAATTTACTTTTTAGGATACTACCATTAGTCCTTTGACTCCTTGACCTCATGCACACTATAGATATATTTATGTATGAATAAACATGAGTTGTTGATCTTCTATTAGTCTATTGTGTTTAATACACTTGGTAGCTTCTTATTTAGCTTTGAGATTCATTGAATTGTTGACTTGTTTCCCATTATTATATCTTTGTGTATGAATTCACACACACCATTTATCCTCTTAGACCCACTGACACTATCATTTGATGCTCACTATTAGATATCTACTCATGTACCTGATATCTTGACACTTGTCATTAATGTGTTCATGCTGAATTTTTGACTTGATTATCATCATTGATCTTAGATGTACAATCAAATCCTCATATTTAGATCTATGGAACCCACTAACACTATAAATTACCCATTCACTAGTAATTTTGATCCAAGATCTTGAGATTTGGACACTTATTAGCTTTTTGTTAAACCTTGAGTCATTTAAATTCAATCGATTAGTTCTTTTGACTTAAGTTTGACGTCCTCACACACATCTCATTTTATAGGTTCAACTTTAAATTCTTGTAACTTGAGATGGAAGGCTCATCGAGGCACTAAATTTTTATGAGGTGATCTTGGGATAAAGTAAATCATGCTCATGTAATCTTTTGGCTTTAGTTGATTTTATAGGTGTATTTATTAAATACACAATAGAGATAATCTATTCATCGCTACCTAATGTTCATATGATGATTTGGCTTCTCAAGGCCTATGTTAGTCATTTTTCCTTAAATAAAGACACTATGGGGCATATAAAATTAAGCTAAGATAATGGTCATCAAAGCTTTGAATGATAGGGGTTAATATTTGTCTTATGAGGCCAAAATGTTAATAGAACCCAAATATAATAGGAAGATAGGACATTGGTATTAAATAAAATAAAATAGAAACAAAAGGATAAAAGAGGTCAATCTAGTAGCCAAGGAGTAGCATCGAATCAGCCAATACTAATTTCAACTAAAACCAAAAATTCCACTAAAGCACAAATAAATTCTCCTAATATCTATATCATTCCACCATCTAAAATACCTCCTCCTACTATCTCCACTCAAGCATCACCTCAAACAATTGCCCCCTCTATTTCCACTAGTTCACCTGTGCTAGTGACTCCATTTCCAATATTTCAATCAACACAATTGGGCACTCATGATTCAGTTTCACTTCCCTCTTCCAAAATTCCTTCCATATCATCCCTAATAACCATCACCAATCTATTAATCACTAAAACCACATAAAATTACATGGTTGTAGATTTATTCATCTTGACTATGATCTCACTAGCCATCCCAACCACTGGGATAACTACTAATTCCTTTTAATCTCCCATCACTTTCCCCATTCTATCAACCCTAAGTGTCCTTACCACCTTGATCGATTCATTCAAGGATCTTGATTCCACACTCCCATAGGTTCCCCTTTTTCAATTCCTTGTTCCTACCCCTTCAATTGTGTCACTTCCATCTCTCACACGCTTGGTAGGCACACTCATTTCCACTATACCCATTTCTTCCATTTCCACTACACTCATTTCTTCCATTTACACAATAAATAAAACCCCCACTAAGGAGGTAGAGACAAAGGAAATTATTGATACAAATATGGATACTCAACCCACAAATGGGGAAGATATTTCCAAAACATCAGCCAAGGATTCAATATTCATATTAGTGATATATATAACACTGATCACCATAACCACTAGTGCAATAAATTTAGTTATAGATTCATAGTTGACAAAGCCAAGACAATAGGATGCCACTCCAAGTTGGCTAGTATAATTAATGGGGAAGAAACAAAAATAAATTATGTCTCCTAGCACACTAGATTTTGGCCTTATAGAGGCATTAAATAAATTAAGGGAAACTCCTAGAAATATATCCAAAATATTATATGATTTGGCAGGGGATAAACATGTAAAAATTGTAGTCCCTAACTAGAAAAATAAAAAGAAGATCTAGTGGTAGGGGATTACCAAATATCCAAAGTTCACCTAAGCCATCCTAAAAGAGAGGGATGAAAACATGATGTTCAATCAAGCAGTAACTCTCTTTTTGAGAAGATAGATAGTGACAAGTTTACAAAGGATGAATTAAAGAATATGTTTGAATAATGGACATCTACACTAAATAGATTCATTAATATCATATCCCAATAAACATAATATATTACTCAGTTCTTTGATAAGTAAACACTTGAATTAGTAGCAAATATTGGCATTATGTGAAAGAATATAAAATATTGGGCTGAGGGGCTCATCACAAAAGGAAACAAAGTAATTCAGTTACCAATGGACTACTACAAAAATCTGATAGATGATCAAGAAACTTTAAAGACATAAATTATAAAATACGAGGAAGAGATTGAAAGGTTGAACCTATTTTTCCCAAAATTTAAAGTTGTTTACATGATTGAAACTAACACCCTCATTGTAGAAAAGGTAATGAAAAATGATGCAAAGCATGAGGAATTAGATAGGGCAGCTAATTTTAGAATAATAATTCTCATAGAGATTATTAATAAAGATAAGTCTATATATGATAATGTCATATATATAATATATGACATTGACTATTTGCTTAAAAAATTATCATGTGAAGAAGCATATAGTCAAGACCAAATCCTTTCAGTACAAGAAGTTCAAGACAAGTTCAAAGGAGTGGTCAAGAGAGAATTAACATCAGACACAACATTTAACTTTAGTTCCATCCATTGATTTATCAATTATCATAATGCAGTAGATCATATGGGGAAAGAAACTTGAGTATAAATGGATGCATAAATGAAACTCTCTGATACAATTGTAGAATGTGAGATAAGCAACCTATATTCACTTGATCCTGATGAAGATCATATCCTAAAGATCTTCAAAAAATTTGATGCTTATATTGAGAAGACACAGGCAAAGAAGGATACACAATATGCTAAGGTGATGGTTGTAAATTAATTCTTTTAATCAAATACATTATTTATATTACATTTCTTTATTGTAAAAAGCATTGTAAAGTTGTAGGTTATAAATTGCAACTATCATTTTGGTATCTCTTTTTGAGAAAGATCCACTTGTAATTTTCAAGTATCTTTTTGGCAAGTTAAAAGGTTTTAAAAATCAAAATTGTAAATTTCACTTTTATTTTTGACAAATTTTGAGTTGCTTACTTACAAAAACTCATGTTGGAAATTTTATTTCTAGTTTTGTCAAAAGTTGGGTGACTTAAAAAGTTGTAAAATTCCCAATTATAAAATACAAGTTAAGTTTTACAAGAAATAATCTAAAATATCTAAAATCTTTCAATTTTTCTAAGTGTGAGTTCATTTTTTGTCACCTCATTCCATGAAAGAGATAACAATAGCTGAACTAAAGACAAGGATAACATTGTGTGAATATTCTACAAGATTTATCCATGCCTGTAGAAGAACCCAATAGTTGCATGTTCTTTGTTCTAACCATTTACCTTTCTAAAGACACCCTTCTAGTTAAAGATCACACCCCTTTGCATGAGGTTTTTTTATTTATTTTTTCTCTTTAACTGGGCATAGATTTTTGATGACTGCCTCTCTTCCAAGAGAGTATTTTGTATAAGTATATGTACCATGGCATAGTCCATTTAACTTTTTTTTGTTGGAAAAATTATTTTGCATTTTGAACAATTGATCTACATGTTGTAACCTAGAGAATGATAATAGATTGAAGTTTTTCCTTCCTTGTATGTGTTATCTTTGTCTATGCAAGGCTATTTATAAAATTTATGAATGATTTCATTCTTGTTTATGTCACAAAATTTCATCGGTGGTATTATTTTTCCCTTTTGAAAGATTATTTGATTAAAAATAAAGAATCTTGTTCCTTATATGGTAAATTCCCAGTATTACCTTTGGTTTCATATTTGAATGAGTTTGTGATCCAATAAATTTTAGTCTATTTATTGTTCTACTATGTTTATAGAAAGCAAACATTAAAATCCTCTATAGTTATTTGCTGCAATCACCATTTCTAGTTTTGTAAATTCATTTATAAAACTCTTTTCCTCATAGTTCAAACCCTAGTTAGGATCATGATCACTAAGAAGTAATATTTTTACATGAAGTGGTAATTTATCAATTTCACTAAACTTAGTGAAAGGAAGCTAGCTTTCTCTAGACATTCACCTCAATTATCCAAGGTCTCATAGCTTGGAGGTGATCCCATTGTATAATTAGATGTCTCATAGTTTGTAACACATACTGCACAACATGATAAAACATAAAGATGGGTGCACAATCTATGTGATAACATTAGTTATAGAGCTTTATAAACCTTATTTGTTCCAAGATAATTATGTTCAAACTTGGACAATAACATTGGATACTATCAATTTTCTGACACAAGTGTTCATCCCTTATAAACACTCAAATTTATAAATCTTTTGAAATTTAAAGGTCAACTTATTCTATTTTATTAACCCTTCAGTAACTTGTGCAACCTTTCTTATTCTATTTTTTCCTTTTGTAACATTTCCTTTTCAATTTATTTCCTTTGTAACCTTCTCTTTTATAACTATTAATTTTTATAATTATTCTTTATACAAAATTTAGTTTTCTTATTTTTATTTTTTAAATCTTTCCTTTTTAATTGATCCTTTTATAATATTTTTTCAAACTATTCCATTTGTAACCTTGTTTCAAACTATTCCTTTTGTTACATTTATTTTTTGAGATGTTCATGTTGACAATTTTGACCTCATAGGTCAAATTTCCACCCTACCACTTGAAACTTTTATTTTTAGGACATGATACACTTTTTCAATCATAAAATGACCTAATGGATAGATTTTATAGCAGTTTCATCAGGTTACTCAAGTGATTCTAGGAGTTTTAGTGAAAAAAAGGCCTATTTTGAGGCCATCAATATAGTTATTTAAGGCAAAATTGATCTTAAAGAATATTTAAGACCTTTTTTTCCATGAAAAGGTTAAAAAAATTATTTTTAGGAGGTTTTATATCTTAGAATGAATAAAACTAAATTATCTCCCATATTGACCTCCTTAGTAGCTTTAGGAAGGGCTATCAGTTTTTTGCTCAAAATAGATAGGAGAGAGAGAACCAGGTCATAATATATTTTTAAATGATAGGGAACCTAATTAACTTAAATTTAGTGGCATTGGTTTTCAAATTCATTCCCCCATATCTATGAACAATGTCTAAGACTGTAGGGGGTTCTACATGGCCTATTACTCTAGATAGGGTCCATATTTTCCTTTGTTTCTTCACTTTAGGATTCAATGGGGAAGAATGGTTATAGTGAGGTTATTTAAGATTCAAATATTACCTCTTAAATCTGTATTCATTAGGTAAATCCTTCTAGGAAGGTACATATGGCACAAAACTAGTTTCCTATAGTGTCCTTATGAATGGACTATTTGATCAATTTTGGAGCATGTTTTGAGCTATCAATCATGGTGTTTTCATATTCAATTTATATAACTTAAATTTATAATTCATTTAAAACCTCATTCATCCAAGAAAAGGTTCATAGGTCTCCATATTGAGCACTTTCTCCTTTAGGATAGTTTTGGGTGAGTTAATCTCTTTAACAAGGTACCATTGTAGTTAATGAGCTTCTAGTGTGTGAAAAGTACCTAAATAATGCCAAAATGATAATATAATAATATAAATAAATCTTACTTCACCTTTAGGATTAATTCACAGGAGGTTCAAGAGAGCATGGCTGAAGAAGTCACTTGTGACCAATGACTTGAGACTTCTTCCATGAAAGCTTTTAGTGAGTAGGTCATTGAAGAAATGATATCTCAGTGGTAAATGGGATATGAAGAAATGAAATAAATTTGGAAGAGCACAAGTTGTTCACATCATCCTCTAAAAATCTTCAAATTTTATAATGACACTCATAAGAATCAAAAGACCCAAAAAGGCCTATTATGCCTAAATGTACTAGTTAGACCTGCATATCATGATTAAAAAAGGTTGTTAATAAATAGGTAGGTATAATGAGAACACTAATTTGATCTCCTTACGTATTTTTAGAGTATAAAGTGATAATTACATGGAAAGATCAAGTGAACATGCTCATGGAAGCCTTAGTAGGTGAAATGTTGATGGACTATAATTAGGTTTGGAAACATCTACAATATTCATGGAGTTTGTATAAGATGTATAAAGAGGTAATTAACTTATTTTAAGAGCCTAAATTAGGGTTAAAGAACACAAAGTGGTGTCATATCAACCAACACAAAGAGAGCATGGAAACCATGGAAGAACCTAGGTTTTTAGAGGGTTAGATTTGATGGAGAAACAACATTGAAAATTCCCTTATTTAGAGAAGTTAAGGTATTTTTGTGTTGTTTAAGGTAATATGTTACTTATTGTTTCCAAGATATTTAAACCTCCTTATGGAAAATTTTATTATTATTCAAGTTAACTGTGGATTATGTAATGTCAATAGATGTCTCTGAGTCATTTTTGTCTCCTATAACCAATCTCCCATCCCTCCTCAGTACGTAGATAATGAGCTAATGACCACCTACAAAATTTATCCATAATAGGCTATGTTTTTTCAAGTAAGCATCAAGAATATGAAGGTAATTAAAATAGGTTGTTGACATCAATAGTTTCAAATAATATTAGAGATATCTTGGCATCTTGGTATTCTAAAGGTAAGTAGGGTGGCTTTCATAAACCTAAAATCAAGTCACAAAGCTACCATCAGTCTATAGATAAGCAGTGAGATATATTTTTTGATATATGTTTGAGGTGTTTAGTGTATTTTAAAGAGATACTAATAATTTTTTAACTCTTATAACCTACCTATTAAAGGTCTTATATCACCTAAAATATTTTGTGTGAGCCAAGAATAATGAGTATCCATCTAGAAGCATATATAGAAAGACACAATCAACCAATCTACATGATCCATAAAAAAACCATGTATACATTTCATATACCTTTTAAGGTCTTTTTACATTCATTTCTCCACCTCAAACTATACAAACAACATAAAATCTCCACATATAATCATCTAGTGATCTATAGGTAATTAAAGGCAAGAGAGGAGATATGGATAGGGGTTAGGAGTAAAAATAAATGAGTGTTATGATGAATTTTAGAGATTTATTTAAGTTTTAATTAAATTTATTTATATTGAGGATGTCTTTGAAGCCATGAACTTAGTCATAAGCATTGTTTGCATATAATCATCTAGTGACCTTTAGGCATAGTCTACCAGAAAAAGGGTGTTAAAACATGTTTCTCACTAAGAGTTTAGAGTATTAAATTGTAAGGAGAGTTTGTATCAATCATATAAAAATTCCATAAAAAAATTAATTTAGTAATTGAGGAGAGAAACATAGTTCACATACCCTTAGGGTCAATAAGCATTATTTGCACAAAAACCCTCCATGATGGAATTCAGTGTCTTAGACCTATTTGGATGGTTAAATATTATATAAAATCATGTTTTAATAATTTTTATGAATTATGGATACTTTTTTAGAGATTCACTTTATTTTAAAATGCATTTTTATGTCTTAAGACCTAAGATTACCTTCCTCAGCTTTGCCATGCACAATCACTAGCTTGAGTGAGTAGTTTATAGGTGTCATAGATTTTTGCATAGGTTACATGTGTGATTTAGGTTACATTAGGTGATGATGGGGGTAATATAACTCAAATTCATGCCATTATTTTAGTCAATATATCTCATAATTTTATGAATAATTAGCTAGAAGGCAAGGAACCCTATTTTACTTGAAAAGAAGCCTAAGAGGCCATTTTGTTTGCTCAGAACATTCATGAGAAGTTTCATGGGAGTATAATATATTATTGGGTTTTAGGGGCCTATTCATAATCAAAATTATTGGCATTATTTATTTGATTAATCATCTTTTATTTATGAACTATTGTTAACTTGCAGGCTGCCATAAAAGCTAATTTTGCCTAGGTTAAATAAATTGATCTCAAAAGCACATATAATGACATATAATTATTCAAAAACCTCAGTAATTTTTTTAATACTCTTTAAATTTCCTCCAAATGACATTGTTTTATACCTGTAATTATAAGGATTTGAGAAAAACTATACTTTTGTATGTTTTTGAGGAAAAAAGGGGGTGTTGAAGTGTGTGGAGGAATGAAAATAATTTTGAGAGGTTATTTTGGAGTTATTATACCTATCCAAGTCCAAAAATACATAAAATATAACCTATAAGTGTTCAGACAAATCATATTTTTCAAGGTAGTCTAAAAACCCTTAAAAGGAGAGCCTTGTGAAAGTCCATTTCATGGTTTGACTACTTACACAAGGTTCCCAAAGAAAAAATTTGGAATGGAATATGGAATTAGTCTAAGTAAAATAAATAAAACACTTATTTATTTTTTCCCGTGTGTGAGTGGACATTTGGGCTAAATTGCTCTTTCTAGGCCTAGGAGGGTTAATTAGGCATAATTGGAGAGGAAAATGAAGGAAACATATACTTCCAATTCGATTTGGATCATGAAATTTTATTTGGAGATGTAATATGATAGATGGTAATAAAAAAAATTTCCCATTTTTCCATTTTGACCCATATAATATTTTTTACAAGGAGCTTTATAGGGTTTTAAGGTTATAAGGAATGTGAATGAAAGCAAGAAAAATTACATCTTTTGGACTACTTGATGGATCCAAATTAATTTTTTAGGCTTTATGTCATGTTTATAATCTATATATGGTGTAATTTTTCTAGGTTAAATTTAAAAACCAAATTTCTCTCTCCTATGCCTCTTTGCCCGAAAAGGAATCAATTGAGCAAAGCACCAAGTTGATGTAGAAAAATATTTCAAAAGACTTTATTGAAGTTGATAATTTTTTCCATGCCACTTTAAGAGTATTAATAAGTCATATTTTTATTTTAATAAGTTTTAAAATTCTTGAAAGAGTCCTAAACAACCCTGAAAAGACCTTTTCCTTCTAATGCCTAGTCAAGGAGGACAAAGTCAAAACTAGCTCAAAGAGTCTTCCAAATATAACTTTAAAGGTTTAAAGACATAATTAATGGATTATAAGAATTTTTAAATTGATATATTAATTATATTATAAGACATGTTTTGTATGAGGAAGACTCAGTCTTCAACAAGGACATGTGATCAAGAATGTAGGGTGTGCAAGCAAAGATCTAGGTTATATTGGTCAAATACCAAAAATGAATGCTTAAAGACTCTTTAAAATTTATATAAAAGCCTCATATCTACCCTTAAACCAATTTTGATCAGGATGATGAGATATATTCAAGGAAGTGTTACATTGGGTTTGAGAAAGACTAAGTGAAGGTTTCATCTCCTAGTTTTTTGGGTTGCCTTTATCTCTCTTTCCTCATCAATTATCTATATATAAGCCTATGTTTGGAATTTGAAATTATATTTAAACTAAGTTTTTGAAATCCCATGATCATAAAAAAAAAATTACTTTCCTATTTTGAATGAAAAAAACTAAATTCATGCCTCCTCAAATCTTGTGTTTAGTGTATGTTAATGGTTAGTTGATGAATGACAGTGATAGTACATGCTTCCTATTATCTTGTCCTTTCCTCTTTACCCATTTTCATATGTTATTTCATCCTTATAGGTTAAATAATGTGCTTAAATCATCTTTTATGTATGTTAAGTGTGATATTTCATTAGTGTCTTTGAAAGACTTACTGATCGGTTACCTTAGATCATGTATTAATCCAAGTATCTATATGAAATGTTGATGTTTGGAGACTCTCATTTTTAAGATAAATCAGGTACATGTTCTTATCCAGACTTATTATTTCATATGAGACAAGTGGAGGATATATTTTGGTGTATCACCTCAGTTAGATAGGTTTTCCTTCTTCTCTTTTCCCTTGTAAGATGGTAGAGTAGAGAAGAGATCCTAACTAATATATCAAGGGGATATGTCCTTAGAATATAGACATTAAACCCATATATTAGGCCACCCATAGCCTAGGATTGTATTTATATTACTTTAGACTTTGAAGGTTTGAAACTACCTTCACAAGGGTGCAAGTCTAGTAGTTAACAGTTCCTTTTATAACCTTTAATTTAAAGTATTATTCTTGAAGAGGAATTTATGACTTGTACCTTTTCATTATATATGAATCATCCCAGTATTTTTCAATTCCAAGAGGTGTGATTATAGTGTGAGATAAATATTAATCTAGAGGATTAAAATTTAACTTGTATAGTTGATCATTTATCATATAATCCATGTTGATATCATCATAATTATAATCATAGTATGTAACGATGCCATCTTAAATTATTGAATTTAATACTAAAAGAAGATCAGGTATAAGTTTTAACTACTCTATATTAGCTTGTGGTTCATGCTTTATAGTTACTTTATATGTTATTATTTTTTCCTTGTCCTTTTCAATACTTGACTCACTCACCTCATATATATGCATTTGAGCTACTAGAATGGGTTGTGATAGAGGAATGATATAATTATCTTAAAACTATGATTGGTTATAACTAGTATATTGGCTCATCTTACATTGTTTAAAAGGATTACCATCTATTGGTTGTGTGTAAAAAATAGAATTCATGCATGAACTTGATAAATATGTGTAATTTTGATAGTAATACTTTTATAACATGCATCCAAGGTCACCCCAAAATTAAGTTATAATTTAATTAATCATGCATAATGTGGAAGGTATTAGGTACCACCTTGGGACACAATTTTACATCCAATGATATGGTTCCAAGTATTTGATTTAGAGTGTTTTGAAATCCATTTATGGTTTGATGTGATTTTTGAATATTATTTATGTTTATCCCTAATTATTACAAGAAGGTAGTGTTATGGATATTCAATTTAGAACCATTATCTACCAACACATGTTTGACCATTTTACTTTGTACTTTAACTTGAGAGAATAATGTTAGAATATATTCTCTTGTGTGTTTCATAGACACATCTTCTTTGTCAAAGGTGATGACATTTTCTATATCCTTGAATTCATTCCTGATAGAATAAAATTATACAAATTATGTATCATTAGGGTGAATTTTTTCTTGCAATGCCTTATATAATATATCTTTATAGATCATTGATTTGTTTAGTAAATTCAAGATATAAATTTTAACATGGGTGTTCTTCAATTAATCTATGTTGTCATAATATTTTGTTTAATTATATTACTTTTTGGGATGTGGAGGGGGTTGAGGAGAAACAAGGTGAATACCTTTATTTGGTTGCCCATGATTGGGAACCTTACCTTGTACAATGTTGACAACATGAAATGTGGAATCCAAAATAAGTTATGGATGAATAATGGGAGTGGAATGGTAACTTGTAAAAACTTTAGGTTTATGGGAAGGAGGCACAAAAGGAGTCATTCATGCCCTTTGGTGTTTAGTGATAACAAAAGGAAACCTAGTTTGGATGTTGAAAAAAAAATGGTTTAAGGAAGGCTTATGATTTTTATTGTTATTTTTAGCTTAATTATTGTTCTTAGATTTGATCCATTTTTTGTATACTTTATCCAAATAAAATAAAATATCCAAGTATAAAATATGAAAATATTTCCTTCATGACTTGCCTTAAAAATTAAAGACAATGTTAATTCATTATAGCCATAAGTAATGTGTATTATTGGGGAATAATTATAAATCAGGTGTAAAAATAAAAGCTTAAGGCTAAAATATAAGACCCTAGAAGGATAAAACCCTAAATAGATACCTAGGGTTTGACAATGTTCAATTAGTGTATGTGTTCACCAATATGCTTTACCATAATTTATCTTTATAAAGCCCTAGTAGGATGGAAACTAGTATTTGAAGTTAGATTGATAAATATGGCATTCAAGCATACATTGGAATGTAAAATATTGCAATTAAATTTAATGAATTGAAAATTGGAATTGCTAAATGTAGTAAGTAAAAAAAGGAATGAGTACTTATATTTTTTGACTAATTATTTGATTGTGACTAACTTATGATAATGGAAAACATATTGAAATAGGCTTGTGATTTATTTGGTTTACAACCTTGTTTTTATCTATACGTGGTCAATTTTATTAGTTTTGGTTTAGTATCAACCATCAATAATACCTTGAGTGGTCTATAGTGACCTTTGTCAAAATATATGTTTGTGACCATATAGTCACCTTTTCAATCTCTGAAACCTATGCATGTACGATGTCAAACCCATGATGATGTGTTTAACTTTCAAAATAAACCTCTTTCACCTTAAAACCCTAGTTTTGATTATTAGGGCTATAAATATACATAATATTGAAAAATTTAATGGGTTGAGTTAAACCTAATCACCCCTATTTATTATTTATTGCTACTTTTGTATCTGATACTCTAAGGAGATAAATCGATCCACACATAGTTATCCCACCTGGTGTGATTATGAAATTATGCTTCTTTGATATATAAATGAAGTTAATGATTTAGATTTGATAATTAAAAATGATTGTTTTTACTTGGATTTGGTATGTTTTATGCTTGAATTATGACTATTCCTATTGATTTATTCAAAATTTGGGAACAAGATTTTTTTCTCAGTGTGTAGTCCTGATTTAACTTTTTTTGGGAATAATGGAGTTTTATTCTTATTTTATTTAAGGGTATGGATTAAAACATAATTAAATAATATTGAAATATTTATTCCTAATTTTTATAATTTATTTGTCTTTTTTGCCTTTCTAATAATAACAATAAATAAGGATAAAATATGACTCAGCTAGAAATAAGCTAATATGGATGACACAAGGTCTAAAAATGGTTATACAGGACTAGGACAATGTCACAAATTAAAATCTAGATTTCATTAAGTGAAAGGATAGGAATGAAAAAAATGGGACACTTTTGGGTCCAATTTCATTTTCCACTTCTAACACTATTATCCAAATTTCTCACAAAGACCTAAAACTTTTTGGGTTTATCTATTGTGCCTGTGTGAGTCTGCGTATGAAATATTAAGTGTTAGTTATCGATGAAACTCATTATAGAGCTATTTAATCTTCAAAACTAAAGACCATTATTATTGATAAAACATGAGAAAGAGGGGTGGGTTATTGTGTGTAAGATGTATTGAATGTGTAATCCACACTCCTTGTGTGAGAACACTACCTATATTCTAATAATCCAAAGAGGGATCAATAAACATGTAGTTCTCCAACCTAATGTGATTTGTACAATAATGTAATGTGGATGAAAAATTTCAAATTGAAATTGTTTGATGTGGCTAGGGATTTGTATGAGAGTTTAAATGTGTTTGCATCTATGTTGGGTGACTATATGTAGAGAATAGGGAAATTTGCCTTAGTAATCTACTTGTATTCTTGCTTGCTTTGTAAGATTTGTCACCTCCCTTTGTAAATGAAATTTGGATGGAATTTTATAGGAAACTATTGGTCATGGGTTAGATGTATTCAAGCTATCATGACATGATTAAGGATAGGAATCAAATAAAAATGATTGTTGGGGCTTACAGTGTAATCAGATAAGAGCATAAAAATAAGACACCCTAGGGTCTAATGCTATAGTCCAAGTATGGCACTCCTATCCTATAGTTTTAGGACCTAGAGGATAGGATTATCCTAGGAAATATAGCTTGGGTGAGGTGGAATCATCGTTAAGAAGGTTTGGGTTGATTGAGAATAAGTAAAAAGGTGTCTATAATGGTCATAAGAGTATGCAAAAAGGACCTATGGATTGGGTGGCACAAGCCACACTCAAACTACCAATTTAGACATTTTATATGACTACATTTAACCCCCCTTTATTCTAGTGATGCAACAAATTGAAATACTAGGATAAAGGAAAAATAGAAAGCATACCTAAACTTATCTACAAGGTTAAAGCCCATGGATATGTGTGATGTGGAATGATGCCAGGTATGTGTTGGGTATGTGTTGGATATATGTTGTACCAAGAGTAATATCGAGAATAGAGATAAGTGCTCAATTCCTTAAGAGTGGCTCAATAATGCAAAGGTTATCTATTTGGATCCATCATCACCCATTAAGTGAAGTTATGTGATCTTATGTGTGTTAATTGATGTTTGAACTATGTGTCTAATCCCTCTGAGTAGGTGGATCAAGAATACAAAGTCTATCTAGTCCTTTGGATGCATCATTGCATCCAATGTGCGAAGCTATAAACTGATACCAATATGAATGTGTTTCATATAAAATGGCTCCTAAAGCCTGTGAATGCTTTGTAATCTAGCAAGATGGTATGGATATCCAAATGTGTACTAGAAACTAGGCCAATCTTGGCCACTTTGAAAGGTAGATATTAGGCTTGTATGAAGCCACTCTAAAATTGGGAATTAGGCTTTATGAAAGACAATTCAAAATTATGCCAACCACTTGTAGATGGAATAAGGCATGCAACTACTGAGAATACCTAGTAATGTAATGAACTAGAAAGAAGAGAAGGCAAATGTACTATGCACATTGCCCCCAATTACTAATGTTTGTAATATGGATTTTGATCTAGAAGTTGTACCAACTACCTAATCTAAAATTGGGAGTGAGATCCATCATGTCGTGCATGATGGCCCCTATATCTATATTTTTTAATAAAAATTATAGTAAAATTTCCCAATTTGAACTAAATTATAGCTGACAAAATTATAACTAAACTTACCTTTCTATATATTTCTAATTTTTTTTTCTATTTGGATAAGAGTACCAAAAACATGACACTTTGCTATCTAGTGCTATAGTCCAAATATGACACTCTTATCCTTTATTTTTTTATCATTATTTTGTATTCATAACTATGTTTTTGGTTTATTCTACCTAAATTGACTTTTGAATGTTGTTATGAGTGTTCTGAAAACTAATTTTACATTCATAAAGGGATCTGATCTATGTGACAAGACCCCTATTTATTTCCCCCTCTTTTGTAGGTAGGAATGAAGACCTTGAAATGAATTTCCTCAAAATAAATATCCCTATAAGTGTTTAATGCTAAAAATAGATGATATATAAATGATAATAAAAAAGATGTCTCAAGATATAACATAGTTTGTTATGGAGATTGTTAGATCAATAGGGGTATGCCTAGATAGATGTAACAATGTAATAGCATTAGTTGTTAGTTTTCAAGGAGGGATGGAGTATGATTTCCATCTTGACATCCATAGAACCAAGATAATGCATGATGTGGATCATGGCACTGCAAACAATTGAGAATCAATAAGTAAGCCCAAAAGGCAAAAAATGTACAAATGAGGCCAAGGGGCCAAGAAAACAAGGGACATGGGCACATGTTACTCAAAATAGGAAAGCAAGCATATAAGGCATGTCCAAATTATAAATACACATATACTTAAATTGAGCAAGGTTGGCATGAGGGCCACATGCACATTGAAGATTACAAGAAAAGGACATTAGCAGATGTCCTAAATCACACACAATAATAGAAGCAAAGGACATTGGTAAATTTACTAAATCACATACAAGAGATAAAATAGGAACTAAGAAAGGTAATTACATCTAGCTATGCAAAATAATAAAGGAAGGAATGTAAATGTTACAAATACAATCACATATAATTAATCAAAACAAGAAGTGAAAGTATGTAAAACATGTAATATAAGACTAGGTAGATGTTAAAAAACACACAAGTTCTATATACTACTGAGTGTCGATAGATTAATTTATATAAGCTAGTAATTAATATACATGAATATGATAACTAGAGTGTGTGGTGCAGGAATGACATAACATGGATGATGTAGTCATGTATAAATTACCCCCAGTCAGTAAATATGTTGATGTATGTCTCAAATGTATAAGTATAATTCCCCCTTAATGAGTAGAGTGAAGCAATCAAGGATCTAGGTGTCACTACACACTCTCAAATAAGATCAAGTGAAGCATGGTCATGTAGATAAATCAGCAAATAATAACATAGAACAACAAAATGTAAGTCTACCATGGTTGTAGAAATGTAAAGCATGGATAATGCATACAGTTGAAATGGTTTTGATGTTTTTTATTTATTTGAATGTTTTTATATTTTTAAAATAAGCTATGTATAAGAAATCATAAGGAAACTATGTAAAATTAATTGAAAAGAATTTATGTACAAGAAAGACTACGAAGAAATGATACTAATTGATGAGTCTCATGAGAGATTCCCTATCATGGTGTCTTGTATCAAACAAAGGATTCATGCATGATTATGAAGCTTGAGGAAATGGATATGAATATGAATCTAAATATTTAGATTCATGGTCAATATCTTGGAAATAATAATAATATTTATTGTTCCACTCATTATTATCTTGATTTTGAACCAATGGAATGCTAGTGTTGACTTTTGTTGTATCTAGATCTTATCCTTTGATAAATTGAGTCTGTGAATGATTTGATTTAGGATGTTAAATTAATCCCAAACCTTGGTGATAAACATTATCAAATGCTATAATAGGAGTAGTGATTCCTTGAGCATGCTTTTCCAACCCTTGAACTTGATAATCAAATTATTGTAGATATGTTTGACCAAACCCATACTAATTTAAACGTTGAGCCTCATTTTACATAGTAGATTTACATCTTTTTTGTGCTTTAATTGTGCTTTTGGTACTATTTCTTTATTTTTTATCCTTTTGTTCTTTTGAGTTGTGCTTTGGTAACCAGTTTTATATTATTTTTAAATTTGGCCCTTTGTGAATGTGTTCTTATGTCATTATGGATTTATCGACTGATTTACCTTATATAGGGTCCTTATTAGCAATTTTTTTTGTATATTTTTTATAATGCCAAACATAAAAGTGTGTGATGCCTATGTATTCTATGATATGCATAATAATATCTGGATCTTCTCATTAGATAAATAGGAGGTAGTTTGATTAACTTAGATTTAATCATTTCCCTTAGTAACTCAATTGAAATCTTATTTAATATTTGAATTCTTTTTGGATCACTAATTATAGAGTTAATTTTTTTATTATTATTTTGATATGTAACATTACTTGCAACAAATCGACTAGGTGAAGGTGCATATACATGATTGGAACTAGGGTGTCTTTGAGGCTTTTGTATTATAATCTATGTTTCCAATGTTGTGATATTTTCATGTAATAGATGATTCTAAATTTGTAAATCTAAAATTGACTTGGTCATACTAGTGATTTGATCCCTTAGAGTCTCACAAGTGTAAACCCTAGTTGATTTTGATTGAACATGTAAGCACATTGTAGAGGGTTTGAAGAAGATATAGGATAAATATATGCATTAAGAACAATATTATAGGCTGCCTCACCATTTGGAGAAGTGATAACATGGACATGGTTAGAGGGAAACTAATTATAGAGTTACTTTTTATCGCCCTCTTGGTGGAGAGGAGGAGAAGGAAATTCTTTCTTGTGCATAAGATATGACATTGAAACTTGACAGGTGGTTGTTAGCTTATGCAATGGATCCTCTAAATATGTAAGGAGTTTATTCTTAATTTAATTACACATAATAGAGAGATAACATGTTAAGGAAGTAATGAAATATTGTATTAAAGTAAAGTAAAAATTGATTTGGAGGAAATGGATCTTAATATTTTGAGCAATAAATTTCTTAATGTCATCCCTTATTATAAAAAGTAAGCATGAAAGGGAAAAAATGAAGCTTTGAATTAAAATATAGTAAACTTCATCATTCATATACATGATAGGGCCAAGTATGAACTCTTTATTGTTTGTAAGAAATGTTTTTAAATTAGTGAGATCCATTTTTTATTTTTATGTGAAATCTAATTTTGATATAATGTGATACCTCAAAAGCATAGGGACCTAGTATATGAAACTAGGGTTTGAAAGAGAATGATTTTAAAAATTACTAAGTTAAATTTTAAAAATTAAATGTGAAAGTTCAATCTAAATATATATAAAAAAATTAAAAAATATTGGAAAAATTAGTAATAAATTTTCTCTAGGGTTTTTATGCTCAAATGAAGTACGTCGGGTTCACTAAATGATTTAATTTTTTTTGAAATAATGGAGTTTTATTCCTATTTTAGTTAATGGTCTAGATTAATAAATAAGTAAATAATATTACAATAATTATAGTCCTAATTTTTTTAATTTATTTGTCTTTTTATCTTTCTAATAATAGCAATAAATAAGGAAAAAAATATGACTTAGCTAGAAATAGGATGATACAGATGATACAAGGTCTGAAACTAGCTATGTAAGACTGGGATAGTGTTGTAAATCATAATCTATATTTCATTTTAAGAAAGGATAAGAGAACTAAAAATAGGACACTTTAGGGTCCAACACTATTGTTCACTTCTGCCACTATTGTCCAAACTACTCGCATAGACCTAAAACTTTCTAGGTTTATCCATTGTGCCTATGTGAGCCTACCTATGAAATTTAAGTGTTGGTTATCGATGAAACTCCTTATATAGATATTTAATATTGAAAACCCTAAACCTTCATTATTATTTAGAAATAGGGGGGTTAGTGTGTGTAAGATGTACTGAACATGTAATCCACACCCTTTGTGTGTGTACACTACCTACATACCAATACTCTGAAGAGGGATCAAGCCATATGTTGTTCTCCCACCTAATGTGATTTGTGTAATAGTGTAAATAAGATGAAAAATGCCAAATTGAGACTGTTTGAGGTGGATATGGACTGATATGAGAGTTTGAATATGTTTTTAGCTGTATTGGGTGATTATATGTAGAGAATAGGGAAATGTGCCTTAGTAGTTTGCCTATATTCTTTCTTACTTTGTAGTATTTGTCACCTCCCTTTGTAAATTACCTTTGCATGGGATTTTATAGGGAACTATTGGTCATGGGTTTGATGTATTTTCACTAGGCTAACATGATGATGGATAGGAATCAGATAAAAAAGATCATTAGGGCTTAAAGTGCAATTAGATAAGAGCACTAAAAATGGGACAGCCTAAGGTCTGGAGCAATAGTCCAAGTATGGAACTCCTATCCTATAGTTTTAATACCTAGGGGATAAGATTAGTTTAGGAAATATAGCCTAGGTGAGGTGGAATCATCATTAAAAAGGTTTGGGTTGAATAGGAATAAGTAAAAAGGTGTCTAGAAGGGTTATAAGAGCATGCAAAAAGGACCTATGGATTGGGTGTCACAAACCACACTCAAACTAGTAATTTACACATTTTATATGATTATAATTAATATGTAGTTATGTATTAGATAAGTACCAAGTCCCCTATTAAATGAGACCTTGATTTGTGTGTGTGTGTGTGTGTGTGTGTGTGTGTGTGTGTGTGTGTGTGTGTGTGTGTGTGTGTGTGTGTGTGTGTGTGTGTGTGTGTGTGTGTGTGTGTGTGTGTGTGTGTGTGTGTGTGTGTATGTGTGTGTGTGTGTGTGTGTGTGTGTGTGTGTGTAAAAGTACAATTGGGTAATTTATCATGCCACTAACACATTAGGTAGATGGGTTGACCCTAATTATAGATTTAATTTTAAAAAGTAACCTTTGTTGGGATAGGGTCATTATCATTAGGCTTAGGTCAATATTGATTGGCAATACTAACCTAGTTTAATGTTACTAATGCATGCATAATATGACTGAATTGAAGGTCTAAATATGTTTATGCAGAATGGCAAGTAGGTTTAAAATATATAATGAGGTTCGTGTAGGTGTGTAATAACATAGAAAAAGGATAAAACTCATAATTTAGCATGTAGGTTTGAGATAATGTGAGTTAGGACCATATTTTTCCACATAAGTCATGTGTGATAAATGTATTTCAAGCTTGTTTCATTATCTAATATAAAATACTATAATTTAGTATCTAAAAATACTAATGTGACTCCACATATTTCATATATTCATTATCTTGGTCATCGAAATGCAATACTAATTCAAATACCAAAACATATAATGATTCAATTTTTCATTTAAAACTCTATGAAATGAGGGAAACAATTTAATAATTATCATAAACATCTAGAAAACCTAACCACATGCTTTCATCTTTGGACATATTACATAACCTTTGGCTTAATAAGTGCTTGTTCATCCTTTGCATCTATCATTTTGTATCCCAATTTTATAATATTTAATGGAAATTGGGATCCATATCAACACATGAAAACCTTATTTTAATCTTTTATAGGATATCACAATGACTAAATTCTTATAACCAAAATGTTTCCTAGAATTCTCATAGGATATGATTTAGATTGGTTTTATTATTTACCTGAATGATTTATGAATATAACTCAGGAGCTACTTGACCTATTATTAGTGCATTTTTCAATAAGAATTAGTAAAAACATAGACTTTCACAAATTTCTCAAATCAAACAAAAGAATTGATTAACATATTATAAACTATGTTCTTAGATTCAAAACCATGCTTAATAATATGTTACATGAAGTTCACGATAGTGATTTTTAAATCATATTCTTAAATAATTCACTCAATAATCTCAAGGAAAAGGCCATATGTAACAAATAAAATTAATTTTATTACCTTTACCATACATTTTAATACATTTATATTAGGCTTATGGATGTTAATATGTTAAATTATACATCACTATATTCAAAATCCATTATTCCCATCTATTAAGGAAAATCAACATTCAAACCTAAAACTAATGATATGCCTATTTTTCAAAATAATAATGAGGATAAAATTATATTTATATTTTCTCAATAAAAAAATAAGATATCATTTCCACTTACTAAGAAATAATAAAATTTACATGATGGATCCACCTCATCAAATAAAAAAAGAGGCTACTTGAATGTAATGTCATAACTTTTCATGAATTAATTTAATGAGATATAACTCAACCAAGACCTAAAGGCTATTATTATAGTTTTTTTGGTGATTTAAATTATGCCTCAAGACATTCAACTGATATATGTTTCAAATTACATCATTAAATTCAAGATCTAATTGATATTAATGAAATTTTGATATATGGACATAGCTATAAAGCTAGTGAATTAGTAACAACATCCAACAAAAATTAGAAAATATTTAACAATCCATTATAATATCATAATGATTAAAATAAAAACTTTGTGCATATTAAAAATTATATAAATCATTACGAAATACAACCTCAGCATGATATTGATAACATCATTGGCATGGTGTAGAGGTATGAAATGTAAGCTCATTTCATTACATTTTATGAGAAGAAAATACCTAACAATAAATTAAAAAATGTTATAATATTTATACATAGGTTTATTGAAATAAACATTTGAAATATATGGAAAGTGAGGATAAAGATAACAGAAAATATGTGAAAGGCACTCAAAATTTTGAATTTAATTTTAGGCATGAAAATTAGACAATGACTACTAATGCTAAGAAAGACTCACAAGATGGCAAGTCAGGGAGTGGGAATGATGGGAAAGTCATGGGAGATGATTCTTTTAATTAAATGGTCATAAAAAGGGTTTCACTCTAAAAAAATTCTATCTCTAATTGAGACATTCTAAAATCCCCTCTATTTTATGTAGATTGGGTGTTGGAAAAAAGACTGGTGGGGTAGGACTCCTCCAACTTTTAGTTTGAACTATTAGTGGATAACAAAAATTTGTGTAAATGTCCCTAGCAAAATTCTAGAAAAGGCCAATTTGAAACTAGTGAATTCCATTTTGGCAAATATTGAATGGATTCAAGCCCAACATTGATTCCTTTAGAAAATGGGCTACCCAAAAATGGAAAACCAAGGGTTAACTTAAAGTGGTTTCCCTAGCAAGAAATTTATTCTTGATTAACTTCACCAATTAGGAGGATTATTTAAAATTATTGATAGAGTGTCCATAGTTTATGATAAAGTCTAACATATGCATAAGGCACTATAAGGCAATCTCAAACTTAGTAATGCAATAATGTATGACATCCCCATGTGTGTTCTCCTCTAATAACTTCCACTTGAATATTAGGAACCAAAAGTGATTATGGGTATTGATATGGCCCTTTGCCAACCCATATAAATTGATCCCATCACCAAATCCTAAATAAGAATGGTGGAAACTATATTTTAGGTTTTTATCTTAGTAGATGAAACCCTCCTTCACTCAATCAAGCTAAAATCTAAGTACACAGAGTGGTCTCAGTGTATTGAGTATGAAAATGATTCTATCATCTATAACAAGTGTAATATCCTTGGTCACTCGACTAAAGATTCCCCTAAATCGATGTAAACCACCTAGGAAAATAAACTATTCTGGGGTAGGAAATTCGCACCCAACCCCTTAATTGGTATTAAGGATTCAACCAAAAAGGTAAAAGTCTCACATGTGGAGATAAACCCAATCCCTATTATGCGAAGCAATCTAAGGACCCACATGCTAAAACATAATATCTAAAAAAGTGTATCCCCTAATCCCCTAAATATGCTACCCCTAGTCTTAAAGGAGGGGAATCATTTGAAGAAGTGCCCAACAAGACCATGACTAGCCCAAGGGAAATAGGTGAAAAAAGGACAAATGTTTTTTTAAATAAAATTCCCCTTTTTAACTAGTAAGATCTACATTACATCCAAGACCTCATTGAAATGAGAAACCTAAGGGATACATGCACTAATTAGAATAACCCAATATATGAGGACCCAAAGGTGCAAAACTATGTTGAGTCTTTCATCCATTAAAACCCTTTATTCATGAGTGAAACAATTGAGACTCTTCAATCCCAGGCTAGCATTGTATCACTAAATGAAATGACATTTTGTTCAAATGATAGGGTCCAATGTTTAGTGACCTATACTCCCACTCATGATCTAAAATATGATGAAGGAAATTAGATGTAGTTGAAAACTAAGAAAGGTAAAAAGAAAATAGATGTGGGGGAAGGAATTAAACATCTAGGTAGGACTCCCAATCAAATGATCATAGAAAAGGAAATATATAGATAAATAGATAAGGGTAATCAAAGAACCCTTAAAACCACATTACTAGATTAAGGAAATGAAGTTCTAATTATGGAATGTGAGGGGGTTGAATAACCCCAAAAAATAGAGGCTAGTAAAAAATATAAGAGAAAGGAATGATCATCTTGTATTCATAGTATTAGAAACCAAAATGTCTAAATAATTGTTTGAGAGGCGTGTTGGTAAGATTTGGAAATATTCTGGTCACATCATCTCAAGCTCAAAGGGAGATTCTAGCGGGATTGCTATCTTATATAACTTGTAAGACTTGAAAGGATATGAATTAATTAGGAATAATAATGATGTGGATATTCTATTTAAGAACAAATATAATAATGATGAGTGGATAATGTCAAAATATATGCCCCTAAATCATAAATTTATAAAAGGAAAATATGGGAGGATTTAGTTAATTTTATGAAACTCAACATGGATTGGAATGGCTAGTGGCTAAGAATTTTGAATTCCCCCTAACCTTAGAAAAGAAAGGCAATCTAAATGATTTATCAAAATCATGAAAGATTCGAATGCTTTCATAATAGAGGATAGTATCATGGATGTGGAACTCGAGAGTAATCAATTTACATGGAAAAATAGGATAACTATAGAGGATCTAATTTAGGTAAGACTAGACATGTTTTTGGTTTCTCTAAATCGGGACTTACATTACACTAACTTTATTCTCTATACATTATTGGATCAGATAATAACCATATTATATTTTAAGGGTCCAAGGCTTTTAACCAAAAGAATATTTCATTTAGGTTTAAAATTATGTGGTTACATTACCTTGATCTCCCTGATTCCATAAAGTCATGGTGGAAAGAACCATTTTCAAAGATGGATATGTTTATTTTGGTAAAAAAACTCAATCATTTGAAAACAAAATTAAAAATTTGGAACAAGGAGATGTTTGGAAACATATTCACCTAAAATAACTCTATAGAAGAGGAGCTACAAAAATTATAAGAACATTCTTCTATCCAAAAAATAAATGAATAATAGATCTCATTTCAAAAGGACCTTATGTGAAAGTATCAAAAGCCTTGAAGCCAAACAAGAATAGTCTTAAAAAGAAGTCTAGATACATATGGCTTAAGGAAGTTGATAGAAATACCAAATTATTTCACCACTAGGATTCCAAAAATAGAAATCAAAATTTTATCTTTGAACTATTTCTTAAGGACAAAAGGAAATGTAAGGAAATAAATGATATAAATGAGAATATTATACTCTATTTTAAGAACTTGTTAAAGGAAAATGGCTCTCAATACACTAAAATAAAAGAAAAACTTCTAAAAGACCTCCCTAAGATGATTAGTTAATATAATAGCATGGACCTTCTCAATCCCTTTCTAATAAAAAGGTCAAATCAACTATCTTTTCCATGGAAGAAAGTAAGGCTCCCAGGCTAGATGGCTTCCCCCCCCCTCTTTTTAAAGAAATTCTGGGACATCATACACATAGATGTAGAGGTTGTGATTAGTAAAATTTTAGATCTAGTAATATCCTAAAGGAACGAATAACATGTTTTTGGTTCTCACCCCTAATAATATTGAAGATAATTAGCTAAAAGAGTTTATACTAATCATCCTATGCACTACCACTTTTAAGATATGCTCATTAACTCTAGTTATAAATATCCAACCCTTCTTGGAGAGAATTATAGTAGAACATTAGAGAGCCGTTATTTCTAGATGAAAAATTACCAATAGAATCAATACCATCCTTGAGGCCCTACACTCTATTTAAAACTCCTCAAAACAAGGTATGTTTGTTAAATTGGACATGAATAAATCATATAATATAGTTTCATGGAGGTTTATTAATAAAGATCTTGAAAGGTTTGGATTCAATCCCCCCTTATGAGAACTCATTTTCAGTATTATCTCTACTCCCAAGTAATCCATACTGATTAAGGGCATCCCTAAAGGTTATTTTTTAACCAACAGAGGTCTGAGAAAAGGGGATCCCCTATCTCCTTGCCTCTTTATCTTCCTTGTTGAAACTGTAGGTAGAAGCATCTAGGCTACTTGGGAACATGGCATAATTAGTGGCATCAATATGGATAGAACACCATCCTAATCACACATGATTAATTTTAAAATGGAATATTCCTCCTCAATGAGGACTCTATAACTAAATTTAGGACCCTCAAAATAATTCTCATGGATTATGATAAAGTATTGAATCACGTTATCAACTTCAAAAAAAGATCAATTTTATTCCTTAACACTCCTATTGGACTACATAAGAAGTGGGTCATTATAATTAGGTTTTGTATCAAAAAATTTCCTTCCACTTATATGGGGATTCAAATCTTTGTAGGTAAAATGTTTTCTAAATTTTTGAACCCCCTCGTGGATAGAATACAAAATAATATTTTTGGATGGAAAGGACATCTTCTATCATAGGTTGGAAAACTCTAATTAATAAAAAGTTCCATCCAAATTATAATATTATACTTCATGCCTCTTTTACATATCCTTAGGAAACTAGATGACAAAATTAAACAAATTGAATGCAACTTACTCTTGAGAGGGTCTAAATAAAGACTTATATTTCCCATGGTCCCATGGGATAAGGCATGTCTTCCTAAAACAAATGGAGGGATGAGACTCTAGAGGGTAAAAAACATGAATAATGCCCTAAAGGAGGATAATATATGGATTCTTATAATCAAGGCCAAGTACTTAGAAGGAGGCAATGAGGATATCTTCATCTAAGAAGAAGGCCTAAGATATCGTTCAACTTTTTAGAAAACCATTTATAGATACAAAAATATCTTCCAAAAAGGTTTTAGGTGGTCAGTTATAAATCTAGAAATGGTTTCCTTTTGAGATGACCAATGGATTTCATAGACTCCTATTTATACTTAGATTCCCTTGAATACTCTAATCCTTGCATTCAAATCATCATGGGTCATAAAAGTCAAAGATTATTGATCTTGTATGGATGGCATATTTAAATGGAAATATCTTCTTTTGGACTCTAATGTTAAAGTGATGCAATATTTACATTAACTTATTTCTAAACTCTAAACATTACACATTCCTTTCTTCTTCAAGGATGACATCTTGCTATGTCTAGCTGAAGATAGTGGGGCCTTCTCAGTGAAATTTGGATACTTGGCTTAGATGGATCCTGAGGAGGAGAGGGAGTATTGAAGACCTCTTTAAGTATAACACTTCACTCCTAAGGTAAACATATTTATTTGGTTAACATCCTATTATAGAATCCTCACTACTAATAACTTTGCCAAACATGGCATGGTTATCCCGAATAGGTGTGCCCTCTACAAAACTTATGAAGAATCAATTAACCACATTTTATTATCCTACCCTTCTGGGACTCTAGTTTTGGATTAGTTCTTAATTTTTTTTAATTTTACTGGGTCCATCCTTATTCTATTTTGGATCTCATTACTTAATGGAATCCACCCTGGACCTTGCACTCCCTATCCTTATTATGACATCTTGCCCTTCTGTGGTTGTTCTAGGAAATTTGGAAGGTTTGTATTGAATGAATATTGTCTGATAAAATAAGGAACATCAAGTCCATCCTCACTCATTTATGATCTATCATGGATAATTGGAGGGCCTTTATTACTAAATACAAGCACCTGAGTTCAATTGATGAACACTCTATTCTTCTTGATTGGAACCTCTCCTATGTTATTGATGTTTCCAAGATGAAATTTAAAAAGAGCCTTACCAAATGGTCCAATATTCCTTTGGGATAGATGAATATAAAATTTGATGGTGCATCAAAAGGCAACCCAGGTAAAGTAGGGGGTGGTGGAGTCATCAGAGATCCCAAAGGAGTGGTCATGGTAGCTTATGAAATCCCCCTAGAAGTTAAAACTAATCAAATAGCTAAAGTTAAATCTGCTCTATAGGGTATCTAGCTTGTTTCACATGCCAAGGTTTCTAAGATCACCATGAAGAGTGATTATCTCAACATTATAAATTCCTTATCCAGAAAAGTTACCCCCTCTCACACCACTAAGTAAATTATTGATAATTCCAAAAGACCTTTTGTGTTCTTTAAAAAGGTGACCATTGGGAATATTTTTAGGGAAGGAAATTTAGTTGTTAATAGATTTTAAAATATAGGGGTAGGGTACCCCTCACTAGTCATAGGGTAAGGGTCTATAAACTTAACATCACATTTATTAAAAGTGATACATAATGATTTGGATATCATATCATAATCATCATTAGGGTTGGTTATATTTAGGAGGCTCAAATTTGTACATGCATATCTTAAACCCCTCTCTAAATAATCATTATAGTGATCAAGTGAAACTTCTTTATGTAAATGTAATGCCCAAAATTTCACCGAAATAAAACCCATAAAAATAGTACATTTTTTTCTTGTGCAACACTAAATATGCACATAACACTTCAAACATTAACACAACCATACTAATGCATGTATTAACTACATTATTCTTCTAATCCATCATCACTAAGAAAAGGTAACCTTATATGTATATGACCACACTCAATGTATGTTATATGGAATGTATATGCTCACCTTCATAATTCAAAAAAAAACATAAATATGTATAACAAGATAGATGTGACTAAGCTATGTTGAATACATAAAAATCAATGTGCAAGACTACATTCAAAATGCTACTCAAGGGATATCAAGTATAGATTAAAATAATGAAACCCTTACTTAAGCTCATTCTAAATGGTATGGAACATGATCTGTCAATAGATCTTTGACACCTTGCTTCTTCCACTATAATTATAAGCACATTAAGACTATGTTATGATTCTATATTTTCACTATATATATCATGATATTATGTTATTAACATTATGATTGTTAGATTAGTTATTAACTATTTTTTAAATAGATTATTATGGTATTTTATAAATTACTATTATATTCATACTTAATTCTATGATTAAATACCTTTATCTACTAAATTTCTACTAATGATTATTTTATAATCTATATTGATTATCTATTTATGATATAATGTGATTTATGCCATTTTGGTGGTTGTAGGCTTTGTCTATGAACTAAGCAGGTGATAGAGGTAGTATTCCTGAAACTAATGAGTTCTAAACATATAGACATGCCTAACAAGTATACTTATTATTTGATTTTCCTTCACACACTTTGATTTATTTGTTATATTTATTAGTTGTGGTCCTTGTGTTGGTGATTGTTTTTGTACCTTACCGATTTCATTATGAGTCATTATTTATTATTATAGTTAATTATAATTCATTACATGTTTATCAACCATAGTATTTTCATATGCATAGCTCCATTGTCTACTTTCCATAGGTCTCCAAACCTCTCTTAATCTCCATTAATCCTATCAACCTATTCAATTTTTTACCTAGACCAAACTAAACCCACTTAGACCTAACACCCCCCCTTGGGAACCCTTGTCTCTTTTTGTTCCTACCCTAACCCCTTCGACCTACAACTATTATTTAAGGTTTTGGCATATTTTTTTAATGACTATGAATAGTCATGGCTTGACTTAAACATAGTTTAATTTGATTATTATATTTTAATACCATATCAACATAGGTTGATGGTTTGTGAGGGAAATAAGTAAACCTCATTTAATGAGGTAGGTCACATTATTGTGGAGGTTTCAATGTTTATCCACTTAGTTTATGCTTAATCTTATTTTATCAACACCAATACTCTTTTATATTGGATGAGGGTTACTTAGTCATTGAGCCTTCTAGACTAACCATTAATGGTGATGTTAGTGGGGATTGCCTTGGGATTTAGAGGGTTTATCTATCCTCTTGGAGTTTAATGTGAAATAATTGGGGGTATGGGGTGATGAAAAAAATTATGAGGAGGGTGGATAGTAGGCATAAGTGTTACAAATATAGAAAAATTAGGGTACAAACAATGAAACAACTTGACTAGTTTTAATGGTGATCTAGATGGTTTGGAAAATATATAGTGATGTTTGGCAAGTCTTAGAGATTTTCATCAATTTGAAATTTTGGTATATTATATGTGTTTTCAAGTAATTCTTTTGGGTTTTTATGGTTGTTTTTCATTATTGTGTTGATATAGTAGTAAAAGAATTTAGAGACTACGCATACAACTGGAAGTCTTTGAACTTTTAGGTGCATACACAGACCATTTACAACTATATATTGATATATTTATTTTATATAAAGTCTAGTTCAAATATTTATCTTTATACAATCATTTAGTTATTTTCTTGAATATGGTGCAGACTATGTTTCATACATAAGGATTTGAAATGATTACGTATTGTCTGTGTGTTTAAAAAGATGACTAAGTTTTATCATAATGGCTAAATGTTGTAATGCTTGACAAGATATATATCTTTAGATATGATGAATGTGTGATCATTTTTAGTGACTATGTTTAATTATAATGGTCAAATGTTATAAAGGTTGATAAGTTTGGTGTCCTTGGAAATCATGACCATGTGTTCATTTTGATGACTATGTTTTATTTAATCGACTAAGTCTTCTTAAATATATGTTGATAATTATGTTGTATTAAGTGAATTCTATGTGGATTTATCATAGATATGTATATGGTGTCTGAGTTAGTAGTAACTATGGGTGTTCGCTTATGGATAAGTTAAAACCCAAAGTGACTATGTTTGACTATGTCAATGAAAAATAACTAGGTCTTCTGAATATGTTACGGTTGGTGTTAACTATGTTCTTTGAAAATGATCTTGGTCATAATTGAGTTTATTGGATGAAACCATTTTTTTTGATGTTACTTAAAAAAGGTAGTGAGTTTTATAATCTATGTTATTAAATTTCCTGATGAACTTACTCATTATTCGATTATGAATATGTTGGATTTTTTGGGCATTATTATCTTGGGTTTTTGATTATATTATTATTGGGTTTTTGATATGATGTGTTTATAACAAAAATTCATGTTGACATATTTATGTTTGGTGTCTTGGTCATTATGGATGTTTTCTGTGTTGTATCAACTTGTTAAATGTTGAACTCGTTGTATCATTCAAATCAACCTTATCATTTATAAACCACGTTATTGTAAATAGATTGTGGTGTTTTCATTTGATAGTGTATGTAAGTCATGAATTTGAATTTTTTTTGGATTTTGGTTATGTAGTTTTGAGCTATGGTTTCAATGGAATTTCGTTTCAATTCAATAGAGCCTTGTCACTTTTGTATGATCGTAGATAATTTTGAATCGATTATGGAATTCCTTTATTAAGTGATTGTGTCATGGTTGACTATGTTGGGGTTTCTTTATCAATTATGAAAAGTTTTAAATTTATATATACACACACACACACATATACATATATAAATATATATATATATATATATACATATATATATATATATGTATATATATTTATGTATATGTATATACATATATGTATATATATATGTATGTATATATATATGTGTGTGTGTGTGTGTGTGTGTGTGTATATATATATGTATATATATATATATATATGTATGTATATATATGTGTATATATATAGACATACATATATATATATATGTATGTATGTATGTATGTGTATATATGTATATATATATGTAGATGTATATATATACACACACATATATATATGTGTGTATATATATATATATATGTATATATGTATATATATATACACATACATATATACATATATGTGTGTGTGTGTATACACATATACACACACGCACGCACGCACACACGCACCCACACACACACACACACACACACACACACACATTTTATATGGTGACAAGTTTTATGTAACTGTGTCATGACTAGGTTGTTGTTGGAAATTTATTTGTATGCCAACCCTAGTATTGATCAATATGATCTTGAAATTTATTGGGTTTTTATTATGCTATTATGAGTTCAATATGATGGTTATATTTACAATCATGCCCATATCATTTATTTCACTATGTTAAGCTTTAAGTTCAATATTTCAATGTGTCATATTATGATGTCTGTGAGTCATAAATAATTATATTATTAATACACTTGGATTTTACTTAGTCATTTTAAGGTTGTTGGGTCGTGTTTGGACCTATGACATATAGAGGCGCGGTTATTTATTTCTAATATGATTAGATTAATATTTATTAATTTATTTATAATATAATTGTGTCATTATTTAAATTATTTTCATTACTTATTAGAATGTGTGTATTTTCATTTTGGGACTAAACTTGAATATATATAAGTATATATTATGGGTTCAAATGGTTAAGACTGTTTAAGATATTGGAAGGGGTTTCAAGTAGGATAAACTCAAAATATATATAATGGATTACAATTAATACATTATATATCATTCAATTGTCTAATTTAACCATATTTGATTTTAATATATACTTAGATGGTTTAATTATTCTCATCTCACCTTGTAATGATTTGATTATGTTGCATGTGTATTTTTTGATATGTATTTTGTTTGGAGGTATATGTTCTTAGAATTCATTACCTATTCTTGGTTACCTCAACCACCATCTATTTGATGGTTGGAGTGGAGAGGGATATCAATGGAGGGCTCATAGGGCTGGTTGGGCGCATTTGTCCTCATCAATTGGTTTGTGTTCAACTCCATGCTTCGATGATTTCATATAGAAGATGGGAACAAATATATTTATTGATTTAATTAATTATTAACATGTATAGATGATGTAGATTATAATTGTTAATTGATGGTATATTTATCTTGTTGAATGTTAATGGATGTTATGAATAGATTTTGGAAATGGAATATTGAAGGGATAAATTAATTGTTGGTTGAAGCTATTATACTTGATACTTTATTCCTTATGATCCTAAAAAGATAGAATTGATTAAGCAAACCACTAGTTTATATATACTAATCCTATATTGATTTAATAATCCTTAAGTGGGATTTAGACGTGTAATGCATTTAATCCCTAGATGTTTGTTCATTATTATATTAATTCTTCATGGATCCAACATTATGGTATGAGATTGCTTTGATTTGTTGAATATTCATTATTAGTTCTTGATGTCAATTGAATTAAACCATGAACATTAACTTGAGATTTACTTAGACCTATCATATAATATTTAGTTTTGGAAATATATTCTAAATACAAGTTAATATTTAAGTTTTGATACTTTACATTAGTTGTTTAAATTCATAATGAATAAAGCTAGAAGTTGCATAGTAACTTGCATTAGTCGAATCATTGTTTGGATAGATTATTACTCTTGTTCATAATTACATAGACACATATAGGACACTTAACCCTTCATTAATGCATAATCTTGATAACTAGACCATGAAAATAATAAAACAAATGTTCCCTTCTATCATACACTTCATACTTATTTGGATGTGTGCAAGGTATGTTCCTTAGATACAATTATAAAATATCACTTCTAAATTTATGTATGTCGAATTATGAAATATGAAATTAATAATTATATACTTGTATTAATTAGTAAAAGAATTAATGTTTAATTAATTCTTATGATTCAAACAAGGATCATGTATAATAATTTTCTTAGATTACTTGATTAGATAAACACCTCTTACGAAAACCATAATATAATCCAAGATGATAAATAAGTTATTATATCAATTAATCCATTTGATAAAAAATTAATTTATGCACTCTCTATTTAACTCCTTATTAGCTATATGCTTTTCCATCCCTCTTGATAGTTTAACTTGCTTGGCTAGTTACCTTGGATTCCTAGCAAAAAACATTGTAAGAGTTCCTTAAATGGAATATTTTATTTGGGTTATACTAGTCTTGAAACTCAAATGAACTTTATTACCTAATAATTTTGAACTCCCTTCTTGAATTTTGCTATTTTTATACTTGTTTTCTAGTTGTCTAGTTTATTTGCAAAGACTTAAACTTAGTTTAATTTGATTATTATATTTTAATACCATATCAACATAGGTTGATGGTTTGTGAGGGAAATAAGTAAACCTCATTTAATGAGGTAGGTCACATTATTGTGGAGGTTTCAATGTTTATCCACTTAGTTTATGCTTAATATTATTTTATTAACACCAATACTCTTTTCTATTGGATGAGGGTCACGTAGTCATTGAGCCTTCCAGACTCACCATTAATGGTAAGGTTAGTGGGGATTGCCTTAGGATTTAGAGGGTTTATTTGTCCTCCTAGAATTTAATGTGAACTAATTAGGGGTATGGGGTAATGAAAAAAATAATGAGGGTGGACAGTAGGCATAAGTGTTACAAAGATAGAAAAATCAGGGTATAAACAATGAAATAGCTTGACTAGTTTTAATGGTGATCTAGATGGTTTGGAAAATATATAGTGATGTTTGGCAAGTCTTAGAGCTTTTCATAAATTTGAAATTTTCTTATCTTCTATGTGTTTTCAAGTAATTCTTTTGGGTTTTTATGGTTGCTTTTCATTATTGTGTTGATATAATGGTAAAAAAATTTAGAGGCTACGCGTACAACTGGAAGTCTTTAAACTTTTAGGAGCATACACAGACCAATTACAACTACATATTGATATATTTATTTTATATAAACTCAAAATAAATGTATATAAAGTAGATATATAAATTCTAGTTCAAATATTTATCTTTATACAATCATTTAGTTATTTTTTTGAATATGGTGCAGACTGTGTTTCATACATAAGGATTTGAAATGATTACGTGTTGTCTGTGTGTTCAAAAAGATGACTAAGTTTTATCATAATGGCTAAATGTTTTAATGCTTGACAAGATATATATATATATATATATATATATATATATATATATATTTAGATATGATGAATGTGTGATCATTTTTAGTGACTATGTTTTAGTATAATGGTCAAATGTTATAAAGGTTAATAAGTTTGGTGTCCTTGGAAATAATGACCATGTGTTCATTTTGATGACTATGTTTTATTTAATCAACTAAGTATTCTTAAATATATGTGGATAATTATGTTTTTATTAAGTTAATTCTATGTGGATTTATCATGGATATGTATATGGTGTCTGAGTTAGTAGTAACTATGGGTGTTTGCTTATGGATAAGTTAAAACCCAAAGTGACTATGTTTGACTGTGTCAATGAAAAATAACTAGGTCTTCTTAATATGTTATGGTTGGTGTTAACTATGTTCGTTGAAAATGATCTTGGTCATAATTGAGTTTATTGGATGAAACCATTTTCTTTTATGTTACTTAAAAAATGTAGTGAGTTTTATAATCTATGTTGTTAAATTTCCTGATGAACTTACTCATTATTCAATTATGAGTATGTTGGATTTTTTGGGCATTATTATCTTGGGTTTTTGATTATATTATTATTGGGTTTTTGTTATGATGTGTTTATAACAAAAACTCATGTTGACATATTTATGTTTGGTGTCTTGGTCATTATGGATGTTTTATGTGTTGTATCAACTTGTTAAATGTTGAACTCATTGTATCATTCAAATCAACCTTATCATTTATAAACCATGTTATTGTAAATAGGTTGTGGTATTTTCATTTGATAGTGTATGTAAGTCATAACTTTGATTTTTTTTGGGATTTTGGTTATGTAGTTTCGAGTTATGGTTTCAATGGAATTTCGTTTGAATTCAATAGAGCCTTGTCACTTTTGTATGATCGTAGATCATTTTGAATCGATTATGGAATTCCTTTATTAAGTGACTGTGTCATGGTTGACTATGTTGGGGTTTCTTTATCAACTATGAAAAGTTTTAAATTTATTGATATATATATATATAGACACACACACACACACACACACACACACACACACACACACACACACATGTGTGTGTGTGTGTGTGTGTGTACATATGTATATATATCTATATATATATATATGTATGTATATATATATATGTATATATATATATATGTATATATATATATATATGTATATACATATGTATATATATATACATATATATATATATATATGTATATATATTCATATGTATATATATATATATATGTATATATATACATATATATATATGTATATACATATGTATATATGTATATACATATGTATATATGTATATACATATGTATATATGTATGTGTGTGTGTGTATATGAATATATGTATGTGTGTGTATATATATATATATATATATATATATATATATATATGTATGTATGTATGTATGTATATGGTGACAAGTTTTATGTAACTGTGTCATGACTAGGTTGTTGTTGGAAATTTATTTGTACGCCAACCCTAGTATTGATCAATATGGTCTTGAACTTTATTGGGTTTTTTATTATGCTATTATTAGTTCAATATGATGGTTATATTTACAATCATGCCCATATCATTTATTTAACTATGTTAAGCTTTAAGTTCAATATTTTAGTGTGTCATATGATGATGTCTGTGAGTCATAAATAATTATATTATTAATACACTTGGATTTTACTTAGTCAATTTAAGATTGTTGGGTCGTGTTTGGACCTATGACATATAGATGCATGATTATTTATTTCTAATATGATTAGATTAATATTTATTAATTAATTTATAATCTAATTGTGTCATTATTTAAATTATATTCATTACTTATTAGAATGTGTGTATTTTCATTTTGGGACTAAACTTGAATATATATAAGTATATATTATGGGTTCAAATGGTTAAGACCATTCAAGATATTGGAAGGGGTTTCAAGTAGGATAAACTCAAAATATATATAATGGATTACGATTAATACATTATATATCATTCAATTGTCTAAGTTAACCATATGTGATTTTAATATATACTTAGATGGTTTAATTATTCTCATCTCACCTTGTAATGATTTGATTATGTTGCTTGTGTATTTTTTGATATGTATTTTGTTTGGAGGTATATGTTCTTAGAATTCATTACCTATTCTTGGTTACCTCAACCACCATCTTGTTGATGGTTGGGGTGGTGAGGGGTATCAATGGAGGGCTCATAGGGCTGGTTGGGCGCATTTGTCCTCATCAGTTGGTTTGTGTTCAACTCCATGCTTCGATGATTTCATATAGAAGATGGGAACAAATATATTTATTTATTTATTTAATTATTAACATGTATATATGATGTAGATTATAATTGTTAATTTGATAGTATAATTATCTTGTTGAATGCTAATGGATGCTATGAATAGATTTTGGAAATGGAATATTGAAGGGATAAATTAATTGTTGGTTGAGGCTATTATACTTGATCCTTTATTCCTTATGATCCTAAAAAGATATAATTGATTAAGAAAACCACTAGTTTATATATACTAATCCTATATTGATTTAATAATCCTTAAGTGGGATTTAGATGTGTGATGCATTTAATCCCTAGATGTTTGTTCATTATTATATTAATTCTTCATGGATCCAACATTCTAGTATGAGATTGATTTGGTTTGTTGAATATTCCTTATTAGTTCTTGATGTCAATTGAATTAAACCATGAACATTCACTTGAGATTTACCAAGACCTATCACATAATATTTAGTTTGGGAAATATATTCTAAATACAAGTTAATATTTAAGTTTTGATACTTTACAGTAGTTGTTTAAATTCATAATGAATAAAGATAGAAGTTGCATAGTAACTTCCATTATTTGAATCATTGTTTGGATAGATTATTACTCTTGTTCATAAGTACATAGACACATATAGGACACTTAACCCTTCATTAATGCATAATCTTGATAACTAGACCATGAAAATAATAAAACAAATGTTCCCTTCTATCATACACTTCATACTTATTTGGATGTGTGCAAGGTATGTTCCCTAGATACAATTATAAAATATCACTTCTAAATTTATGTATGTCGAATTATGACATATGAAATTAATAATTATATACTTTTATTAATTAGTGAAATAATTAATGTTTAATTAATTCTTATTATTCAAAGAAGGATCATGTACAATAATTTTCTTAGATTACTTGATTAGATAAACACCTCTTAAGAAAATCATAATGTAATCCAAGATGATAAATAAGCTATTATATCAATTAATCCATTCGATAAAAACTTAATTTATGTACTCTCTATTTAACTCCTTATTAGCTACATGCTTTTTCATCCCTCTCGATAGTTTAATTTGCTTGGCTAGTTACCTTGGATTCCCAACAAAAAAAATTGTAAGAGTTCCTTAAATGGAACCTTTTATTTGGGTTATACTAGTCTTGAAACTAAAATGAACTTTATTACCTAATAATTTTGAACTCCCTTCTTGAATTTTGCTATTTTTATACTTGTTTTCTAGTTGTCTAGTTTGTTTGCAAATGAATTCTAAACATATTAATGTTTGTAAAGAATTCATTTAGAGAACATTGTATAAAATTAAAAGAGTTCTTTCTTGAGTGGATACATTATTTAAATTCACTATTTATAGTTTCATAAGTTATGTTTTTATATGTGATGCATAGATTTATTTGCTTGAATGCCTTAAACTATTTTATTATAGCATTTGTTATGCCAATCTAAATAGTTGTATAGATTATAGAATGGGAATGTAGAGAATAAATACATCATGATACTATTATAAATATCCATGTTTGATATAAATGATATACAAATAGTGAAATTACCTTAAAGGCTGAAGGGTGTTATAACCCGATTGGTAGCACTAAGTAATCTCATACTTAATATGTTTTCTCTTATGATTTAACATAATTAGCTACATGAATGAATTCAAATTTATAAGTGTGAATTAATTACATTTTCTAATTTTAAAGTGATTCTTCAATTTATATAGCATGTATCTTGATATAAAACTTGTATCTTGATATAAACCCATGATTAATCTAAATGATAACTTAAGAACAACAAATCTATCCTTCTCAGTTAAATCAATCCTTTTACTTAACCATCCTTGAATGGGATTAAAACCCACTAAGAAGAGTGAGATATTTACCTAATATTAAGGACCTAAAAATAGTTTTATGAGGAAGTATGAGTGCCACTATGGCACTTGAGACTTGTCATCATCTGTATATAATGATATGCCCCAAATTACATAATATTTATAAATAACAAGCTTCCCCATAGCACCTTTTGTATCTATTTACCTTTATAAAACTACCTTAATTCCCCTTCTTTAGTTCTAGTTGCATATGCATGTAGTAAATTATATGTTTTCATTGAATTAATCAGACTTGTTAGAGGGCCTAACATGTGACCAAATCATACTCTGATATATAATTCCAATTTTTTTTTAGTCATTGCATTTGGTATCAGAGTAGTGTTTTACTCTAGGGAACTCTAGGAATGAGTATTTTTCCTTTAAGCAATTGCAATCTTCTAACTTATCACTTATGAATAATCAGAATGGTTAGATTGTGATCAAGTGGAGGCAACATCCTTAGAAATCCTTCGAATTTCAACCCATCTAGAGGTGGAGTTTGAGGATGTAGAAGGTGTCATCAAGGCTACATCCCTATTCACAACCTAGATGAACTTATAAATAATGCTGACAACAATATTGAGGTTCCCCATGCTGAAGTAGTCAGTGGGATTCTAATTGATAAGCATGAGGAAATCCTTAGTGGAATATTGATATCCCTTAACACTTTAAAAGGAAATACTTACAATCAGGAAGAAAAATTGAACAATCTTGAGAGGGTATCCCAAGAGGAAGTACCTAGACTGGAAATGGGACAATTTAGAGGACCTATAATTTAGGAAATACCTTTGACCACCATTGACCCAATCATCAAAAAGATGAAGAAGCTTCCATTTCTTGACTTTCTAGGTGAAGAATTAGGTGATGCAGCTAATGCTTGGTTGTAACACTTGTAAAAGTACTTCAATTTACACAATATGCCTTCTGATGTGAAAACTAGAGTAACATCATATCAACTAGTAGGACCTACAACATTATGGTGGAACCACCTTTGTGCTAAAGGAGTAAAAATCACTAATTTTTAGGCCTTAAAGCAAGAGAACATGTTTTTTGTTGAATATGAGAACAATTTTTTAAACTTGTTGCATCATGTAAAATATATGCATAAAAAATAAACTAAGATTACAAAATTCAATCTTGGGATTAAGGAGATTCTAATGCATCATGTTAACATGACAGATCCAAAATCTTTGGTTGCATCCATAGAATCAGTATAGAGGGTTGAGGAAGAAGAAGAGTCTTGCTAAAAGGCAAGACAAGAATTCAAGTCAAACAAGTAGCAATATAGAGCTAAGAAAATTTCTCCCATGAATAACAAATTCAAAAAATATGATCCTAGGAGATAATAAGAATTTCAATAGGTTTTCCAATTAGAATAAGAATTTCAAGTCCCATGGATCTTCCAAATCTAGTTCTTACAAGAAGTAACAACATTAAAGCAACCCATGTGGACCTACCATAGGTGCTAACACTATTCTAGTAGCATCTTATATACCAAATATGTGCTAATAATATTGAAATAATCACTATAAAAAGGACTATCATAAATTGATACTAAACCAAAAAACAAACCATAGAGCATATGCTATTGTTGATAACTACAATGTTGACTTGTAGGCCACTCCAATTGAGACCTAAAGTACAATTAATGGTTTTAATTTGACTATCTTGATTGATTATGGAAAAATGTATTATTTTATTTTTGTTTTTTCTACTAAATAAATAAACTCATCTTCATAAAAGAAGGTTGGGAAGTTGAATTCAATACCCAAAATAAAGTGCATATTATTGAATGTTTAGAATAATTAGAATTGGATATTAATGTTTTTAAGACCAATGTGAACCTTTTTCTCATGCCTTTAGGTTCTTATAATCTCATTCTTGGGATGGATTGATATCATGAACATCAAACCACACTTTATTATGTGGGGAAAAAGGTACGATGCACCAATGACCTTGGCCAAATTGTAGAATTATAAGGCATGCAAGGGTCTGCAAGACATAAAACACTTTTAACCTTATAGCTAAAAAAAAATGGTAAGAAGGGATACAAGCTCTATGCTATTTAGTTATAGAACATATCCAAGGAAATAGATCTAGAACATGAAAATTTTCCTATACTAAGGGAGTTTAAGGATGTTTTTCCTGAAAATCTACTTGGGTTACCACCCAAGTGAGAATTTGATTTCTTTATTGACATCATACCTAGATCTAACCTTGCATCTAAGGCATCGTACCACATGAATGTGTTTGATCTATAAGACTTGAAAGTTTAGCTATAAGAAATTTTAGACAATGGAAACATATGGCCAAGTGTGTCCCCTTAGGATGCTCTGGTAGTCTTTATAAATAATAATAATGGTACTCTAAGGCTTTGTATTGATTATCACATGTTTAATAAGGTAATAATAAAAAATGTTATCTTTTACCTAGAATAGATGATTTGTTTCACCAAATGAAAGGTGTTTTAGTATTTTCTAAGATTGACTTGAGGTTTAGTTACCATCAACTACACATTAAGGAAGAGGACATTCATAAAATTAACTTTAGAACCTGATATGGACACTATGAGTTTATGGTTCTACCTTTTGGCTTAACCAATGCACTTGCAGCCTTCATGAACCTTATGAACAACATATTTAGAGATTTATTGGATAAGTTTATGCCATTTTTTCTTGACAATATTCTAATTTATTCCAAAGATGAGATTTAACACG